>CM034149.1:136298135-136753135 GCA_019776745.2 Taxus chinensis | reverse complement strand
ACAAAATAAGCACAAGTCTTACTTATCAACAAAGTGGAACATCCCAACCCAACTCCTTCCTAAAATACCCAATAACACTCTTTTGCCTCCCTCCAACCCATTGCCATTTTCTCCTACAACCTATAACCATTCTATTTCCCACAATCAAAAGCATGCAACAATCATCCATTCACACCATGAGCACAACAAAATAGCAAAGGAAAGCAAGGGTGAAGGTCTACCTTACCATTGTAAGAGGATCAATCCACAAGCAAGCTCCAAGCCTTCCAAAATCCTAAGCAAGCACAATCCACTCCAAGCTTTAAACAACCATTCTAAGGGCAAGCTCTCCCCAAAATTGTAAAAAATCCAAAAATGAACAAGTGACCCCCAAATCCTCCAACAAATTAGGATAAATAGAAAAGAGGGGAGAGAGAGGTGATGTGGCTCCATGTAGGATGCCACATCATTTCTCCTCCAATCCATATCACAAGGTCAAACCCAAACCCCAAGCACAATAAATTGGTGGTTGAGGGAATGACAACCCTCTTACACACTCAAACCCAAACCCAAAACCCACACCCCTAAAGGACACAATTAAAGACTCTTGTAAGAAAAGTGTAATTAATTGCTCGTTTTCTCCATTAAAATACACAAAAAAGGCCTAAAATAAGCCCCTCACATCATAGGCATAGTGGGTGGGTGACTTTAAGAGGTGTGGGACAAGCTTAACTTGTCCCACAAGCCTCTAAAATTGGTTTGAAAGTCAAAATTTGAAATTTACATGCAAGGTTGAGTGTACAACACTCAAAAGTAATTAAATTCTTTCAAATCCAACACAAACCAAGACTACCAACTCACATTAATTACCCCCTTTTGTCACATCCTAATTACACTAACTAATCAAGTTTAATCCCTTAAATGGATCATTTTAACTAACACTAACAAAGGTGACTCACAAACTAAAATAATTCAAATACTCACCAAAAAATAAAACAAAAAGGGAAAAACAACAAAATTACCCAAGGTCACTTTTGAGGTCACCCCCCTAATGGGAACCTCCTAGCAGTCTAGCAACAACAGACAACATACAATTTACACGAGTTACCATGGTGATCTGTTTTCAATACCCCAAATTCCTTCTTTGTTGGTCTCTTATCCCCCTTTTGTTTGCGATATAATTACCTGCAAAATCAAACAATACCTCCTTCAGCTTGGTGGCCACATCAAATACATCAATGATAACATATATGTACATCTATCAGTAAACATCATCGTATCACAAAATCAACACCATCTAAACTAAGCAATGTTATCACTCGTTTACAATTCCGTACATATTTCCAATTCCATTATTTATTCAATATCATAGAAATCACAAAATAAATTATAACATCTTAATATGATCAACATGAAGAAAATTTAGAATGTCAATATATATCTAGGCTAACAACACATCATTGTCTTCCATACTGAATGTCTATCCATGTCTCTAAGAATCCATATGAATGGTATTAAGATTCACAACATATCAGTACTCACAATAACTCTATTGTCTCACATCATGCTAAACAAATCATATACAGTAATGTACAGCAAAGTCCACACTACAACCATAACACAATAGTAATCATGATGTCTCGTGTATCTTATCATTATGTTAACTAGAATACAGCAACAAGGTTCAAGATTATGATCAACCAAAATTGAAATCATAGTTCAATCAGTGTCGAAGAGGAGTGTGCATTACAAGATATCATGAATACTCGACACTTGGTTAAATGATCCCCCATCCATCTCTATTGATCCACTACTATAAACCGACAATGTAGTGTCATCATCCAATGTGATTTGGGAAATGCCACATGGTTCAATGTTGGAGAACTCAACATGTGAAGAATCCATGTGGTGCGAGGCACCATAATCTATAACCCATGTCGATAAAGGAGAAACTCTAGTTACAAGGGCCTTTCCTTTCTTCTTATCAGATTTAGACTTTTTTTACAGTGGAAGAATCTACTTTCAAAGCATTTTGTTTAATAGAATCAGGAACACCTATATGATTTTTCTCAAGTAAATGAGTTAGGTGATCAATTTTTTTTCTCATACATTGATGCTCTTTATGACCATCCTTCTTGCAGTAGGAACACTTACACTTTTCTTTCTTCACTTTAGGCTCAGAATTCAAAGAGTTCATGTTAGGTTTGGTTTTAGCTTGGTTGGTTTTGTTTTCCTTCTTAGGTTGGTCCTTTTTCTCTTTCTTATTTTCAATATTCTTTCCCTTACCACTACGTGCTACAAGGTTATGTGACTTGGATTTGAGAGTCCCCATTTAAATGAGTTTCTCATGTTCTTGAATGAGTTGGGACAAAAAACTGTCAAATGAGGGAACTTTTCAAGCACTTCCCAAAGAGTCTTTTGTAGTGTGAAAAGTCGAAATGAAGATAGAGTATTCAGGACCTAACTTAGAAACAATCAACAAGATCAATTGGGAATATTTCCTCTCCACTTTAAATTTCTTTAACAACAATCTAGTGTAGACAAACTTTGAGAAAAATATATGTAGGTTTTCAAAGTCATTAGGATTTAATCCTAGTAGTTTGTTTTCCAAATCATGCACTCTCATGTCATCTTGTTGTTTGAACGTACTATCAAAAAATTTCTACGCTTCATTAGGTGTTTCAAATGACTTAATGTGGAAGACAAAGTCAAGAAAAATAGACATACAAAGAAGACCTAAGGCTTTGTCACTTTAGTTCATCCACTTAGATTTTGTAGGCTCGTCGTCAGGTTCAGTCTCATCTCCCATGGTGATGCAAGATATCCCTTTACCCCTTAGTTTCATTAGCATTTTTTATCTCCATTCGAATAATTTGAATGGTGTAAGAAAAGGAATTAAAAGTGCATCCATCGCGAAGAGAGATAAATAAGGAATGCAGAAAAGGAAAACAAGAAACGCAACCACCAAAGACAATATTATAACCCCCCTAATTTCAGTAATTTATAGTTTAGTGTGTTATATACAATTAGGGGCACCTTATGAAGAGTTCCTTTCAGAGGTGCCAAGTTCTTTGGATACGTCGAGAAGTTTCTAGTAAAATAAATTCTCGAAATGCACATTTAAAGTGTCTAAACAAATAATTCGAAGAAAAAGTGATGATGCAAGTACTTGGGCGCATAGGAAACTTTTTTAATAGCTATGGAAGTGTGAAGAGAACTTGTCGGGTATGCACATAAGACACTATGAGAACTTCCACTGAAGCACCCATGAGGTGTCCAAGGTGCCTAACACCTAAATAGATCATGCCAAGTGTAGGGTGAATAACATTGTGAGAAGTTTTTTATGAGGAGCCAAATAATGATCAACAAGAAGTTCACAATGACCATGAAACATCATAGGGGGATATTCTTTATAAAGATAGGTATATTTATCTTCCTCTACCAGCATTTGAAGTGGGTGTCACTAGGGATGAACCCAAGAAAGGAGATATGCGCGGGAAGTTTTTTCACTCAAGGCATGAATATATTAGCTTACACATATGGACTCAAATAATTTCCCAATGAGATGAGTTCTATCATGGTTGTATATGAGGATAACATAGTCATTTGATGGCAATGACTTTAAACGAGTAAAATTGTTAGAGGATACAAGTTCAGAGGTGAAATATGTCAAGATGGAAACATCTCAAGAAAATAATGACAGTATCCCAACCTTATCACATTATAAATATGAGAAATAACTAATGTAAACATGTTCAGAATTGGCCACCCCCTGGGTTTTGCAAATTGAACTTCGATGGGGCCTCTAGGGGTAACCCAAGGATTTCAGGGGCGGGGTGTGTAATTCGAGACAACTTGGGTAAAATCATAGTGGCAGGATCCTTCCATCTATAAGATGGAACATCCAACCAGGATGAAATTTGGGATCTATTATTTGGCATGAAGTTAGCTTTCAAGTATGGTTGCAAACGAATCAAATTAGAGGGGGACTCCCAGGTCATGGTCAATGCCATTTTGAAAGGGAAGGCTCCAAATTGGTTTATTGATTCTTATTTTCTAAGTATTCAATATTGGTTAGATAAGCTTAAGAAATGGTCCATTTCCCATGTGTTCCGAGAGGCCAACTTAGCGGCTAACTCACTTGCCAACTCGGGCACCAACCAAGATTTTGAGGTGGAGATTGTGAATAATGACACCAAGTGGAAAAGATTGGGGAATATTTTACGGGCAGAGGCTTTATTGATTGTTTCATAATTTCACCGCATGCGAAGTATAGATTTAATCACATATATGGGTTTGAAGGAAACTCATTCCTTTTTGTCCCTCTTTCTCAAATTATGTGAAGTTTGTTTGTTATGTCTCATCATGGCCATTCCATCATTTCCTACTTTTTTTTACAAGGTGAGGCCCGTGAAATGGCCTTCTATGGCTCAGTTTTGAAGGATGGGTTAGGGAAAATCTTTCATATCATCTCGTTGCCTATTGGTCATGCTATCGAGAAGATAATTGGGGAAAAATACTTGCAGGGGTCTGGTAGAGCTAGGGTTAATGTGGAGATTACCTCCACTTTTCTCTTTTACCTACTGCTTATTAGTCACAATAAAGAGGATGCGTTGTTGATTGTCATGTGTTTCATCCTACTAAAACACGCTGTGGGTTTGGAGGAGGTAGTGGGAAATTTCAACCCGGTGCTAGCTTTTTCTCCCACTGATGCGTTGAGCTCCATTGAACTAGTCCCGAAGGCATATGTCTCTAAGTTGGAATGTCGTAACGCCAAGCTTTGTAAATTTACAGTCGAAGTTCACCTCATCTGCAGGCTAAAAGATAGAGGTCCTACCTTCTTCGACCCCCTAGATATGGATGCTCTGGCGGCTCCCATCAAACCTGTCCCAGATTTTTTTAGTGCCCTAATAAAACATGGTAAATTTTCTTACTCTTTCCTGCTCAAAGTGGCTAAAATGGTATGGTGGCATGTCATGTTTCTATAAGGAAGAAATCAGTGGAAGAAGTAATTGTGTTTGATGATTGAAAAGGGTCTGCAATTCCAGAATTAGTCTCTTTTTGTCCATTATATTTAGTGTGTCTAATATATTTTAGGTTTTTGTTCAATCTTTTGAGGGGCTTGGTATACAGTAGATATTTTATGCCCCAAGTCGTAGTATATAGTATGTATATTTTAGATTTTGGTTACAAGGTGGTTTTGAATGAATCTTCTCATTCATCCCTGTTGGTATTACTTTTGAATTGTAAAGGGTGGGGTCCTCATTAAAGCCCCCCAGTTCAGAGTTCTGGTTAGAAAGTGTTTTTTGTATCAAAAAAAAACATGTTCAGAATTTTGCTTGAGAGGAAGTACAAGAAACTGTGTGTTCATGTTTAATAAAAAATACAAGGAGATTTGCATAACATTGCCTCAACATTTCTTTGAGGATAACATTTATGCATATGTTAAATTTATTTATTTATTTCTTTTTTTGAATGTAAGATTTTAACATTAAACTCTCAATATTATTACTGTTTACATTTTTGTATATGGCGATAAAATTTACATTTATTTATTCACATGTGTATCTCCTTCCATTTTCTCTCTCTCCCTTTTCAAATTTCTTCATTTTCAATTTTTTCTTTTTTTGTGATTTCTGGTCAAAAGTACTCCAAAACCTAAAATAATATATTACAAGGGAGTTTCCCCTCTCAAATGTAGAGTAAAATCTCCCATTTCAATGATGATTTAACTTCAAAATTATGCCACTACCTTTTAGTGCCAAATCACAGCACCCCCAAATGAGTTCTAAAAATCTACTTTTCTAAGGCAGACTCATTTGGTGTGATTGCATAACATTGAACTTTCCCCAAGGTGTGGAACCTTACAAAATGGGAAAGCTCTCCAAATTAAAGGTTGGTTCCTTATTCCTTTGTTTAGATGCATACGTGAGAATTTGTAGAGGATCTATCTCTATACCTAATCTAAAACTTGCCAAGGAGACAGGGATAAGAAAGGGGTACAATAAATAAACAATAATTAAACTACAAGGTGATGCACCAAAGGATGATGAACACTAGTTCTGTTGATAGACACAAACCAACAAATACATGCAATAATCAAACACAAATAACTATATTTATAACAAAAGACCAGATGTGAGCAAAAGAGACAGAAAGGATTCAAAGTCGATCACAAGCGTGTTTTATTGCTCTGCAGATTGATACAATACATTACAAAATAGCCAGGAGTTAAGAAATATATTACAACTTTGATGGAGGCCTGAAATTACACAAATTCTTTTGCTAGAAGAAAAAGGGAGCCTGCAAAACAAGGAATGTCTAACCCTTTACAATGGATCCTACCCTCGTATTTATAGATTCGATCAAAGAGGAGAAAGAGAGGGGGAAGTGGGAAAACAAGTTGAAGCTCAACTATTGTTGTTAATGCCCCTGATAAAATATGTCCCCAAATCCATCTTTACTGCATCAATCTTTGGTTCGGTGCCTTGAAGGAAGAGGAAACAGCGGAACAGATCAAATATGATCTAGTTGTTGAGGTAAGAAGATCTTGCATTGAAAGCCCAAAGAATTTTCCTCCATTTTCCTTTACCTAACCTCCTCAAAATTAAAGTTTCAGACCTCCATGGCATAGGCGAGTCTGAGATGTTTCCAATGGTGTCAGATTCACAATATTTTGAGCCTTGAGTCGAAAGATATGCCCCTTCAGATTTTGTATTGAGTCTATACAAATGGGCGGGAAAATAATTTGAAAAATGGGTCCCCTTCTTTATATGGGACACATGGTAGCCAGATTAGAGAAAAAATCAGTCTCGCAGGTCCGCAATTTATCCTTTTGCACAAAAAACGTAAAACTCAAAAACTCCCACAGCCCCAAAGCTCCACCTGGACATGTGGCACCCTTTTGGAATAACACGTGGAGGCACCGCGCTTGCTTGAAAACCTGGCCCAAAGTTTTCCTTTGGAAGAGTGTCGAGTTGACACTTGTCAGTCTCCGCTGATCTGTGGACTTTTCAACGGTCCCGCAACTTTTGGGGTTCTAGATGCCTAGAAGCCTAGCGCTAGTTTGGGTTTCCCTTTTTGGATTCACCTTTGGAGAAGCGTCGTTAGGACACATGGCTCCTTCCACTGCCTCCCCCGTACTTAGTCAATTTTGGACCATTTTCAATGAATCTGAGCCCGAGGACTTCGGATCTTTGTCGTTTCTTCCCCTTCTTGTTTTGGGTTCCTCTACAACATCACCCCTTCTTGTCTCTCCTACTATTTCATAGTTGAGTCCCTCTGCGACCAATTTACAAATCTGAACGAGTTTTCTCAAGTTCCTTCTATGCGAGGTCGTGGCTGATCCAATATTTGGCCTGGGGCGAAATATGGATAACAATTTGGTGACTCACAGGGGTATCTGCCTACTAGATGAAAATACTAAATGCCTTGTCGTATCCGTTGGGCATGGAGTCAAGAACGATGGTCTGATATTGATTCTACCTCTGATTCACGAGCTCGGCTGGTTGCACTCTCAATTTTCATAAGAAATCTTTGAAATGAAGGTTTCTGAGAGTAGAAAATTGTTTTAACCCAGGGCTTCATCTGTCTTTCCAAATGGACTACATAAGAGCAACAAAATAGCACCACAACTATGTACAAAATTGAAATCATACATGCTCCAATGGAACATGCAGAGCGTGCACAGCACTTGGGAAAGAAAAATAACCTACACTACAGCAATGCAATGTGCACAAGCACTTAGAGGAAATAGAAACTAAACTAATATGTACAGGGTGAGACTTTCCTTTTAGTAGCAGTGCTTAAGATAGATCCTGTTCACTGGAATTTGCAACTCTTCACCCTCCAATGTAGATAATTGAAAATCATTGCTATTTTTACATCTTGTGATCATATAGGAGCCACTCCAGAGGGCGTAAAATTTGGAATTCCTTCCTGGTTTTGCTCGATTTGCATCACATTTCAAAACCAAGTCTCCTTCTTGGAAGGTCCTTGCTTTTTCCTTCTTGTCAAAGCATTTCTTGATTGAAGCTTGGTTCTTATCTATTGCTTGGAGAGCATGCTCTCTAGTTTCTTCTAATTCTATCAGCTCCGCATACCTGGCCTCCCTTGGTACAAATTCAGACATCTCTAGCTGTTTTATAAGCTCCAATGTTGGCAACTCAAGTGATATAGGCTACATTACCTCTTTCCCATAGACAAGCTTAAATGGAGAGTTGCCTGTAGATCTCTTGGGCATTATTCTATCAGCCCATAAGGCCCTTTTGAGATTTGTGTGCCAGGTTCTCTGATTCTCATCAAGAGTTCTTCTGATGATCTTTAGTAGGTTCTTGTTTGTAGACTCAGCCTGGCCATTACCTTGAGGGTAATAGTTTGATGAAGTACTCAAATAAGTCCCATTCTTAACAGCCCATCCTGTGATCTTGGAACCTATGAATGATAATGCATTGTCTAATATGATGGTGGCTGGTACTCCAAGTTTAGTCACTATCCCTTCATAGGAATCCAGGATATTAGACTCATTGGCTTCCTTGAGTGTCACTACCTTGGTCCACTTAGTGAAATAATATGTCACTGTCAGGATCCATTTTTGACCTTGGCTTGAGTTTGGGTTGATGACTCTAATGAAGTCCAATCCCCATTGCATGAAAGGTTGGTTGACTAAGATTGGGTGCAATGGAAGTGCTGCTAGCCTTTCCTTGCCTTTGAAGAAAGCACAATTCTTGCACCTTTTGATTCATGTGTAGTAGTCACTAAACACTCTTGGAGAAAAATGGCCTCCAGCTGCTTCAACATGGAATTCTTGTAGCACCCTCTCCACCTAATCTGTCCCAATGCATCTCAGCAAAATGTCATTGATGTCTCTTTTGAACAAGACACCATCAATAAGAACATATTGGATGGCGTGTAACCTGAATTCTTCCAATTCTATCAGCTCCATATACCTAGCCTCCATCGGTTCAAATTCAGACATCTCTAGCTTCTTCACGAGATCCAATGCTGGAAACTCAAGTGATATAGGCACACACTGCCTCTTTACCATAGACAAGTTTGATCTAGTTGACACTGCTGGCTAGTTGTTCACACAACCCCTTCCCATAAGGACCATCTTAGTGACCTTGATCTCAATGTCATATTCCATGACACGAGTGATCCATCCTGCACGTTTTTCATTCAGGTCCTTTCTGAGAAGGAATTCCTTAACTCCCACATGGGAGACCAATAGTTGGATTTGTTGTTTGAAACCAAATGTTGAAACTTCTTCAATCCTTTTATCACCGCTAGGACCTACTTCTCAATGAAGGAGTACCTCACCTCATAATCTTCTAGACTCTGGCTGAAGAAAGTAATTGGTATTTATGTACCTTCTCTATTTTGCTGAACAAAAATTGCAGAAATCGTGTCACTGCTACCAAAGGCATACAGTATGAAGTCTTTGGAAAAATCTAGATTCACAAGAGTCGAGGCTTGTGATATGGCTTCTTTGATAAGATCCTCAAAACTTTCTTTTCCTTTAGCTGTCCACCTGAATGTTAAGCTCTTTTTCAGCATCAACGTTATTGGCTTAACAAGGGCAGCAAAGTTTGGAACAAACCTGCGGACAAAATTGATTTTTCCCAAGAAGCTTTGAAGAGCCTTCTTGTGACTTGGTAATGGCAATGCTCTTATTGCTTGAACTCTCTCCGGGTCAATTGCCAATCCTTCCTTTGATACAATATGGCCTAGAAGCTTGCCTTCATGGGCCAAGAATATGCATTTCTTAGGGTTCAATGACACCCCAAAACTCATGCATCTTTGGAATACCTGCCTTAGGTGGAAAAGATGATCTGTTGCATTCTTGGAAAAAATAGTGATGTCATCTAGATAGATCAGTACTATTTTTTTTATCATCCCCTTGAATGCCATATCCATTGCCCTTTGAAAAGTGGTGCTGGCATTGGAAAATCCAAATGGCATTTTTCTATAGGAATAGGTGCCCCAATTGGTGGTGAAAGTTGTTTTGAATTGATCGTCTTCTTTTACCATGATCTGATTGTATCCTGAGTAACCATCTAGGAGAGAGAACCTTTATGAACCGGACACCACTTGTAAAATCTGCTCCATCGAGGGGAGTGGGTAGTGATCCCTGAGAGATGCTCTATTCAAATCTTTGAAGTCAACACACAGCCTAATCTCTCCATTCTTCTTTCTGACTGGGACCAACTTTGTAACCCAACTTGAGTGTTTGATTGGAAATATGATACTTGCCTCTATCATCTTGTTCAACTCTTTTTTCATCAAAGGCTCAATATGTGGGTTTATTGGTCTCTGCTTTTTCCTGATGGGCTGAGCAGCTGGATCTAGTTTGATTGTGTGTTGTGCTAGTTTTGGATTGAACCCTCTTAGGTCTTCATAACTCCAAGAAAACACATCTAGAAATTCTTGGCAAAGTTGTATGAATTCATATCTTTCTTGCTCGGTGGCCACTTTGCCAATTTGAAGTGTTTTGTCTTCTCCAATTGGGATTGACTCTGAATCTTCTCCTTTGATCTGTAAGTTAGCCTTCTCTTTTCTAAGCTGATCATTAGGATTTAAAATAGATTCCAGTGTCACTAAGCCTTTGGGAAGCTTGTTTGTATGTAGTTGTACTATCTGATTCCCGTATTGCTGCTCTAGTCTGCTTTGGTTTATAGCTGAGAATTCAGCTTCTTCTTGCAAAAAGTTAATGATATGTTGATCATTCTCGAACACCTTCTAGCATGTATTATTATCCGGCACTGCTGGCCTCACAACTACATGGATATGTGGTTGTTCTTTGTCCCTCTTGATGCTGTCAACCACATCAAACGTTGTTCCAACTACTGCAAGTCTATCAACAACTTCATTCTCCCTTCTTGGGTATGGACACAATGTTGAAGGCCTCGAAATCCTCCATGAGATCCCATACCCTACTCTTGTAGTTCTTGAGCAGGTCATTTTTGACAGCATTAAGTCATCTGACTTGATTGGAAACCAGTTCACTATCACCAAACACTTGCAAGTTCTTGATTCCTAGCTTCCTTGCCCAATGAAGACCTTGGACCAAAGCCTCATATTCAGTAGTGTTATTTGAGAAAGAAATCTAGAATTTGAAAGATGAATAATATTTCATATGTTTGGGGACACAATCATAGCTCCTCCTCCAGCTCCTTGTCTACTCCTTGAGCCATCAAAGAACAATTGCCATACCTCATTGTCATCCTTATATTATGGCTTAATTAGGTCAGGAAGAGGATGATTTTCTTCATGTAGACAGTAGACACCTAGCTCAGATTCTTCCATCTCCTTATAGGGGTCAAAAGCATGACTTTTGTTGGCCCACTCATCGAGAGTCAAGTCTGGGATACATCCCACCTTGGTATCTGCTTCACAAGTGCCTAGGAGGTCTTCTTGATCAAAAGCTGAGTAGTTGGCATTGATTGGGCTAGGCACATAAGATTCAATATGATAATCAACAATGGGTTCAGATCTGATTGTGGCTTTTGCCCCATACCTTGTTTTAAAGAGCATATGTGACCAATCAACAGACAGATAGCCTCCAATTTTGGCAGTGAAGTCCCTAGACAAGCACAAAGCAAAATGTGGTGGCAAATCTATGATGGATACATTTTTCAAAACAGTCACATTGGGGCAGGCATGCAGAGTGAGGTTTAGATCTTTGATGATTCCAATAGTTGTCATTGTTGTCCCATCTAATTGCACTACCCCTCTAGAGATGACTTCGTATTGGAGACCCAGTTGGTCAGCTATTTGTTTGGGCATCACAGAACTACTAGCCCCAGAATCAATCATACAATTGTGCACCAATTTGTCTCCAATAATCAATGAGACATAGAATGGAGGAGGTCTCAGGCTCTTACCTTGTTGTTCTCCTTGGTTCCTCCCAGGTTGAACTACATTGGCAAAGCACTCTCTCTTGTTGGTTAGGGGGTTGATTTGAACTTGACCAATTTTTTATGGCAGTCTGCAACAGATCCCTCTGCCCTAGAATGGCCAGTGACTCCCATAGTGAAATGTTCACACTTGTTCTCTTCATTTTCTCAATAATATTGAATGAGATATCCTTTTGTTGCCCCTTCCCAGACACATTATTTTCTTGCACATGGGTTGTTACAACCGGTGCCTGACTAGGTTTGGAAGGTGGCTTGGATTGGTTCTGCATGTTGGGAGTTGTATTTAGAACACCAAGACCTTGTGGAGTGATGGAAGGTTGAGGGTCACCTGAGTTCATTGGTTGGCCCTCTCCAATATTTCTCTTTTTAGACCATGTATTAGCAGCTACACTTTAAGAAGGGAACTAATTCATTCCACAAAAATCTTTAGCCTACCAATTTACTAGCATAGTTTCATTTGGGGGTCCACCTTGTTGAGCTCCTTGTTGTTGATATCCATCTTGGCTAGGTTCTTGTGGCACCATACTGGTTTGTACCATGAAGTCCTGATTTAGAGCACCATTAAAGCACATTGATTGCTTATGTGGTTGATTGCATGGAAAACACCAATCATATTCATGTGCCATATTATTATGTTATGAGACCAATGCCCTTGATGTTGAAGTTGTGTTTGGATCATATGACCTGAAAGGTCTAGCAACTTGGGGTTTTCCTTGGTTCTTGCTCTGATTTACAGTCTGAGGTGGTGGTGTATTGTGCTGATACTGGGGTCTAGCTTGATATTGAGCCTGGGGCTGATATGGCCTGGAACTCTGAGCTTGTTGTCTTTTGATGGTCACTAGCTCATTTCCCAAGTTTTGTAGTTGCTTCATCATTTCATGAAGCTCCTTAGAGGTGTTAGATGATGAAGTGGAAGCTTCAGTTGAGCTTTGACTCTTAGGGGTGGGTATAGGAGCTAATGTAGGCATTTGGCTAGTATCTGGGTTTCCTAACTTAGGGTACAGAGGCATGGATGGCCTAGGGGTAAGTTTTCCAGCCTGAATCAAATGGTTCTCAGCTCCTATGGAAAGGCTATAGGTTGCAGGTAAGGTTGTGCCCCCCATTGACTGAATCATCAAAGAAATATCAAAATTTAAAGCCCTAAGAAAGTATAAGAAGGCACCTTCATTAGTGGGCTTTACTGTTGTTGGAATCTTGTCCCAGGTCCATTGAAATCTGTCAGTTGCTCATTTGGGGCTCTCTTGATTGTTGTCAGTTGCTCCAACAAAGACAAGTTATCACCCTTTTCTCCAAACTGGTTGTGAAGAGTTGTGCATAGTTGGTTCCAGTTTTGAATAGAGCTTGCCTCAAGGCTCCTGAACCATTGTGAAGCTTTTCCTTTGAGTGAAGAGGCTAGCAACTTGACTGCAATGTCCATCTCATGGATTTCATGGATTGTACAGACATTTACAATATCTTGGACATGGTCACCAGGAGAAGTCTAGTTTTCCCTAGTGAAATATGGGATGCTCTTTAATGCTGCAATCGGGACCAGATTTTGTGCATTCAGGGCGAGTGGGCTGCTGCCAGTGAAGTTGACATATGGATTTGGTTGTGCCATTTTGATTGGCCTAAGAACCCTTGCAAACTGAAAGAAAGGCCTTGCAGGTGGAGGTGTTGACAAGGTTCTGCTTGGTGGAGATGGAGACCTCTGAACTCTTCTTCCTCTCCTTTCTCTGCCTGGGGATAGATGCAAGTATTCAAATATACCTTCTTTCCTTGCTCTAGACCAGGTTTTTCTCATGAATCTCCCAAGCTTGGGTTGTTGAAACCAGTGGATTCTTTCTCTGTTAGAGTCGCCAGATATGCAAATTTGAAGCTTCTTATAAGTTGAAGATCGCAACAAGTGCACATCAATCTTGTTGCGATGGAATGGAGACTTCTCTGTCCCACCGGGCGTGCCAAAACTGTTAGTGCAAAATCACAGCACCCCCAAATGAGTTCTAAAAATCTACTTTTCTAAGGCAGACTCATTTGGTGTGATTGCATAACATTGAACTTTCCCCAAGGTGTGAGACCTTGAAAAATGGGAAAGCTCTCCAGATTAAAGGTTGGTTCCTTATTCCTCTGTTTAGATGCATACGTGAGAATTTGTAGAGGATCTATCTCTATACCTAATCTAAAACTTGCCAAGGAGATAGGGATAAGAAAGGGGTACAAGAAATAAACAATAACTAAACTACAAGGTGATGCAATGAAGGAATGATGAACACTAGTTCTACTGATAGACACAAACCAACAAATACATGCAATAATCAAACACAGATAACCAGATTTATAATGAAAGACCAGATGTGAGCAAAAGAGACAGGAAGGATCTAGAATCGATCACAAACGTGTTTTATTGCTTTGCAAATTGATACAATACATTACAAAATGGCCAGGAGGTAAGAAATATATTACAACTTTGATGGAAGGCCTGAAATTCCACAAATTCCTTTGCTAGAAGAAAAAGGGAGCCTACAAAACAAGGAATGTCCAACCCTTTACAATGAATCCTGCCCCCGTATTTATAGATTCAATCAGAGAGGAGAAAGAGAGGGGGAAGCGGGAAAACAGGTTGAAGCTCAACTACTGTTGTTAATGCCCCTGATAAAATTTTCCCCCTAAATCCATCTTTACTAGCATCAATCTTTGGTTCGATGCCTTGAAGGAAGAGGAAACGACAGAACAGATCAAATCTGATATGGTTGTTGAGGCGAAGAAGATCCTGCATTGAAAGCCCAAAGACGTTTCCTCCATTTTCCTTCACCTAAGCTCCTCGAAATTAAATTTTCAGACCTCCATGGCATAAGCGAGGCTGAGATGTTTCCAATGGTATCAAATTCACAAAATTTCGAGCCCTGAGTCGAAAGATATGCCCCTTCGGATTTTGTATCGAGTTTGTACAAATGAGCGGGAAAAAAATTTGAAAATGGGTCCCCTTTTTTTATATGGGACACGTGGCAGCCAGATTAGAGCAAAAATCAGGCTCGCTAGTCCGCAATTTATCCTTTTGCCCTTTTACGAAAAAATGCAAAACTCAAAAACTCCCGCAACCCTGAAGCTCCGCGTGGACACGTGGCACCCTTTTGGAATAACACGTGGAGGCACCGCGCTTGCTTGAAAACTCAGCACAAAGTTTGCCTTTGGAGGAGCGTCAAGTTGACACTTTTCGGCCTCCACTGATTTGTGGACTTTTCAACAGTACCATAATTTTTGGGGTTCTGGACGCGTGGAAGCCTAGCGCTAGTTTGGGTTTCCCTTTTTGGATTCACCTTTGGAGAAGTGTCGTTAGGACACATGGCTCCTTCCGCTGCCTCCCCCCGTACTTAGTCGATTTTGGACCCTTTTCAATGAATCCGAGCCCGAGGACTTCAGATCTTCACCGTTTCTTCCCCTTCTTGTTTCTGGTTCCTCTGTGGCATCGCCCCTTCTTGTCTCTCCTGCTATTTCATAGTTGAGTCCCTCTGCAACCAATTTACAGATCCGAATGAGTTTTCTCAGGTTCCTTCTATGCAGGGTCGTGGCTGATCCAATATTTGGTCGGAGGCGAAATATGGATAACACTACCCCACGGGAAAATCACTCAAATAAGAAAAAATACCACAATGATGTTACATTTTTCTTAACATATTAAAGCTATATTGAAATCCATAATTACATAAAATTTTGCATTTTGAAATCCAAAATAATATATTACAAAACACATTTGGGATTTGAAGCCGGTGATCCATAACTAGCAAGCACAAACCCCTTGGGGCCCACGCTCTACACAAATCAGCAAATTAATTAAAAAAACAGCATTTTTAATTTGATTTTTTGACTAGGAGATAGTGTGGGCCCCACCAGGTTTGTGTGTGCTCGTTACAATCAGCTTTTGAAACCCTTCCATCTCATTTATATTTTAGAGCGATAAAATTGAATTGTCTCACATGACATCCATTCATAACTTTTAATAAATAATAATAGCTAAAAGGTTACCCATAATTTAAAATATGATTGGATGTCAAGGGTGATAGGAAAAAATTCTATTGATATATAGATATCTTAATTACATCTAAAAATGCAAAGGAATATCATTCTCAAGGCGCCTATCTAACCTATGTGACAAATCTAGTAGGAACCTCAAAATTGATATTTTTAGATAAATGTATTTAAGATATTTATCCCAATTTGATAAAACATCTAAGAATATAACAATATTCATGTAAATTACTCAAAAAAATACTACTTTGTATATGATTTTAATTAATATTTGACTCATAATTAAAGTTTTAATAAAAAATGATATATAATTAAGAGTGATATTCAAAGTACCTAACTCCATGTCATTCCCTAATTCAATAGTTATCTAATTTCCTAAAGCCCAAATAAAGAAACAAATTGTAAACCCTTTGTAAACCTAATCTCAATATTATAGAGCCCTAATTTTTGAGAGGCATGTGTTTAGAGGAAAATATATTTAATCTATTTGCTTTAGCGAAACATGTTAGAACTATTGAAGGTGTTAGTTTAATGTGATAACCAACAATAGAATAAAAGAAAGAGAGGAAATGTTTAGCAATTAGATTAGAAGTACAACATCATTTCCACTTTTTTGTTTTATTATGTCGAAAGGTGTTTATAGATGGGAGTAAATGTGGTTGTGTCTGACACGCATCATGTAGATGTATAATGGTGATCCTGTGAAGCTAGTCATTAGTGTCCGGCAATTTTTGAAGTGTTATTTTATATAAACAACCATCTTGCATCTCTATGACCACTATTTATGTTAAATTTAAAATTTTGAAAAACTTTGAAATGAACATGAATTAGATTCACTCCATATTCTTCTCCATTCGAGGTGATCAATCGTAGTTGTATATCTACAGTGGAAACATCCCCAAATTTAAGCATTTCGTTTGCCATTGTTGACCACTAAACATAATAGTGAAATAGGCTACAACTTGATGGAAATGAATCGATGCTCTCTTAAAAGTGACTAAAGTTAGTTTGTTCAAGTAAAACTACAGTCATTTTAGATAAAGACGTACATGCAGATGTCACGCATGTATGTTTGAGGGCGAGAAAAAGTGGTACGTTGATTACAAAAAGGAGATATGTGGCATAGAAATTTTACTTTTAAGAATGTTAAACTAGGGAATTAGGGATGTTTTCCATTTAGCTTTTAACATTTAATGTTTGTATATATCTTAATAAATTAAAAAATTATAATTGTGTTTAGGTTAGGTTATGGGATTAGAGAGTTTGATTCTGTATAATTGATGTTTTTAAACATGTTTATTAACTTGTAATGGGGGTTTCCTATAATATAATGACAAGATTAATTTGGTATAATTAATGAAATTAATTGAAAATAGCATATATAACAGACCATACTTATTATGGATACAAGATAAGTTCTTTTTTATAGTGATAATATGTTTGTATGTTTAGCATTATTGCAGACAGATTTGTTGACCCATATTACATTGCTTGTTGTTGTGAATAGATTTTCATCTCGAAGTTATGTGAGGTTGTTTCCATAACATGATGATGTTGCCATGAATAATAGCATCAGTGTCAAAAACATTTTCAACAATACAAACCAATAATAATACATCATAATGGTTGATTTGCGACACAATATATATACTTACTGACATATAGAGGATTGTAAAACATGGTGGTTCCTTGTTCGACCACATAGCAATACCACCCACACATAAAACTCGCCATAAACATGAACACAACTGACCACGTCTTCCAGAGGATTCCTCTTGTCATTTTCCTTCTCCTTTTTAAAAATAATAAAAAATTAAGCTCTGTAAAGGTCAAACGATGACAACACAACATAGTGTAAATCGAAGGAAATGAAACTGTGTGTGTGTGCATTCCACACACGTGACTTATTCATTGCAATTTGCAGGAGATATTCGAGACTGCCAATTTGTTGGAACCAAAACTCTGCTTGTTGGTTGTAGTATTTTTGACTTGGCACTTGCCAAGTGTCTCTACTTGAGCTTTGTCTAAGTCATTACTTGGTGAGGATATTGAGCTTCAATCGCCCTATTTGCTGGCAATCTCAGACTTGATCATTCAAACCACATTCTCCTCCACTTCATTCTGTAACTACCCTCGATCTTTACGAAACCCCTAAAAGTTGAATGACACCCTCCACCCTTACAATTAGGCAACTCGCTACTCGTCGACCTCCAAATGACATCCCTCCTCGTCGTTGATATACCTCCAATGCATGACTCTCCATGTCAAACCGTTATACGTTATCCTAACCAATCATATCTTCCTCTACGAGCCTCGTGACACGTAGCACTCCTCCAAGTTAGTCCACAAAGTTTTTTTTTATCAATGTTCTTCCAAATTAGAAATGCAGTGAGAAAATGTTAACAAATATTGACATTTGTATTTGAATTTTGTGCATTGTCGTTGATCAAATAAATGTCAATTGTTTTTCTCTCTCACATGCACACATGGCATGGGAACAACGTAGTATGTTAGGTGTTAAAATTGACATGAACGGGGAGGGGGGGATAGAAATTGCAAGTTATAAAAATGTTTTTCCAAAGAGTTGAGCTTGTGAAGGCGACAACTTCCTGGTCTGTCATTTTCAGTACACTGAACAGATTCCATGATAATTATTTTCACAATCAATGGTCAAATGTCTTTAGAAGTTAAACACTACATCTGCATGCATGCTCTGCCCTAGCCCCGCCACAGCCTACATATGCTTACATGCCTTGCTCTAGCCCCACCACCACCTGGCCCACATACGATTACATCAGCATGAATACTAATCATTGTTCTTTAAGGCCGCCATGATGCCACATCGTCGATTTCTCCATTGTAATTTCTTTCGTATTTTATTTTAAAAGTGGGTGATTGTTCCCGTGTTGCCCCTGTAAATTAGGAACCCCATATGATACATGTAAGCAATCATCTTTTATAATGCAAGCTCATATCCAACAACAACGAGCAAATAGATCTTGATGGGATATTTTATGATAGAAAATTTATTATGCTAATAGGTGTTCTTCCAAATTAGAAATATGTCGAGAAAATGTTGACAAGCCATATCTACAACACAATCAAATGGTTGTAAGAATCTGACGGCTCACACATGGACAGTTAAAATTTGTCCCTGCAATACATGTCACCTACAGTCAAAGCCATACCAAAGGTTTTTTTATTTATTTATAATGTCTAATTGATTTCATGCCATATACATATGTTATCATGTTCATGTTTTAATGTGCCTCATCATAATGGGAACTTTTACCTCTTGGCTAGAAGATTGGCAATTTTAGTATAGGACGTGGTGAATAATGATTGAAATGGCAGTGGAGTGGATTTTATCGAAGCATCGGTACCAACGGATATTATACATGGCAATGTCATGACAGAGAATGTCGGTTGCTTTGAATAGTGTGATCAATATTAACGGTTTCATAAAACATTTTGGGAAGTTCAATTAAAACACCCATGAGGCATTTCACATGAATAGATCGTGCCAAGTAGGGGTTAAATTTGATGGTCGTTTAGACATTTTTCATGATTTTAAACGTAAAATACTGGCAAATATTTTATAGAACCGTCACGTGCGACTTGCATATTTAAAATGTAACCGTCAATTTTTATATATATTCATATGTAAATTATATTAATAAATATTAAGCATATATATATATATATATATAATGTATAAATACCATTATTTTGTATTTCTGACTAGCAACATAAAAAATTTACCGTCGCCTGAAAATTGTTTGACACGTATAAGTTGTCGTCAAATTTAACCTCAAGTGCCAAGTGCACTAAAATAACACTATGAGAAGTTTCACATGTGGGCACCACTCGCCCCATATTTTGAATCAAAAAAAAAAACATAAAATCATGTTTTCATATGGCTACAAAAAGCCCCCAAACTACCACTTAGATTCAAAAGAAGATACATATTCGCAAAAGTTGTGCCAACTATGAAGGTAGTAAATATGTAGATCATTCATGGCAGTAACAAAGCAACTTTGGAAGAGAATATTTTCATGGGCATTCTCGCCCAGCTCCAAAAATTGAAAACTAATAGCTTAAATAAAAAGGATAAATGCACAGGAAAGAACCATGCCAGATCAAAGTGCCTGTGAGGCAGAATATCATCCTTGGGAAATATCTCCTGAGAAAATTGTTCTGATTTTAAGTTAAATTTTAGAAAATGATTGTAACTTCAGTGCTTTCTACATTTGTATGTTTCAAACTACCTTTGAAAATTAATTGTAAATGTAAAAGAATGTGAAAGGTCGTCCAAGGAGGAGTTACTGTCTCACGTTATAAATATGAGAAGTAATTAATGTAAAGGTACTTTTGATGATGTTCAAAAAAAATCTTGGGAGAAATACATACAAGAAATCGTGTCCATGTTCAATGAGAAATATAAGGAGATTTTTAGAACTTTGCGTCTTGTAATTTCTTTAGCAATAATATGTAGTCATATGTTAAATATATGTCTTTCTTTCCTTTCTTGAAACGAAGATTCCAACATTAAATTGTCATTAAACTTAGTAGGAAGACGATTGACTCGTACAAGAATAGTAGAAGGAATTTTTTATCCATTCTCCAACCTCCAACAAGAATCTAGTTTTAACCTCACTCTTGTAAGAAGTAGAGGAAAGATTCAAAAATCTGCAAGTACTTTATCTAACCCAAGGAAGAGAGAAACAGAATGTGGAACTGAGTTAAGAAAATCTTTACTACTTTCATAAACCACTTTCCCATCGATGATAAATTTTCAAAACATAGTCATTCATCCTTGGGAAGAAATTTGCAATTTGCAAGAAAACCTCACAAATTTCCTGAAGGGTCTACAAAGAATTCTGCATGATTCATGGGAGATGGCAAGAAACATCTAGATGAACATATTCTAACCTTCATAGGTACATATGTAATCCTAGGTGTTCAGCAAGAGAATGTGACAGTGTGGTTGTTTGTGGAAACTTTACATGAGGGAGCTACATTATTGCTTTACCACCTTACCACCAGTTCCATTGACAATTAGGATACCATGAGACTAATTTTGAAGATAGATTCAAATTAGTTAAAGATGAAAACACTCTCCTAGCTCAATTATCATAAATAAAATGAAGCTCAAGAGCTCGTGAGAGAATTGATGGATAAATTCAACAAGTTGATAAACACAATTCCTGCTTAAAATATGCCCGTGTCTGAGAACTGGAAGTGTTTTTCCATCAATACTCCGTTGTTGAACAAAAAGTCGATCTTGCAGTTGATGTGCAAACCAAGCAAATTGAGATTAGCTCACATCAATCTCAACATAAATTTGATCATATGCAGCAAGAAATTCTCTGTAAGGTGTTGAAGAAGAGTGGTCGTGAAGTGAAGATCTTATAGCTCAGTATCTTCTTCAAGCCCTAGTACAATTCATTCTCGAGAAATGAAGTGAACCGAGAACACTATAAACTTCACAATGGTGAACAAAATAAAATTGGTGAGGTTGATCACAAAAAAGGAAGTTTTCGAGGAAGAGCCAAGTAATGATCAACAAAAAGTTCACAGTGACTTTTTGCCTCATGAAAATATACTCCATGTCAATTCCTTGAAACATGAAAGGGAGATATTCTTTATAAAGATAGGTATATTTCTTTTCCTAAACCCAAGAAAGTGGATATGAGCATGAAGTTTTTCAGTCCAATGCACGAATATAGTAGCTTGCAAGTATGGACTCAAATATTTTTCCAAGGAGATGAGTTGGATCATGAGTTCTATTGGTTCTATATGAGGAGGAAATAGTCATTTGGTGGTACTGACTTTCAATGAGTAGAATTGTTACAGAGTCAAGTTTGAAGGTGAAATATGTGAAGACAGAAACATCAAAAGACCACGATGATAGTATTCCAACCTTCTCACGTTATAAATATGATAAATAACTAATGTAAACATGCTCAGAATTTTTCTTGAAAGGAAGTACAAGAAACTTTGTGTTCATGTTTAATAAAAAATACAAGGAGATTTGCAGAACATTGTCTCAACATTTCTTTGACAATAACATTTATTCATATGTTAAATATATGTATTTCTTTTTTCCCATTATTTCTTGAATGCTAAATTTCAACATTAAACTCTCAATATTCTTATTGTTCAGATTCTTGCACATGGGGATAAACTTTACATTTATTTATTCACCTGTGCATCTCCTTCCATTTTCTTTCTTTCTCTTTTCAACTTTCTCCATTTTTATTTTTGTTCCTTTTCTGTGATTTCCGGTCAAAAGTAGTCCAAAACCTCAAAAACATATATTATGAGGCGATCGCCCCTCTCAAATATAGAGGAAAATCACCCATTTCAATGATGATTTAACTAGTGTTGCAAAATTATGTCACTGTCCCTTAGACAAATCAATCTAATAAGCAAAAACACCACAGAGACATAAAATTTTCTGACATGTTAAATTTTTTAAATTTTGTATTTTGAATTCAAAATAATATATTAGACAACTCTAGATTTATTAATTAAATTTTTGTGGGATTTTCAATTGTGTATTTAAATCATCTCAAGATGACCTCAATGAGTAGTCATTAATCTAACAACATTTTTTGCTAATAATCACAAGACAAGGCGACCCACTTAATACATAAGTACTATAAATGTTTGCTAGTGGTGGGGAGAAACATTTATTAGTAATGATGAGGAATTGTAATGTTGAATTGAAGGCTTTCATAGTCAATCTAATTCGATTATTAATTTTTGTGGGATCACTAAAAAAATCAAATAATAAACTAAACATAACCCACACTTTCAATTCTTTTGATCCTAATCTAAAGTAGAATTGAAACCTTATTATGAACTATTGTTGGCCATGTGTACTATTTTATTAACCACAAATTTGGGATTTGAAACCCTTCCACCTCATTTATATTTTAGAGCAATAGAATTGAATTGTCTCACATGAGATCCATTCATATCTTTTAAATACATAATAATAGCTAGAAGGGTGCCCATAGTTTAAAATACAATGTCAGGGGTGATAAGAAAATAATCTATTGATGTATAGATATCCTAAAATGCAAAAGGATGTCACTCTCAAGGCCCTGTTTAACATATGTGACAAATCTAATAGGCACCTCAAAATTGATATTTTTTAGATAAATGTATTTAGGATATTTGTCCCAATTTTATAAAAACATCTACAAATATAATAATATTCATGTAAACAAAAATTTGCCTCATAATAAAAGTTTTAATAAAAGACGATATATAATTAAGATTGATATTCAGAGTACCTAACTCCATATCATTCCCTAATTCAATAGTTATCTAATTTCCTAAAGCCCAAATAAAGAAACAAATCATAAACCCTCCGTAAACATAATCTCAATATTATAGAGCCCTAATTGTGGAGAAGCATATGTTTAGAGGAAAATATATTTAATCTATTTGCTTTAGCGAAACATGTTAGAACTATTGAAGGTGTTAGTTTAATGTGATAACCAACAATAGAATAAATGAAAGAGAGGAAATGTTTAGCAATTAGATTAGAAGTACAACATCATTCCCACTTTTTTGCTTTATTATGTCGAAAGGTGTTTATAAATGGGAGTAAATGTGGTTGTGTCTGACACCCTTCATGTAAATGGATAGTGGTGATCCTACAAAGCTAGTCATTAATGTCTAGCAATTTTTGAAGCGTTGATTTACATAAACAATCATCTTGCATCTTTATGACCACAGTATATGTTAAATTTAAAATTTTGAACAACTTGGAAATGAACATGAATCGGATTCACTCCATATTCTTCTCCATTCGAGGTGATCAATCGTAGTTGTATATCTACAGTGGAAACATCCCCAAATTTAAGCATTTCTTTTACCATTGTTAACCACTAAACAGAACAATAAAATAAACTACAACTTGATGCAAATGAATCGATGCTCTCTTAAAAGTGATTAACGTTAAGTTTGTTCAAGTAAAACTACAATCGTTTTAGATAAAGACGTACATGCAAGACGCCACGCACGTATGTTTGGGGGCGAACAAAAGCGATACGTTGATTATGAAAAGGAGACATGTGGCCTAGAAATTTAACTTTTAAGGATGTTAAACAAGGGAATTAGGTATGGTTTCCATTTAGCTTTTAACATTTAATGTTTGTATATATCTTTAAAATTTAAAAAAGTATAATTGTGTTTAGGTTAGGTTATGGGCTAAGAGAGCTTGATTCTATATAATTGATGTTTTCAAACATGTTTATTAACTTGTAATGGGTGTTTTCTATAATGAAAAGACTAATTTGGTATAATTAATGAAATTAATTGAAAATAGCATATAAAATTCATACTTAATGTGGATACAAGATAAGTTAATTTTTATAGGATTAATATGTTTGTATGTTTACTATTATTGTACGTGGCTTTGTTGTCCCATATTGCATTGCTTCTTGTTGTGAAGAGATTGTCATCCGGAAGTTGTGTGAGGTTGTTTCCATAACAAAATGATGTTGCCATGAATAATATCATCATTGTTTAAAAACATTTGCAACAATACAAACTAATAATAATGCATCATAGCGGTTGATTTGTGACGCAATATAAATACTTACTAATATATGGAGTGCAAAACATGGTGGTTACCTATTCATCCACACAGCAATACCACCCACACATAAAACTCGCCAAAAACATGAACACAACTAACCACATCTTCCAAATAACTTCACCTGTCATTTTCCTTCTTCTTTTTAAAATCAATAAAAAGTAAAGCTTTGTAAATGTTAAGCGATGATAGTACAACACATGCAATGCAACTACGTGTGTGTATGCATTCCACACATGACTTAGTCATTATAATTTGCAGGAGATATTTTAGAATGCCAATTTGTTGGAACCAAAAAGTTGCTTGTTGTTTGCAATATTTTTGACTTGGCACTTGCCTAGTGTCTCCGCTTGAGCTTTGTCTAAGTCATTGCTTGGTGAGGATATTGAGCTTCAATCACCCTACTTGCTAGCAATCTCGGACTTGATCATTCAAACCACAGTCTCCTCCACTTTATTTCATAACTACTTTTGATCTTTACGAAACCCCCAAAATTTGAATGATGCAGTCCACCCTTACAATTAGGCAACTCGCTACTTGTCGACCTCCAACAGACATCCCTCCTCATCGTTGTTATACCTCCAATGCCTAACTCTCCATGTCGAACCCTTATGTGTTGTCTTGATCAATCATTTCTTCCTCCATAGGCCTTGTGACACGTAGCACTCCTCCAGGTTAGTCCACAGTTTTTTTATCAATGTTCTTCCAAATTAGAAATGTAGTGAGAAAATGTTGACAAATATCGACAATTGTGTTTGGATTTCGTACATTATCATTGATCAAATAAATGTCAGTAGTTTTTCTCTTTCATAGGCACACGTGGCATGGGAACAATGTAGTATGTTGTGTATGACATGTCAATGTCATTGCTTTGTCAAGTCACTAGGTTAAAAATGACATGGACAAGGAGGTGGAAGGTAGAAATTGCAAGTCATAAAAAAATGTTTTTCCACAGGGTTGAGCAGGCAGTTGAGCCTATGAAAGCGAAAACTTCTTGGTTTGTCGTTTTCAATACACTCAACAAATTTCACTATAAGTATTTTCATAATCAATGGTCAAATGTCTTTTGAAGTTAAACACTACATTTGCATGCATGCCCAGCCCTAGCCCCACCACCGCCTACATCTACTTACATGCCTTGTTCCAACCCCACCACAACATGACCCATTTATAATTACATTAGCATGAATATTGATTGTCATCCTTTTAGGCCGTCATGATGCCACATTGTTGATTTCTCCATTGTAATTTATTTTTGTCTTTTTGTATTTTATTTTAAAAGTGGGTGGGTGTGCTCTTGTTGCCCTGGAAATTAGGAACTCCCATATGATACATGTAAGCAATCCTCTTCTATAATGCAAGCCCATATCCAAAGATAACGGTCAAATAGATCTTGATGGGATATTTTATGATAGAAAAATTATTATGTTAATAGGTGTTCTTCCAAATTAGAAATGTGTCGAGCAAATAATGATAAGCCATATCAACAACACAATCAGATAGTTGTAAAAAGCATACGGCTCACACATGTACGGTTAAAATTTGTCCTTGCAATGCATGTCGCCTACAATCAGAGTCATACCAAAGTTTTATTATTTATTCATAATGTCTAATTGATTTCATGTCATAAACATATGTTGTCATGTTCATGTTTTAATGTACCTCATCATAATGGGAAATTTTACCCCTTGGCTAGAAGATCGGCAATTTTAGCATAGGACATGGTGAATAATGATTGCAATGGCAGTGGAGTGGATTTTATCGAAGCATCGATACCAACAGATCTATTGGACATGGCGATGTCATGATAGAGAATTTTGGTTGTGTTGTTCATAATTTGTTTGCTTTATATAGTGCGATCAATATCGATGGTTTCATATAATAATTATGTGTGAGTTGAACATTGGTTACCATCACCCTACATGTGGCAGTTAAAGCCTAGAACACGATTATAGGTGGTGAAAGTGAGGGTTAGCATCAACAACACGTAGCGGTTACATGTTACAAGAATGGACACAATGCAACCAACACACCAAATATCTAATTAGATGCATCATTGCCCATCTCAGACTTCACCAGAGCATTCAACGTCGCGAAAAGTCTGTGCGACAGGCAGCAGCCTCAAATTTGTTGGTGTAGCAAGTGAAAAGGGTGCTCAATGTCATGTCAGAATGATGGCTTGCTCAAGTGGCAATGGTGTACGAATTCACACTAAACGTCAAACACCGATGGAGGAAGGAGATTGTGCTCAGGTTGAACTGTTTCAATAGGACTCTTGTCCCAAATGATGACACTAGCAAGCCTATCGCAACTCACAACTACCATGGGCATCAACCATGAGGCCTGTCAGTCCAAGGAATTTCTCTTGGACAATATCGGTGACTTCATCTTGGCCAACAGAGACACCACCTTGGTGGCGCTCACATATTTTTTTGGCTCCTCTCCTCCCATCCTTACGTATAACATGTAATTCACCAAGAAACTACTCGACTTTTCGCCGTCAAACAAGGCAATACCATCACTACACTACCCCAAAGCAAGCCCTGGTTCAACAAAATTGTCTTAACCTAAAGATGAGTCTCAAGGCATGTTGTTTTCTCACATGGCCCAAGACGCCAAGAAAACATTCCTCTTTACAAATTTCTAGGCCGAACAATTAAGACAATGTTGCATCCGTATCAATTACATCAAAAACAAATTGGCGTAGGATTTGACAAAAAAAACATTGGTTTATTAACACATACATTAATTTATTTATCAATATACTTCTCTTTAATTTGATGTGTTTATAACAATCTCTTGTTCATATGTTTACACGGTGTATTCTCTCGAGGATTATTTCCATATGTGGTCTTCGATATATGGAATGATTTTAATACTTACAGGCTTTCAACTAGGATGACCATCTCGCCTATCTTCGTTTGTTGGCTCCATTTTGACTCCACTTGTATTGTGTGCACCTCGTTCCACATGTGAGAGGTTTCATTAGGAATGTAATGTAGGGTGCAAATTTTGAAATCTTGCATCATCAAATTTGTAATTGTCTTATATTGATTTCCCTAAAACATTTACACTTCTTTCTTCGTCATATTCATCGAATTTATGTGAGGCCAAACATGTATCCAATACTCTTTTTATCTTAGATGGCCCAAGAATTTGAAACGCGTTCCTAATATCAAATTTCTAGGATATCAAATATTAAATTATTGTGTGCTCTATCCACAAAACACAATTGTTGACATTGAAAAAAACTATTGACATTGCGAGTATTGATCAACATGGACTTGCTTTGAAAGATATCTAAAAAGTACATTTCCTCAACAATCTATGCACCACACCCTTTTCTCCGTGGGGTTTATATGTCTTATTGGTAGAAAGAAGAGTTTCACACACGTTCCCCACAACATTTTCAATGCCCCTGAACTCTCCTCTTAATCATGTTCTTCATTGCCCCTCTTACTACTAGAATGTTTCACTTCTTCAAGTTTAAGCTCTTCAACATCCTCATTACACTACTCGCATGTAAATATCTAATGGACCTCTTCTATTAACCAAAATAGTTCAATGTACATACTGAAATTTAATTATCATCATAGGAAAATAGATTTGGAAAACGTAAAAAACAATTTTAGAGTGTACATCGATTAGACATTCGAAGTTCAACTCCCTTCATAAAATAGATGTGGTACTCGCACCAAACATTCATAGTTTTCTTTCAGAGTACCTTGGCTCATGCTCCCTACAGAGGAGGATACAACTAGTGCCACCCCTTTTCTAAAATCGATGCACAATACTGTCACAAAAGCTGAATTTGAAACAAGTGGCCATCGTGTCCAATAATGTTATGAAGCATCTGTATGAACAATCATCTTTTTACAATCTTTACATTCCATGAGATCCAAATCTTGTTTGGGCATTTGTTAAAGTTTTTTGAGTTACCTTGTTTGAAAACGTTTGTACACATTTTCGATAAATATATCTTTAAAAACACACACGGATATCAATCTCAAGGTGTTTATCTCACATTTTTAACATACCTTCTTCACAAATTAAGCAGACTTGTAACAATTGACCTCAATCTAGTTGGACCACCACCAAACTTGGAAAAAAGTAGCAGACTAGTAACAATTGACCTCATCGAAACTATCATCCATTTTTTTCTAGCTAGACTCTTCTCTTGAGATTGTCCCTGTTTGCATTGATATTTCTAGACTTCAAAGTTTGATGGGTTGGTTTCTTATGAAAACTAAACAATGTCGGCATTTTTCAAATCTTACAAGTTTTGCCCATCTTTATCTTTTGCTTGTGATTGGGATTTTATGATCAGGCATGGATTTGAAAGGGTTTTTTAGGGGTAGTTGTTTAATTGTAATTGATGATTTTTCACTAGAACTATTGCTCATTCCATCTATGGCTTTTGCTTGAGATTGGAACAGCAGTTGCAACTGTTAATCAGGAGGGTTGGTTTTTAAAGAAAGGTTTGGAGTAGATTCACAAGGTGTGCCTAAATCCAAACTTATAGTTTACTTTCTAATCGCTAGAATATTCTTGTTTGATATGTAGACTTGCCAACATATTCATACGAATCTTCGTTATCATTAATGCCTTTACTACACAATTCCGCAAACAAAAACGGATTTAAGTATTTTGCTCTTAGAATTAAAATGGATCCAATCCGCTGCTTGGCTATATCATATTTTGTTGTGGTTATTAAATATGAGAAGGTTAGGTGTAAAACTGGCTTGTGTAATTGTTCCATATCCGTATTATGATATGGTATTTTTTGCATGGGGTGCGCACCCACACTCCTGCAATTATAAACTTACTAATGGAAATATAAAATAAGCCATCCCTTTTTTGTACCCCTGTTCATTTTATCCTTCCTTCGCAATGTGAGTGTTGCATAATACTATAGCATGGTGGGGTTGGAAAAGAGCATGTCAGCCATGTATGTTTTTAAGGAAAATATGTATGTTGCAACTTCAGCTTGCAATTTCATGTGTTGTTGGGCAATTACTTGTACATGTAAAACGTGTTATTTTCTGAGAATTTGCTATACACTGATCTGCCACATTTTATGCATTATTCCACGTGTTTTCCATTTCCTATCACATAGTAATGCAAACAGCTCGAAAATAAAATGAAACGGTTGATTTCCTTTCTCAGGCAAATCATTGTTGCTGGCATTGCTTTGTTAACCTGTACACCTACCTGCCATTGCTAAATGCATCGGTTACCGCTGCCTATTGGTGTACACATCACACCCCTTTAGTGTAATTGCTAGTTAACTCCCAAACATTACAATCCACCGCCACCACTACTGGCTGCCATTATAGGCTGCCTCCCGAAATAATTATTGTTCGTTTCTAATCAAAAATACTTCAATCTTTCAGGTTGAAATGAAATGGTGTCAATAACTCTTACCAAATGCAAACACTGAAAAGGCCAAGGTCATCCATTAATTATTAATCCGCAGACATTACAGTCTGCCCCCACCACCAGCTGCCATTTGAGGCCACCTCCAGGTGTAATTATTGTTCATCTGTGATTAAAAAAACACTTCAATCTTTCAGGTTGAAATGAAGCGGTGTCAATAACTCTCAAACAAATGCAGGCAGCAGATTAAACGTACGGTAGAATTTTTAAGGGTAATGTTTACTTCTGCCAATGACTCTGAAGGAATAAAAATCAAATGCAAGACTTCAATATCAAAATCAAATACAAACTGTACGATCTGACCATATTTTTATAAGTATTTATTCTCAAGCAATTCTATTGGTTGTATTTTCCAGAGAAGGGATGAAATAAAATACAAGTCAGCCTGGCAAATAAACATATCCTTGTAAATCATAATTGAATTTCTCACAGATCTTTAACAAAAGCAGAAAACATTGTCATAATACTCGGGAGTAAAAGGCAGGTCTTCCAATCTTAACGCAATGCGTACATATTACTTCCCAGTAGCTTAATATAATTCATGTTATTAATAAATTAACATTTTTTATTAATTAAAATTCATTAAAATAACTATTCTATCAATCACTATCATACACCAATACTAGCCAAAATTTTGAAAATTGACCCAATTAATGGCTTGAAAAACTACAAGGCATCCAACTCGGTATAAAGTTACAAATTATAATTACAAAATTGAACCCTTAAAAAAATGGCGACACTCTCACTTGCACCATTCCATTAGCATGAATTGACAAGTAGCAAGCTAATGCTTCAGCATTCTGCAAAACTGACTGAGCTTAAAGCTCATTGCTGCGGCTCTATTGAACATTTACAAAGCTTGAGTTTCAAATGCATGTACAGATGACAACCCATGTGGGTTTTGGCTAAAACAACTCTGAACAGCTACAATTAATCATTCACAATACACTCGGTCTAATCATCAGCACTTTGAATCTCACCCTTCATTATGCGGGTCGTGCTTTCAACACTGAATCCTAAAACAGATGGATTTACTTTCTTTCCTTTCTTCCCTTTCTTCTTTCCACCCCTTGCTGATGCATCTATGTCATTATCAATAGCAAAAATATCTGAATCTCTACCAGATCTGGATTCCATAATGGACCTTCCATTTTGAATGTCAGTAGTGTTAGCATATTGGCTCTGCATATGCATGCCACTTTGAACTTGAACATCGCGTTGGGAGAAGGCCATGTCAATAACATCTGCAGGCAAAAGCTCCTTGTATTTAAGCACTTTATCAATAAACTCCCGTTCAGGATCAAATGAGCCCAGATTCTCAACTAGAAGCATCTCAGCTTCTGACGTAGACTGCTTCAGGCAAAATTCCAGAACTTTTGTATCTGGTGACAGATGGTCAAGTATACATGTTTCCCAACGTGGTTGCAAATAACTTCGAAATCAAATTAAAAAAATATTCTATGAGTTGTTTTCAAATTACAGAATTGCCCATTGGCTGGTACATCTTAGTAACCTCAAACAAAATCAAACACAAGCAAAAACAGTGTTAAATAAAAAAATGGGACGGCTCATGAAAACATGAGGTCCACCATAGAATGAACAAATTGAACTGAAAAAATAGACTGTAGTCACTAGTTTCTAGCCTTACAAACCAGATGGCAACATAAAAAGTTGAATGATAAATTTGAATGAAATGATGTCAAGGTAGATTAAAAACACGTGCAAATCAACTCAAGAGTCATTGTGCAGAGAAGACATCGCCATAATAAACAAAAGGACTAGAGAAGTCTAGATCTAATTATGGTTTCACAACAAAATGACACTCATACAGTTGTAGAATTCTTCTTATATTTTGAATTTTGAAAAAAGCTTGCAAGAGCTAGTGCTACTGCAGAGTCACCTACCCACAAGAAAAGGTTTTTATAAAAGCTAATACTAAACTTCAATAGGGTTTACAAGGATAATTCAGAGACAAATGGAGAAGATGTATATTCCAGAATGCAAAAGGTAATATGGTGTGTTATTTTATCATCAGAAATAAAATTGTATTCTATTGATAATCAAGACAAAAGAAAAGACCTGAGTGTGTTTATATTCAAAACAATGTATCACAGCTTCCAACAATATTGTCGAGATGGAAACAAATTATCAAATGTCTTAAAGTGGCTGTGTTGAGGGCGATAAAAACTGGCCATAAATGCAATAAATAAACACAAACTTAAGTATTTGCACCTCTTAGATAAGCCTTTAGCTCTGGAGTTTAAATCTGAGCAAACTCTTCCAATCACTGTACAGTGAAGCAAACATAGTGGTTAAGGAGGAAAAAATTATTGCTCTCATGCTAACCAGAGCTCTTCGGAACAGACAACTTGGGCTACAAAAGCAAAAGAGGCCAAAAGGAGGTAGCTAACACGTCTACTTTGTCCCCTGTAGTTATATGTGGAGCATGAGTGAAGCATAAGCCTCTCAAATTGCCAAGTTCATGGGTGGCAGCCTCTCAAATTGCCAAGTTCATGAGTGGCAGGCTGGCAGCCTCTCAAATTGCTGAGTTCACGGGTGGCAGAGATTTGAATTGGCAGCCTCTAAATACCACAGTTCTGACTATTCATTCATATTAAAGACGAGAGATTTCCAGTACGCTGATATGAGAAAGAGAAGCTTCTGGGTAAAAACAGTGTAGAATTTAATTTCTATCAACATTTCGGATCACACTCTTTGATCCATCATCAGGAGTCAAAAGGACTCAAAACAAAATACCAGAAGCTTCTCTCTCATATTCATTCATATGTTTACACTTCACATCTGCAGCTCTGGTGGATCAAGTCCTGGCTACGATGGGCTGCATACAAGGGGCGCAGGAGAAGCAATTCAAACACTTCCTGCTCATAGCAGGCTTTGACCCCAGGATTAAATGAAGATCATGAAGACTAACTTACAAATTCATTTTGTACAAATAACAATCCTATTATTAGATAGTTTCAACTTTCATGGATGCATTCATGTGGGTGCCCTGATGGTTTTATACCAAAATAAGCTATGTTTGTTTATATGGACCACTTTGAATCTCTGTTTTTGAACACACTATCATTATGTATGGCTGTTAAAATCTTTAGTGTGAAATCGTATCATTGCATCCTCTTATACCTATGGTTCCATGTTGACAACAATCACTCTTGTCGTGATCTCCTTTCTTGTCAATATCACTCTCATTGTATTATCTTGCATGCACAATTAGGCCAGTTCACTCGAGCCCTTTTTGGTTCCTTGTGAAGTTTACATAACTAAGGAGATTTGCCAGCCCATATCTAGGGCAGTTTCCATGCCCTTGACTTTATCCAGCCACCAGTGAGCACTCATTCTAGTACTAATTAATATTTTGAGGTCTGCATACAAGGGGGCAGGAGGAGCAATTCAAACATTTCCTGCTCAATTATATGAAGATCATGAAGACTGTCTTCGAAGTACCTTTTATACCTATAACAGTCCTATTATTTGACAGTTTCATAGAGAAGTATTTATGCGGTGCCCCAATGGTTTTATAATAAAATATGCTATATTTGTTTATATGGACCACTTTGAATCTCTGTTTTTGAACGCATTGTCATTATGTATAGCTGTTAAAATCCAGTGTGAAATGGTAACATTACATCATCTTATATCTCCAGTTTTGTGTTGATAAGAATCACTTTCATAGTGATCTCCTTTCTTTTCAATATCACTCTTATTGTATTATCTTGCATGCACATTAAGGCGAGTTCACTCAAGCCCTTTTCGTTGCTTGTAAAGTTCTAATAACTAAGGAGATTTGCAAGCCGATAATTGCGGCAGTTTGCATTCCCTGGACTTTATCCAGCCACCAGTGACTATGCACTCATACTTAATAATCTATCTAACCCACCAAGTCAAGGGTGTACAGATATCATGTTTGGCGATTCTCTTGCTGTTGTATGGTTTTCAAATGTTATCTATGATGTATATTTATTACCTCATGTGAATGCATTAAGCCGGTTGATGAGTAGAATGAATATTTTAGCCTGTGGCCCTGTAATCTCATGGTTTAAGGCATCTTAAGGGGCCTCTTGTGAAAACTATGGATGGGTTTGATGTTTGAACAAATCCCCAGGCCACCCCTCTCTGCCATGAACACATTAGAATATTGAAATACAAACTTTCTAGTTGCGTGACTGGAAGAAAAGTATTGACTGACCATTTCTGTTATTAGATTCCTTCGAATCAGTCCTCACAAACAAGCAGTATTTGCCTCATATAAACATAGCAGGTGTTGCAGCTAAATACTCAAGAGGATAAAGAATATTGAAATTATTTAACTCAAGAAAACTTCCAAGCTACCAAAAAGGATTTTGATCCTCCAAACATATAATTCATAATTGTACTTTATTTAAGCCCGTGTCACACACAGAAAGGGCGTAGGAATAGGTCCTGAATTTAGTGAGCTATTTCTACATTTAACTTAGCTTGATGGTAGTAACTTGTGGGTGCAAAAATTTCAACATAAGCATTAGTTCAAAATCCAACGAGTTATTAATGCTACCAAATACAGCAACAAAAACAAAAACTAAAATCAGGATTAGTATAATCCATAAATAAAGGATACCATTATTACCAATGAGTCTACATAACTCTGCTTCGCACCAATCATGAAAGTCTTTTGCTTCTGCATGGAACAAAGGGGAAGATGTACGGAGGCAAGATAAGTCATACCAGTGTCTGATCATGATGTAAAGTGCTAACATCTAAAAAATATTTAGCAGTCAAATGCAATTGAAATGTAACACACTCGATCCTTACCAGAATATTTGCTAACAAGCTGCTTCTTCCCTTTCACTGATGATGACAAAGAAAGGTCGGAAGATTTGTTAGCAGTGGTGAACCCTGCAGATGCTTTCCGTGACAATGATAATCCAGACGAGGCTTTACCCATACTGCCTTTTGGCGTCAAACTTTTGCCAGTAATGAGTGATGGGAACTCTGGCCTGCACAACAAACATTTTTCCTTCTGCACTTCAGATATGAAGAGATAATACAATTGACAAAAAATGCCCACAAAAGAAGCTAACAGTATAAACTAAAATCATTGCCAAAATTAAACTTTGGAGGTGGACCAAATACTTAAAAGGAAAAACTCAAACTAAGGAGAATCATATAAAATTGAACACACAAGCGTTGACCACTTAAAGTTCTACCTCCATTGCATTAAAAAACTCCTAATTTGATCCCATTACTCAAGTGACTGACTGTTAATAAGCTGTCGGTTTTGCAAGTGCATAAATTCTAAATGAACAAAGCTTACGAAGAATTTGATCTGCACTTTATTCTACCAACGAACAAGGAATTCTCATACGGGGTGTCTTATACTCGGTTTGAATCCTTAGTCTGTATAGCCACTGGTGGAACTTTATTCTTGAGATTTCAGCTTCTGAGCAAAGGCTAAGTCCTTTCGTTTTTTGCTGTATTGCTTGTTTTCATTAAGGCTGTAATGACACTCATGGAACTAGCTACAAACAGAAATAATTTAACACGGAAGAAGAATGATGGTTCTAAACTCTATTCCAAAATTAAAAAAATCGAGGCAGACCAAACACTTATAAGAAAATCTCAGCTGAACAGAACCATTCATATTTGGAGCCACACAAATTGACCAGTGTTAAATATGAAATAAATTACACTGGTGATTAGCCATTAATTTTTTGTTCTTTTCTGAATGCATAAAAACAAGAACAACACTTATGAGAGACTTAATCAGCCTTTTACTTTACCAGTAAAGGACATGGTTGGATTATATAGGGAAGTGATGTGCTAAGTTTTGGATCTTAATTCTGCACACACCTCAGCTTTTGGGAAAGATCCTATTCCTTTGTATTTTCTGCTTTCCTTGTTTTTGATGAAGCCATCAGAGGTGTCTTTGGCTCTTTAACCTCATTTGAGGCTCAACTTTTGCTCATAAAATGGAATAGACTGAAACAGAGTCAATTTGAATCTATTTACAAATCTATGGAGATCTTAAAAGATTAAGATCACATAGACGAAGGTCAACATGCTAAACTCGCAACCCCTGGTAAGGTACATAGGAAACCTATAGAAGATTGATAAATTGGATTGATTAATACAATTGCTATCATCTGGTTGCCAATTCTAGATGCATCTCTCCTCTGTCACTCGCACTTCCAAGCATCACATCAATGCAATTCTCTGATAAATAGGGAAGAACGGATAGGCCAGTAGTCAGATCGATGGGAATATAGTAAGGGAGAGGAATCTCTATTGCACCCTCGATCTATTGTAGTTCCCGAGCCAATGAGATCCTGGCCCAATGCCATATAGATGGAATGGACTGCACTAGCTTCACCAACCCTATCTATCTATGTCTCAACTGAATCATGAATCTAGTTGACCTATTTATTACTTGATTCAGCCACTTCAACACTCTACCCACTTGTTCCCAGTTGGAGCTATGACTTCAGACAGGATGCTAACCTTATTTTATCTTCTAGTAATATATATATATATAGGGGCCAACCCATATAGCAGATATAGAGAGGAGAGGGGCCTATTTATATATATATATATATATATATACCTTGGCTGCCCCCAGATATATATGGTATAGGGGCAGGCGCAAACCAGTCAGGACTCGACTGCCACCCATATATATGGCTGAACTCAAAAGGGCACTCTAAATATATGGGATATGAGCAACTCACTCTCTTCAGGGCCAATCAGGTCAGTATGGTATCTAGTCTCACCATACCCCCTTTACTTTCTATAGGCAGGCATCTCCCTCCCCAGATCTATCTAGGGGCCCCTCTATATAGATAATAGAGGTGGGCATTAATGCACTTGACTATAGCCTCCCTGCTGCCCCCTCCCTATATATCTTATCTTACAAAAAGGGGTGATCGGCTGTGAGACCTACGGCTGATAGATAGGATGGGGAGGGGAAAAAAATGTCAGACCATTTGAACCAACTATTGCATCATATCACATATATAATCCCGCATCTGAAACAACTGTTGTATACCTATATGCCCCTATACAGATATGGGGGAAAGGAGCTTTAGTCCACTCCATATACATATAGTTAGAGGGGTTCGAGGGTCGACGCCCGTCACCACAATAGGCCCTATCCATAACTATACATGGGGTGGGGGTCTATCTAGAACTATAATATAAGATATATAGGGTCGGGCACTTTGCTCTAGACATACGGTGATCTACTATATCTAGATATAGATGGCAGCCTACTGTATCTAGATATAGATGGCCATTCCATATATTCCTTATCTCTTTGACATACGCCCAGGGTTGTCAGATATCTACTTGCAACTCCCTCCATCTTATTAGGCCAATGGAGCCACCAAGCCCTATTAACAAACCCTCCACACCATATATGGTTGGGGGGTGCTTCTATATGTGGGGGATAAGATAAGATCTGTGGGGAGAGAGCAGTACTATATAGATTGGGTCTAGGCCCACCTCTCTGCCTTGCATTCATTCATAGATATAAGATATACATAGGGTGGGGGGAAGGGCATCCACCTCCCTGATTTCTCAATAGGTGGGCAGTCACCTCCCATTTCATGTTCTCTCCACCCGGGACCCCCCTCACCACTACATATATTCTATATAGTATCATCTTCTTGACAAGCTCCCCCCCCATAAAACTGTATTAGGAGGGGTGGCGAGAACGTTGAATGGCTTCCCCCTATATATATGGAGGCCATATAGTGAGGGGTAAGCCATTTATCCATACCTTGTCTCTTGCCCCTCTGGATAGCCCCTCTATTTTTATCTGACGTTCCTCCTCCGAAGATAATTTCTCCAATAAAACCCACTAGATATTTATCTAAACCTATAGGCCCTTGGGTAAACGACTAGCTCCAAGATGTTGATCTCTAATTAGAAAAGTTAATGCTCGAGCTAGAGAGGCCTCTGGGCGAGTTGGCCCATAGAATTCACTAGGGTAAGTTGTATTGATAAGTCAAATATAGATATAGACGCCTTGATCTCTCTCATTTATACTATATATGGGGCACCCCTATATATCTAGGCATCTTCTATATATATGGGATTGGTCCAAGGTTGAAATGGATCTTTAGCATAAAAAAGGATATCATATACAAGATGAAAATGAAGTCTTATGAAGGAAAGGTGGACGAAGCCATTCCTTTATCAAGCACCACATGGCAAAGAAGAATTTCAAAAATTTCTATGAAATCTATAGAAGGAAAAACCTAGATGTTGGAGAAAGACGTGAGTGCTCTTCACACGGAAAGCCATTTAAAATATATCACTTATTACCTTGGGGTTATTACTTTAGTCCTTACTCTATGAATGCTCCAGATGGAGATGATTAGTGCAATCTAAGCCTCAAATTCAATGTGCAATTCCAGCAAGGGTGGTGTTGGTATTAGCATGTGATTTTTTTTTAATTTCAATTCCTGATATGGTTATATTTATTAGAAGTATATGTATAGAGATGTGCTTTCCAATAAGGTAGGTTTTTTGGCCCCAGTATCTTTAATACTGAAATCCCACACAAAATTTTACATATTGCCAGAAAGAAAGCATATTTCAGGGGCATGGAAGCAAGATTTGAAAGGCTGCTGTCAAGACATACAGAGCATTTGGTCCTTGTATGTCATAAAATGCTAATCATCTAAACTGTTTTGACCATACAGATCCTCAAGAAGGTCTTCATAATCCTAAACATAAGACATTTCCGTGAAAAATTTGCAGGAAGGAGTCCCAAATTATTGGAGTAGCTCAGATATCTTAAATACACATCTAAAAAACACCGAGAGATATCAAATGGGTTGTAGTCCAATGGTGCATACGATGGTGTAAAAGGTGTTTCCTAGCCATTCACCAAGGTACAAATCCCAAGATGATACAAAAAATAATAAGAGACAACGCCGGCATCGTGCCCTAGGCAAATTTGGCAGAATGGAACCTCTCAGTCCTTGGTAGCTAAGCCTAATAATTCTGTGCACCTAACCCATGCAAGCTTCGGATTCAATAAAAAAAATGCCTAGAGATATCAGCTCAAGGCGCCTATCTTGGATTTGTTACTTACCACTGATTAACAGCTCCGCTACTTTCTCCATGAGTTTCCCACTGACTAGTGACAAATGGCCTCAATCTAGCTGCACTGCTGCATGCCAGGCTCGAGAAAAAAATATTTCCGTAAACCCACTCAGAATTTTAAATATTGCGAGAACGAAAAACATATTTCAGGGTGGCAGCAAGCTTTGAAAAGCCACTGATAATATTTTTTATATGATCAAATGTATGGACAGACATTTGTTAATCGCCTCAATGCTAGCACCAAGAGATATCATAACTACTGTAAAACCTAGCACTTTCTACTGTAATTGGGAGAATTTTCAAGTCTCATTGACTCGCTTGTAGTCATTGGTGAACATTTACATAATTTTTTCTTTTCTTTTCTTTTTTAAACTGTTTGGACCTCCTGAGGAAGGTCTTCCTAATCCTTACGGTAAGATATTTCACTGCATAAAGGAGTCACAAAGCATTAAAATAGCTTAGATGTCTTAAATCCACACATCTAAAAATCACGGAGTGATTTCATCTCGAGGTAATTAAAGACTCTATTAACTTCTCCTTGAGTTTCCCACTGACTGGTGATAAATGGGCTCAATCAATGCATTCCAGGCTTGAAATATCTTTCTGGAAAAAATAATCAAGCTGCAAACAACACTTTATGCCCAAGATATTGAGAAAAAAAACATCGATGTGACAGTCAAATGCATCAAATTTAAGGTTTAAACTGCCCTATGATGGTCATATATATGTCAAATTTAAGGTCAGCCTTTTTTATTAACATCTCACTCTATTACACTATCTCTATACACACCACACCCTCTTGTCTATTAATGTAGTTGAGCCTCAGTAAACAAAATAGATTAAATAATAAAAACTGGGTATAGGGTATCAGAAGATACATACAGAAGTACCGAGTGTCCTGTTAGAAAAATTCCAGACAAAGATGAAAAGGACAGTGATTTTTGGAACAATAATTGGATAAGCATGCAGAAAGTAACATTGGGCCAAAGAAAAAAAGCGGGGGACATTATTGCCTGAAGGAAATCTCAACAAAGTAAGATTTTTTGCCAACAAGAAACCCAAAACACTAGAAAATTGTCAAAACATGGCCCCAACCATCACAAGCAAAAAACAAAATTATATAAAACATTAATAAATGGACTTTGCTTTGCCTACAGCAAACTTATTACATTCTAACCTCCAAATTATAGAGGTTCTTACAAGGAGAAGAACAGAAGTTCAAAATTATCAAGCAATTCAACCCTTCACACATGAACAAGAGTGCATTCAAGAAGCTAAGAAAAGATCTCAACTCAAATGCCATATTGATCCTAGCAAGATGCTTGTGCAAGGACAAAGACACCTTAAAACAAATGCCCACCAAAAACGTTCCGACCTAATACATGGAAAGAAATAATACAAGATACATGAAAAATGTCCATTTGATTGTTGAAAGGAAAAGAAATTCCCACTAAAAACCATTCAGACATAATACATGGAAAGAAATAATACAAGATACATGAAAAATGACCATTTGATTGTTGCAAGGAATAGACGCTCCAACATACCATTGGCAAAGAATGATGAGCAAAAAACAAATAAAACCAGACAAGAAATAATATCTATTGATAGTAGAACAAATGATATAACAATTAATTGATGATTAATATAAATGACATCAACTGAGTTAAATCTTTCAACTTAAACATTCACAGTGACATATATTTTTTGTTTGGTTAGTTGGAAGTAAAAAAATATTATTACACTGAAACAGATCCATCCTAACATGTACCTGGCATGTGCCGAGTGGTATCTAAAAGACTCCAGGTGCCAATCCCTATGTTCTTACACTTGTAGTGGGATTACCACCTCGAGACATTTAGATACCACTCAGCACATGCTATGGTCAATGTCAAGGCTCGAATGTGCTACTTTCTTTACAAAGTGTTCTTTTTATCTAAGTCACAGGATTCGCCGAATTTCAATGGGAAAATTTGGAATTCGGCGAATTTCATTAAAACAATCAAAATTGGTTCAAAATCGTCAATAAATTCGTACGGAATGCATTTTCCCTTATTTTTATCTAGAAATCGTTAAAAATTTCCTCAGACAAAGGTAGAAACGAAAAACCCACATTTTTTTGTGCCCTAGCCACTTACACGTTTCAAAATATGAACTGGACGAGCCTTCAAAATCGAACAAAGCTGGCGGGGAAAACCGGGATGACGCAAGAAGGGAAACACAGCTTTACACAGACGACATGATGGCACTCGCACATATTTTTCATAGGGTTTCAATACACCTTCAACAGAAACATGCAGCTGTGCTTGTCTCATATTCCTTCAACCACGTACCCGGTAGACAATATTATAGTTTATTTTTCATTCGTATAGGTTTCCCGATTCTTTAATAAAATATTATGTTTTAAGGTTAAGGTTTTAGGTTTATTAAATACAAAATTATATTTTAAGTTTTAGGTTTGACGTTTTTTTAATTAAGTTTTAGGTTATTTAATTTGTTATAAAGTAATAGCATATACGATTTAAAGTTACTTAAGTTTTTATTATAATTTTGTTTAGTATTAACTTTTAACTTTCTAAGTATTGCTTTTAGGTTTTAACTTTCAAATGAATATTTTAGGCATTTTAGTTAATGAATATTTTAGGTATTTAGTTAAGGAATATTTTAGATATTAAATTTTGTTTTAATTTATAGTATTTTAATTAGATTAAAAAATTAAGTATTTAATTAGATTAAGTTTTTATTTTAGATTAAAATTATCAATTATTAAAATATATTTCATTATTAAATTATATTTTTTGAACTTAATGACAACTTTTTTAGGGCGATCTTTATCTTTGTCGAATTTCTTTCAAATTTTATCGTGGTCGAACACGAACACAAACCTTGTGACTAAGCTTTTTATTATTAAGAGTTACATATCTCTATAGATGCCAACCTTCTTGTTCCCTAAGTACCCACCCAACCATCCACGTCCACTAAAACCCCAAGTTGAAGTGGGGTGTGAAATGAGCCTCTCCACACAAATTATCCTAATATTATGAATATAATGAAGCATAATATAATCCTTGTCCCGAAAGCACAATAATTAAGGCTTGTTTTGCAAAAGATAAGGAACAAGACACGTACTGTTCAGTCTCTTGCTTTATTGGGTTAACAGGACCCCAAAAGAGTTCATCTTCGGGCTTAGCCCTTGAAGAACTAATGGGGATGGCAATGCTTTGTGTTGGAGTCGCAGATTTTGGCAATGACCGCGAACTGCTATTTCCACTTAAGCTACGACTTGCGTGCACTTTAGGAGGTGTGACGACCTGTTGCTGGGGCTGCATTAATGATGAAAGCTTCCTTTCCTGCTCTTTCTGAATCTCCCTCAGCGATGCAGTTTTAGTAAGCTTTGCTGTATCAACAGACCAAGCTGGACCCGGTGGAGGACTCGAAGATTCTGCCTTCCATAGCAGGAAATCTCCAAGTGATGGACCCGAAGGTGGAACAGGGAGTAATTCCTTATCTTGCTGAACTTGGCGGACATTTTTGTTTTTCTCAACTAGCACAGATGGCACAGGAGGCTCAAAAGAAGTAACTGTGGTTGTTTTAACTGCTGCTGCATTCTTCCCCTTGTTAGCCCTCTTACGACTCTTCTTTGTCTCTTTGGCCTCAACAAATTCACTATCCTCTCCAGTAGAGACCTCTGTAGGGAGCAAAAGTGCAGCTATAGGCATTAGCTCAGAAGGCTTCTCCACATTGGCAGTGACAGATGTTTCAGGAATTTGCTGACTCGTTTTTGCCAGAACTTCTTCTGCCAGCAGATCGTGCAAATGGCTCTTCTTGGTTCTGACAGAACCGCTGTCCAAATTCTCAGAACCAGAGTGTAAGATGCTTGGAGCATCACCATTCACATCCTGCTGAACTTCTCTTATAGATTTTTCCGAAGAAATTATGGCTCCACCCCAAGGAGATGACAGGCTAGTTGCTGTTGACAAAATAGTAACTTCAGAAACAACTTTCTCCGATTCTGCTTTTTGTTTCTGTTCTTCCTGTTGTATCTCTAGTAGAGACTTTGGCTTTGGACATGGAGCAGGCTTCCAGGCACGCTGGGATAAAGAGGATGCCCCTATATTTTTGGATAGCAACTCAACATTAGCCGCAGCAGCCCTATCAAACATTAGACCATCCTCTGAGATAGAAGTCAATCCAGCTGCAGGCAGAATTTGGGATATTGATGATTGCAAAAGAGGGACATGAACAACAGAAGATAGGTTTGTATCTTGAGAAGGTAGACTTTGAGTGACTTCTCTTGGAATTTCAGTTTCTTGCTTTGCCTCCTGGCGATTGGTTACTTCAGATTGCCCTTTATGTCTCTCAGAGGGCATTTTAGAACTCTTTTGTTTCCGGGATTTTCTCTCGGTGCCTTTCTTCACCTCGTGTGCCTCTGCCAAATTTGTTTCAATTGGTACTTCTGTGTCATTTCTAGGTCGTTTTTCCTGTAAAGTAGGCTCTTCAACAAGAATAGTCATTGATCCTTTCACCTCATTCTGCTTCATGTTCTTCTCAATAACATGTTCAGAGCTGTCGCTAACTGAAGGATCAGACACACAGCTTGTCAAAAGTTCAGTCATTGCCATGTCTTTTTCTGTTGTTACATCAGTGACATTTCTTGAGGACACTGAATCAGACATGATTTCTGCCTGTGGTACTACTAACTGTGAATCATCTATAGACTCTGTGAACATATTTGAAACAGAAACATTACTGCCACCTTTGCCTGATTGATGAAGCATCTGTTGTTCCTTTGAAACCTGTTCTAAGATTTCACATGTAGGCATAAAAGATGATGCCCGAATTTTGTCAAATTTTTCTTGCTCAGTGACTCCCCAAACAGGAGACGGCTGACTTTCCCCAACTATACTTTGTTGTGGCCTAAATGATGCCACCTGATTGAGTTTCAGATTTTCCTCCAATTGAACCTGCTGGGACAGATTTGTTCCTTTAGAAACTTGCTGATTCATCAGGTTGAAAAGATTGTCAATCACCGAAGGTTGAGGAGAAGGCGCCTGCTGTGGCAACTTGGCATTCATCATAAATGGATCATTAGGTTGCCTAAACATGAGATGATCTGTAGAAGCACTTCCCATGGATCCAGATGCCTGTACTCGGTCATAAGATGGCTCCTGACGATGCTGATGTGTTATCTGCTCCAAGAGAACCTGAGGTAAGAGCTGCTGCTGCTGTTTTTTCTGTTCAAGCATCAAAAACTGATCAAGGAGGGAAACTTGTGATGGCAAAGAAGCTTGAGAGCGTAGTTGAAGCTGAGAGAGTAAAAGCTGTTGTTGTTGTTGCTGGTGAATTAAACTTAAAGTATGGGGATCTTGTAAGCCAGAAGGCAAAAGTTGCTCCCGTGGAACCCCACCTGAACGATTTTCCAGGGGGGGTGACATTAGATGCTGCATAAGTGGCTGATGTTGTTGCTGCTGCCTCTGGTGCTGCAATTGAAATGCAGATTGAACAGGATTGAATCGCTGTAGATGGTGCATATCTACCTGATCTTGACGAGGGATGTCTAAACTACCATGACCAAGACCGCCTCGAGACTGTGTGTCTCCGTAGTTTACCCACGGATTGACTGCTTTATTCATAGGTGAAACAACAGACGTATCTGAAACGCCCTGCAGAATAGACATAATGTCTCCATGTTGATTGCCATGAGAGATGGTATGAGAAGCATCTGATGCTATATTAGTGAATTGAGGCAATGAGTTTGCAGTATCCGTGACAGTTTCAGAGTTAGCTACCAGAGATGGTGGATCTCCTGCTGACCAGGCATAAGGAAAAAGATTTGGGAGAGATTTCTGTCGTTCCACAGAATGGTATGGAGACATCCTCTGACCAATTCCATAGTTCATGTCCAATCCACTTTCTGCTCCAATTGATAGAGTTCCCCCTTGACTAAGCCCTTGAAATCCATGAGAAACTCCTATACAAGAAGCACAAGTCAGAATAAATGTTTAAGGGAATCACATAAAACCTATTTTTGGGAAAAAAAAAATTAATGCAAAATATTTACATAAGTATATACCAGAAAACCTCAAAAATGTAACAGTATTTGAACCATGAAATTATCACTAATTTCTTATGTATAAGAAGAACCTGATAAATTTGATGCAAACTAAATTAATTCATTCACTACTATAAAGTGTCATAGTAAACAACCTTCAACATGTTCAACTGGCTGAGCATTTTTGAAAGTTCCACTAATAAGTGATTCCATAAAACTTTTCTCAGCTTCTAATGCATCCATTTTGCCTTTCTGCTCATTCTTAGAAAGCTCAAAGCCGCTGCCAATAATATTGCCTTGTACCTTTCCAAGGAAACCAAATTTCGTGGCATTTGTTACATCAGTAACATCCCCTTGTTTGGGAATGCCAAACCCAGGAGGAGCTTTCGCTTTCATCCGCAGGTGTGGCATAACATCTCCCAAGCATTTGAAAGGAGCATCTACTGGGGCAGTTTCAAGACGAACTGGTAAATCAATACCAAAATATCCAGCTTCATACCAGCCAATCATATCAGCCCCAGAGAATGGACCTTGAATATCACCCTGAGGATCTTTGTAAATTAGGGACAACTCTTCTGGTGGAATGTGTCGATTACCTTCTCTAGCACCTGCCTTCTCCCGCTCGACATTAGTGCCTTCACTGGCAAGCATCCTGTTGCTTCCCATTGAGGGTTGGTATTTAAGTCGATTTGTGTCAGCCTGTAGAGTTTCACGTAGGTTCCATCCAATATCATCTTCCCTAGAAACCATTGTTCTTGGGACATTCTTTTCATTATCATGATCTCTACCCACCACAGACCTTGTCCAGACTGCATCCTTAGCATTAGATCCTTGTGATGGAATTTCGGATTTAATGTCCTGCCAATCATGTAAGGGTCCCTGTAATTCTTCTGTAGCGACTCCTGACCTCCGAGACCCACTAATGTGAGTAGAAGAAACCTGACTAGAACCATCTCTATGCCTGCGGTGCAATTCTTCACTCTTGGAGCCTGTGACCAAAAAAAAAAACAAATTGTAGTGATATTTGAATTATCCCCGAAATTCAAAAGGCTACCAATATTCACCCAATCCAAACTATATTCATAAAGCTGTCATTAATTCAAAAGGTTTATGATTCAAACGAGTGGAAAGATCCAGAATTCCACCCATCACGAAAGGAATACCTTCAATATCAATGCCAGTATCATCCAAAGGCTGCCATTCCTGAATTTCTCCAATCCTCAAATCCCTCAAAAAGAGATCTGTGCCCTTGTCAATTATGTCAGTATCTTTATAATTACTATTGTTGACTTTAGAATCACTGGGGTTCTCTTCTACCCCATGGGAATCCATTGTGGAAATTTCATCTCCCCTGCTACCTGCTTAAAATTTCAGTGGACTTCAATAAGAATAATTACATTTTGACAAAACAAAAATTTCAGTTACTGTAGGTACCGATACAAAGAAACAAGAAAACCAAAAGATGAAGGATATCATACCAGGTCTTTGCCTTCGATTGTGAAACACATCATCACGGTTTCGGTTGAGTGTCCCATCTTTAGAATATTGCGGTGCCCCACTACATACAATATCTCCCCTATCCATTCCGTCTATAATAGCCTGACAAAAATGTGAAGCAGAAACATACTTACTATGAGTTGTAAACAAACTAATCATCCAACAGCACAAAACATTATACCAAGGTTTTAACTAGGGATTTTGAGAAAACAAAAGAAATTCCTTTTACCTCCTCTTCAGGGCTGGGGGAAGAAAGAGCCAATGGTTCCAAAGTGTCTGTTTGTGTAAGCAATGGAAGCTCGCTAAATCCATCAGGTGGTCTTGCAAAAGAAGGTTTCATGACACATCTTCGGTAAATATCCAATAGTTTGGCCCTAGAATACCTTAATGTAGATCCATTTCCGAGATTAGTGTCCCACCTTTCTGAAGATGCACCAAGAGGACTATAGTTAGATGAATTATATACTAAACCGCTCACAATATGATTTCCTCGGCCACGACCAGCTGTAAAGCCTGGACTGGCCAGATCACCCCGCCCCCTACCAAAGGAAAAGCCCTGAGCATTTTTGTTTGGGGTGGGAGTTGATAGGTAAGATCCTTCACCACGTGCACGGTTTTGTAGAGAATTTGACCTCCAAGGACGAGAGTTGTGCTCAGTTTCCCTTTCCGAATCCTTACCATTGTCAGACACCATCAGCAAACCTTTCTCTCGTTGCCCTTCCACATCCTTACCAGGTTCTAACCATTTTTCACGGCGGTTCTCTGTATCCTTGTCCTCTCGTCCCCAACGAGTATCCCACTTACTCTCACGACGTGCCTCATAATTAGTTTCACGACTTCCAGTGTCACTCCAACGATCTGAAGCAAGACGTCTTATTTCCCCCGGACTTCTCCCCATAAGATTTTCTTCCCAGCGCTCTGATCTGCGATGGTCTCCCAAGTCCTTCTCACCTCTCCACCGATCCCTTCTAACACTAGTATTCTCTCTTTCTTCATCCCGCCAATGCTCACGGCGCATTGTTTCAGCTTCCACGGAAGTAGATCGCCAGATATCTTTCCTTTTCTCTGTATCAGAAGTTTCTTCGCCATTCCCAGACACTTTACCTAAAAACTCATGGCGACTTCCATGATTGGGGCTACAAATCACAGGATGATCCTGCATTTCAACCAAGTGCATCAATATATTGATATAGAATTTAATAGTACCTTATAGCTGCATCCATCAAAAAATCATCTCAGCATATAAAGCCGAATACAATCACACTGAGGTTCTCTCCAAAAAGCATGATATCTCAACAGAATTTTTGTTGTAAAATCGATCTATATATAAACATAGTCTCTGAAACAAACATAAACACACCTCCTGTACAAACAAACAGGAAAATCTTAAAGTTTATAAAACCCAGTAATTATATTTCAAGATCAAAAAATTTAACTAGAGGAATAAAACAAGTATATACAATGCAAAACATCAATGTAGAATAATTATAGTTCTGAATAACATACAAGTTAATTATGCAAGATAAGAACATACCCCTGTTGCTCCTGGTTTATTCTCTACAGGCTTTGGAAGCAGCCACTGGGGGGACAAGGGAATGGAGTTCTCAATGCCATGCAGATCTGAAACCATTTCAAAGATAAATATCAGCATAGCATTTGAAGATAAATTCAATAAAAACACAATAACCACTCTCACAAGCCCCTTGCCACTATGTGTGTGTGTGTGTGTGCACATATATGTGTGTGTGTGTGTGAGCACATATATATACCAACCTCAATGTCATTATACACACACACACACACATATATGTCAAACAACCCAGGATTTGAAGAATCTTAAGTAGCCTAGTTAAATAATAAATGTTGAAGACTTGTACGGCCGTTTAGCTATCTGGATCTAATTTCAAAACTTCATTCATAATTTATAACATACATAGTCCAGTACAACCCTGTGTGGTTTGCTCGAAAATAAGAATTTATGACCATGAAATTCAATAGGACCTAGTTTTTGCAACACTGAGTGAAGCATAAGAATCGAATAAAGGGTAATAATCAGTTCTGATAAACTTTTTTTACAACACATGTTTCCAGCATCAAGTATCATGGTTTAAACTTCAAAGTTTAAACAACTTGCAGAAGACCTAATAAGCAACAACAGCAGGAAAAATATTTCTATAGACTAAAACTCGCAAGAGTCTGGTTTCCTGAATGGTTCCCCTAATTTAAATCTACTTCAGTTTAATGCTTATTTTCTCACAACTTTTGCCTAGAACCAATCATTCCTGCAACAGGAATTCCAAATCCAAAGGGCAATACCTTTGGCAGAGTATCAGAAGATCAAGATTTGGTTCATATCTTGATAGATAAAGATAAAACAAACTCGTTTTCACACTGGACAGGACCTGGAGGCCTTCAGACATATAACTTTCTCAGCAAGGTGGCAATGCTTGTGGCTGATTAATATTAGTTATGAACAGCTTGAACTTAAGCATTCATCCCTCTGGACCATCAAGTTTTTTCAATATGGAAAACATGCTGATTTTCTTCCACTTACAGATGACTTGGATATCACTTATGAGAAAGCTAGAAAAAACACACAAATGTGTCTTTACACAACTGATAGGAGCTTCGCATTTGGTTCCTTCTATTGATGGATCTTGTATTGGTGCCTCACTCCAAGTTCCTTATATGTTTAGCTTTTCACTCCCATTTGCAAGATTGATTGTCAAATTGGGAAGCCTGGTTGTGCCAGCCCAGTAAGTTAATGAGCTCTATCTCCAAACTTGGATCTGTTTTGCATACAGAGTTCCAGTGTTGATAATAATAAATACCCCATCAGATAGACAATTTCCGACTCAAACCAAGGTTGACAGTCTTTAATTTGGGGTTGGTCAGGAGCACACTCAAATAGTGATGGATAGTTATGAATTATGATTAATCTAATTGAATGAGTTGACCGCAGAAGTGAGTGGCTAACTTATGGAAACTGATTGCCTATCAGCATCTTGGTCCAATTCATAGGGACCATATCGGTCAGAGTGAAACCCCTTATATTGATCGTATATAAGTAAATGTGGATTGGCAAAGTTCAGACAACTACTGAGATTGTTCATGGAGTCAACGGGAATGAATGAATGCATAACAAAAGAAAAGAATCCAAAAAACAAAAATATATGCTTTTGTACTGTGTAGGTGTAATGACTCCAGGCATGTGTGGATTGTCAAGGCTTGTGTTTACTCCTGAACTAGGTAATGAGATCATAACACATATGTGCAAAATTTGAGCAATTAATTAAGGTAAAAGGAAAAGATATCACCTTGTGCACTTCCATGAGGGAGGTCTCATGCACCAAAATGGCATCTATCTTGACCATGACCTAAAGATCAGCCTTTTACCTTTACCCATATCTTATCTAGCAGATGTTGCAAGGTATTATGCAGAAGGGAATTTTGGTACTTCACGTGCCATTAAATTTAGGTGTAAACTTAAAGAAATTGACCATTTTTTGCAATAGTATATCTTTGTTGTTTGTTCAGTAAAATAAAAAATTAAATCCATCGGTTTTACAAGGGAAACTCCAGTTTCCAATGGGATATTGAAAAACAAGTTTCTCTTGTTCCTTAGGGACAAGGACTGGAGAACATCAACTACATATCTGAGTAATTCTATTTTGTATAAGATGGAAACAAAATGTTCGGGTCATCCCTAGGCCAATATGAGACACTCGAGACATTCCTCATTTTCAGGGGGCATTGACCAGTCCCCATTCACCAATACTCACAGAGAGCAGCAGAAGAGGCTTATTGTTCACTTGTTTTGAACCTAAGTGCTTTTACAAATCCTAATTTACTCCCCTCAAAATAGACTAGACAACATATAAAGACAACAAAAAAATGCCTAGTTACATGTTAGGATGTCAATCTAGACAATTCCACGGAAATTGACGTGGATGAGAACTATGTCACAAGGTTCGAGTTGGAGTTTGGCGAGGATGAAATTTGTTTCAAGTTCGTCTCATAGATGAAGTTCGAAAAAAAAATCGCCATTAAGTTCGAATAATAAAAATATATACTTCAAAAACAATAAAAACAAATATCCTTTTATAAAAACAAATAATTAAAATTAAATTAAAACAAATATATATATATATATATTAAAATAAAGTAAACAAATAAAAAACATTAATAACATTAAAATAAACAATTAAAGTCAAAACATACAAATATTGACTCGATTAAAATTTAAAATAAAAGAATATTAAAATAAAAATATAAACCATGACATAGCAATTAAAAATAAACTTCTCCCGTCTAACTTTTGTGTGAAGCAATGCACGAAAGGGAGGGCACAAAGGGCAACATTCTCCGCCAATTAATCGTGAGCCACTGGTTGGGGTTGTAGATTTGTAGTGATGGCAGCAAACATCTTGGCTAGAAGCGGCAAAAATACACCGAAAGAGAGATGAACAGGCCCTAAAATCGAACCCCAGCAATCTGTACATATTTTAATGCCTTGGTCCCACGTTTTTAGTTTGTTTCCCGCTCAGGACTTGCAGGTGAGCAAACAAATGGAATGAAAAATGCAGAGAGCCCTTTACCTGAGAATTTTTTGGTGAATATTAACGATTTGTATGGGTTTTATAAGTTCGGTGAATTTCGAACTTCAAGCAAAAAATTCGCCGAACCTTGTGACATAGGATGAGGGTGCCCAAAAAGATAGTAAGTTTGGATGGGATGCCACTTAAGATCTTTGATATGCCTAAAGAGAATGGCAATGACATGGTGATGACACCATTGAGGCTCAATCCTTGTTGGATCAGATGGGGGTAATGTATTAAGTATGAGGTATTTGACACCAGCGACAGACATTTATTTCATGCATCATAGTCAGTTATAAATCCATGAAAATATGGAAATGATTAAAAAACCAGTGATATTTTAAAAATTTACAAGTTAGATGTCTACACGTTTTATGAATTAGAATGCACTGAATATTAATTTTTCATCGTTATGGTACTGTTAGGAGAAAGAACTTCACTAAATATTCTAATTTATTTTCACCTCTATATACACCATCCTTTGAAATAAGAGATATTCTCTTTGGGCCTGCCTGAAACTCATTCACTGTCTTCAAACAATGGAAGCAGAATCTAAGAAGCGATATTGAAGAAACCGAAGAAACTAGAGGTTTTTTAGAAAAGATAGTGTATCACATATACACTACTTCCTTCTTCAAATACCACCCTTATAATAGGATGCTTGACTTTGCACTAGTTTAGATTCATGATTTGCCAGAAGAGAATCTTGACTTTGTTAAAAAAATTGAATGCCCTTTTCAGCTAAGATGCATTATGTTGCTTACAAATTGATGTCACCAGCAAGATTATTACAAAGAATCGACAGAAAATTTGATGTAAATAATTCACTGTTGAGAATATCACATGGAATCTGGGGAAGAGTAATGATAGCATGAGAATATGCTAAGGCACTACATTTAAAGCTCTAACAAGGGTACCAGTTACAAGGATGCTGCCAGGACTAAATAGTATTCAAATACATATCAAGACCTGTGTGCGAATGTTCCTACAAGTATTTCATAGAAAGGGAAGAAGAAGAGAGCAAGTATTTCATACAGTGGGAGAAAGACATTTCTTCCTTTCGTGCTACCACCTCTCTGTGTTGCATGTCAAGTCCTTTGTAAGCAATAGACTAGACAACAAAAGCAAGCATAGGCAAACCACAGTTATTTGGGTTCTGTACAACATCTTGTTCAATTATGTTTTAGTTTATCAAGATTGAAAGGGATGCGAGCAAAGACATTAGCAATCTAACTTTGGCACGCCTTAAAAACATAGAAAAACAACAGAACAATAAGGCTGCAATGACTCCTGACATTGCTGGAGAACATTTAATCTCTCTATGCTTCAAAAAGTCAAACTTTCTCACCAATAAAAAAATGTGAATCTATGAAATTTTGATCATAATATATGACAGATGTTTCTTTCGTTTGTATGAACATGAACCCAAGCATTTCCAAACCTAACAACCTTGCAGAGTTGATAAGTTCCAAGCAGCTACGCTGCTAACGTGAACAACCTTGACTTCAAAATACTATCATCAACTTGTGTATCAAATATAACAGTGACAGTGCTGAACAGTGAGCTTGGTTGCTATGGGGTTTCCAAAAATTGATATAAGATATCCATCCATTTTTTGGTTGCCTGAGCAAAGTCATATTATGCCAGACACTATTGATACTGTAGTTTTTGACTTACATTGGAGATTTATAGCCTAGGATAATCATTGCTTGAGTACTACAGTCCATCCTAGGACCATTATCATATCTAGAATAACATAATTAGCATTGCTTTGTGGCCTTGTTTAAGTGTAAGCAGACAAAATGTTCCCTTTAAACAAATATATCGACCAGTGTATCCAGCAACAGCAAAGAACCTATTCCGGCAGGCCATGGCGTAATGGGAAGGTGGGGGCAATTGCATATGACGACAAGAGTTCAACCTCACTGGGAATGCCCCCACACTGATTGTGCTACAAGGTGATTAATCAGACCCCACCAGGAAAAAGTCTGGCTGCAAGTCCCAGGTCGATTTTTGTAACATAGAAACCCCTCAAAAAATGTAGCTCTCAGCCAACAGATCTCCCTCACAGTGCACTATGGTGCCTCCCTTGCATATAGTTGCCTATTTACCTAAGAACAAAAAACTAAAAAGCCTTAAACAATGCTAGTTTCTCCACTGAGGACCCCAAAAAAAACAGTTGTGTACAAACAAACTTTTATTGACTTTCAATGAATGACCAATCTAAATTGCAGCAATAAATGGCACATGCTGAAACTGTCATTGTTCAAATATTTGCCCAGAAATAATCCTTTTCAGCTACGTAGCCAATACGGCACCCCCAGGGTGCTCGAAACGTTCCTGGAGCGGCGCGGGAGCAGGAGTGGCGCGGAAGCAGGAGCGGCGACGGAGTGGCCAGGGTACGGGACAGTGCCCTGTGATCTAATCATTGTGGAGTGTTGTGTGTCCATATCTTCGCTGTGGTGTGTCTATATCTTCCCTGTCATATTTTTGCCCTTTACGTTTTTCTGTTTTGGTTCAGTCGCTTCTTCTTGGGCACGGGAATGGGATTACCATGCAATTATTAATTTATTCCCCTTATTGGCGCAAGGTTAGGTTATACGTTTTTTTAAATTGATTTTTTAATATTATTTATTCATTAAGATTTTCTTTTGTTTGTATAACTTTTGATTTTTTTATTACGTTTTTAATAGATTATAAAGTATTAATATTTGTGTGGGATTTCAGTTCGTATGATTTAGATATTATAGCTTTTTAATAACTTATAGATATAACTCATTTCTTATAATTTTATGTTATAGTTTTTTTAGTTTTTATTATATAAATTTAATTTAACGTTTTTATTTTAATGGAAATGTATATAATGTATTTAGAAGGCTGAAATTTATATATTTCTTAATTTTTACATATTTTTTGTACTGCCGTATCCAACGCCGTATCTGCATATCGGACACTCCGTACCCACTGCCGTATCCAAAACGTATCAGCTACTTAGCTTTTCAGTGACAACAAGCTATGGAGGTAAGGTGAAGGCAAACCCATACCTTACTTAAAAGGGAGCAATTTATCAATCATAAAAAAGGATAACCAAATATGGTCAAAAGGTAAGCTCAGACTATAACTAATAAGCCAAGAGGCGAATTTCCTTTTCTTATCATCAATAACATGAAAAATTATTTATTAATTTCAAAGCATACGCATCTTAAGTAGACTTAAGTAGACATCTCTTCTGAACGTAAAGCCCAAAATCCCTAAACTGAGCCACATACAAATAAATAAAAAATATATATGTATATGTATATAGCTAAGGCACTGGTGACCGATAAAGTTCTGCGTCCAGGTGATTATCTTGAGACACAACAATTGTTCACAGTTAATTCAAATAACTGCCAACAGTATACAGGTATCAGCTCTAACAACCAGGAAACATAATGGGCTAACTGCATAAAATCTTTGGAGCGCCGATATGTGTGCTAAATATTATAAAGTTCCAAAACACATGCACTGAATATAAATGCTCCACCTGAATAAGCCATTTGCATTCATGCAACAACTTGCAATCGCTTATTATAGCTTCGTAGAGAGAAAGATGTCGCCAGGAGTGGGTAAATGCAACCTACCAACCAACAAACCAGCACCATTTTATAGTGGCGTTAAATTGACCCTTTCTCAAAAGTAATTACCCATCCGCTCCCCCACAAGAACAATTCTGAGTGGTTTTGATTGTTTCCCATTCGTGAATATTCCAACAATCAGCTTATCTCTGCATTGAACGGTTCGGTCATTTCTTCAAGCAGCTAGATTCTTGCAAAAATCTTGATCGCCGCGGGTTATCTCGATCCACACTAGGCTCTGTTACATAGTATTATCAATAGGCATTTAAGCACTAATCACTGGATCCCCAATGCCAGAAACCATGTGTATTATTGCTCAAACCTAAAACCTATGTAAAAATGCGACAGAACTCTAACCCGTGACCTGGCTCACAATTCCTCCAGAAAATTGTAACCCCGAATCCAGAAGATAATAGAGCCATTTCCAAAACCCTAATTTTAAAGCATAAAAAATCAACAACACAGTCACAACCCAAAACCCTAATTCCCATTTAAACCTCAAAACAGCATTAATCGAAATGGGTATTCCGTAAACCGGTGCCGGCAATGCAGAAAAATCTAAACCCGCCATTAATCAAACAAAGAAAAAAAACGAAATGCACCGACGTCCCCAACAATCGGTCATTAAATTAAAAAACCCTAAAACACACATTACATGTCTTCATCAGAAGCCAAACAGACACGAAAATGAGCGGCGAACGTTACTGAAAACACAGTTTTAAAGAACATAAGAAAAAAGCGTGTGGTATACCTTTAGCTTTAAAGGAATCCATCCTTTTCAGTGTAAGCTCCGCCTTGCTATCAGCCATTAATCCTGCTCCGCCTCCTTCCGTACACACAGAAAAAATATTGCGCACACGCCCAAACCCTTAACACGCCCAAAAAGGAAAAAAACGATAAAACACGCAGGGAGATAGTCGACGATAATGAGAGGAAATACGATACATAAATCTTAAGCAAATTGAGAATGATGATGTTTGATTAAAAAAAAAAAGGGCAAAGGGGGGCGAGAAAATCAGTGTGTAGGGAGGGAGGCTGGGGATTTTTAATTTCCTAAAAGCACCTTAGGAATATTATTTTTGGTATGTTGATAACATGATATAATTGATTTATGTTAGGTTTCTAGAGATTTATGTACCATTTGATGTTTGTTTGGTGTGAAATAATTTTATGTCCTTTAAGGGTGGTAGTAGGTAAGTTTGGAAAAGTCTAATGAAATGAATAATTTTAATTATGTCTACAAGACCTAGCAGTGTATGGGGGTGGGCGGGCAGTTATATATGGGGGCAACTATGTGGATATAGGGGAGCCTAGACTAGAGATGCCCCCATAGATAGGGCCCCATATAGAATAGAGAGAGGGTTGTCGGCCAGGGTGGTCGTTATATTGAGTTTAGTTGGCGGGCCCATATCCCATCTATCTATTTGTTTGTCTCTCTATTTGATCTCTATCTATTTAGTTGATCTTTATATTTACAATCTATTTGAAATCTTTATTTATCTCTCTATCTATCTATCTGAATTCTATATCTATCTGCAATATCTATCTATCTGCAATATCTATCTATCTGCACTCTTGATCTGAACTATCTAGCTATCTATCATCTATGGGGGCCTACTCTCAATATAGTTGGGATCCTAAACTAGATTCTCTATGGGGCTCCTTCACTTTGCCATAGCTTCAATGAATGGTGGGACAATCCATATTCCATATTACATACGTATCGTGGCCCATATAGATCTAAAGGGGTTGTGCCTATCTCTATATGAGGAGATAAGATATGGGCAGCTAGCTATTGATTGATCGATTTAATAGCTAGTATGGGCTAGCTAGCAATGTATGAGATCGTTGATTGTCATATTTGTCAAACATAAATTAAGGGAAGGGTTTTTCTTTAAGAAAGTTATTCATTCTTGTATTAATTTGAGTTAGCAGCTTCTCTAATTCTTTTCTTCTCGTCCCTTTAACTAGCTCCCGCGTTCGTCAACTCTTGATAGTTCTTTATACTTGCCATGGATGTCATTATAGATTGGGCATCCTCAATTTAAGTGTTTTTGGTCTTTATTGCCTCTATGGTGCAAAACAGATGTATCATTGGCTCATAATCTTCCTTAGGGAGTACCCATTTATTTGTCTCACATCTAAGCCTATGGGAAATAGTTCTTATTTGGGTTATTTCCCTTTCCATTTGATTTTTGATTTCTCATGATGTTCAGAAATTGGGTTGAATTATGTAAGATAGTGTTGTCGTTTCTAGTTTGCTTTCTTTCTCTACATGGTTGTTCTAAATTTCTCATTCACATTGCTTTTTACTTATTTGTCAGGATTTGGACATTTCTCTATGGCAATAAACCATCTATTCACGTGTTTGCATTTTTACTTCATCCATATTCTCTTTCTTTTGTGTAACTTTTCTTCCTATAAATGCCCAAATTTAGTCCAAGCCTTATTTATATGGTGTTTTTTACATGAATTTGTATATACAATGTCTTCGTTTAAATTAGACAATTATTGTTCCATTTTTTTATGCAAGAACATCTGAGTTCATTAGATATCAAGTATAAACCAAAAACAATTTTGTCAATTTTGTGGCATTCGCAAGCCTTGTTGTGTAGCATTATGTTGTTGGCAAGTTGCATTGTATAACATGGTGTTGTTGATAGGTTGCGTTGTGTAGCATTGAGTTGTTGGTTGGCCCCATAAGTCTAACTAAAGCCTTGGAACACTATTTAAGCCGCATAAGACTATAGAAGCCATAAAGTACTAGGAAAAGTCATGGAACACTACAAGCCTGATTAGAAGTTGTGAAGTACTAGCTGAAGTTATATAATACTACAAGTCTGATTGAAGACAAAGTACTACAAGAAGTCGTAAATAATTATGAAGTTGATTTAAAGCAATGAAGATCTCAATCAAGTTGACTAGGTGTGCTTCAAGTCTTGTATTGGGTCCTTTGGGACTTAACTTTGTAATATTCCATAATTTTAGGAATTTAGTAACTACGCTCAATGTAGCATTGGGTGACTTACATGCCTATGTAAACAAAGCCCAATTGCCTTAGGATTTAAGCTTTTGTAGAGTTCAATAAAGAGAGTGAAGGGGGTTTAAAGCTTGGAGTTGAGTATCGAGTTAGTAAATAGGTTGAGTATAGCCTTTTTATTATTAATGTGTTGTTGAGACTACATAATTGGCAATTGGTCTTTGTGTGTGTGTTATTTCTTGAAGTGATTGAATAAAGTAGAGTTACTTATATTTATTTCCAATGATTTTTTATGTTTATATATGTGTGTGTCAAAATAACTCAAATTTTAATAATGTAAGTCAAAATTATGATATTGGAGGTTGAAGCTAATGTGGATATGTGGTTGCGTGAGACATGCATGGATGAAATTATGACTGGAGACCACTAAACTTACCAAAATCCTTTATTTCATTTCCTGTCTAATGGTATAGTATGGAGAGCTAAGGTGATGCAACCAAATATGCATGTTAAAATATGTACTATGATGTAAAGCTAAGTTTGATCTACAAACTACATAAATTTTGAAATACATATGTAATATAATGTTACAGGGAATCCACTATATAGAAACACTTGTTATTGGTAGATCTTTGCAAATCAATGCAAATATGAGATGTGAAACCCTCATGAAGATGCATGGCCCTATAGAAAAGGAGCTTACAATATAAATATTTCCTTTTTATAAATCCTTTAAAATCTATTGAATCCAAACTTTAATCATATTTAACACAAGCTTAAATCTTCTCTTCAACGCACATATCACAAACAAAAAACTAAAATCTAAGGCTTTTTTTAGAAATTTATTGGGGCATGAAAATAATGAACAAAATGGATGAAAAATATGGACAGAGCAATCTCAATGGAAGGAGAAAAGTGATGCAAATGAATGATATTGGGCTCATTGCGAGGTTCGTGGTATCTGCTAGTACTATTGAAAAATATGTAAGAAGGGTGAATTCACGAACAAAGGGTTTGCACGAGGTCCATGGTATCTTATTATCCTTTGTTTGCACATTTTGACATTACAACAAATGGATGAGCACAAACAAAGGTAACTGTTTGCTACGAGGTCTATGGTATCCGCTCACCCTTTCCCTAAGTCTATCTAATGAATTAAAAGTATTATTGTTATTATTGTTTTGATGCATTGCACTGTCATGGTTACCATGCTTCTTATGTTAGGGTAGTTATTTACCTTAGCTCGTGTTCACCTAGGTACATTATTTACCTATATTGTATTTATCCTTGCCAACTTATATGTGTGGATATTTCTTTTATCTTATTTAGATATTAGGAGATATTATCTAGTTAGGTATAATTCTTTCCTTGATCTATGGTATTGACTAGTTCTTTCCTTGATCTATGGTATTGACTATATCTTTGATGTCTAGTTCTCTCATAAATCTATGGTCTTGACTAGTTCTTTGATGACTAATTATTTTCTTGATTTATGGCTTGATCTACGACCTTGACTGGTTCTTAAATTGTTATTCCTTGCCTATATAAGCAATGCCCATTCTCATTGTATTTCATTGAGTTCCATAATAATATATGATATTGTTGCTCATTTGTTTGCAAAGGTTTTATGTAAAGTTATTCTTGCGAATTGCTTTCATCTTATAGATCGTGGTGTTTGATTAGCATCTGTGTTCTTAGTTTGGTATGATCTGGTTATCGTTAATTTTATGGTATTAGAGCCACACAACTTATTGTCACACCAGAAGCTTGAACTAGTAATGGAGAGAGATCTCATCGTGTTAACCATCCATTGCGCTAACACACCCCCACATGATGGAGTCAAATGCAACCACATGAGCCTTGAGCTCACCATGTATTCACCAAATTAGGCCCAATGACATTAGGAGGCAACGACATTGGGACTTCCTAGGATGTCACCCATCTCAGTACTACTCCAGGTCGAGCATGCTTAACTGCCTGGTATCAGAGTTGCACAACATTATCGTCACACTAGAAGCTCAAACTGGTGAAGGCAAGAGCATTTTATTTTATTTTAATGGCAACTAAAATAAATAGCAAAGCATAATATTGAAAAGTTTGTATCTTTTCATCGGTAACTCAAATTTGAGTGCCATTTTTTGCAAAAGTGCTTATTTTTTCGTGCTCTTTCCATTGGAAATATGGAGAAGTGTTGTAATCAGTTTTAGACGTAATTTTAGTTGAGCCCGACATTGTAAAATTTTGGGAGTTACATTCTTGTATCTATCATGGATTATGAGAATGATATGATTTTCTCTGAAGTGTGTGGACTTCAAGAGGATATTGTAAAATTTGTGGAATAAAATAGATCACTCAAGAAGTGAAATTCTCTTCTACAATCACTCATTCACGATAAGGATACACCAATACACTCCCTGCAGCAAAAAATTGCTAGCCTACAACATTGTCATCATATTATGGACAACCATGTCCATGCTCCTAGTCCACTTGTAGTTGTTGCTCTTGTACCCACTGACATTGATCTGCCAATCTTTGAGCATGTTCACGCCCTTGATACTCCTATGCTTATGAGGCTTGTTACTGCATTCTCTTCCACATTTATGCCTATTACAGTAACACATGGTGTGTATCCTACTTCTACTCATATGCATGGCTCTTTTGAGAAGCATACCACAGCATTCAGTTCTCGCATGGTCCGTTCTATGGGTTTCACTGGCGGATGTATTGACAAACATTCACAGGGTATTGTTTCTGCTATTCCACATGTTAAGTGGAATTCTCGCCATGACATTAGCTTTCGAGCAGATACTTAATTGGGATCACACATTGACAGAGCTCCTATTTTTGTTCGCTCACCTCTTTCTAAAGATCACGAGCAACACATGAGTTATGCACCTTCACTCAGGATTGAGAAACCTGAGATTTCAGTTGTTAGACATGATCAACTTAACACACATTCTAATGTTCCTTTGCATGCACTCATTATGCATTTTGCACCAAGTCATATGCAGGCAACTTCTTCATCCATCCGTGTTGATTTGGGGTGGATATCTGATCACTCCTGGCGGCGACATAGGCATTCGTTAAGAGGACTCTACAGGCATGGATCCTCCACCATTCGGCCTCTTGCTCCAATTTCTATACCTTCTACATTGTAATGCTTCTTGTTTTGAGCATTTTTCTTTAGCAGGTGTAGTGTATCTCTCTTGTTTGTTGAGAGATTTTGTATCTATATTTTCGACACTTTTGGCATGCTGACAATATCTCTTGTGGGAGAGCTATTCTGGTGAAGTCTAGTGTTAGTTTTTCAGTGTTCGAGTAGTTGTTTTGACAACTCGTACAAATTTGTAATGTCACTCCACCCATTCAGCAGTATGGGAGGGTGTGGTGTTGATCTTGTTTCTTCGAGTTTTGTGTCTTTGCCTTGTTACCTTGGCTTTTCTTGGATCGTGACACTCTAGATTTTGTGTCCTTGCCTTGTTGTTTTGGTTATTGTTTTTGGATTGTAGCACAACTATTTGCAACAATTGGTCAAATTATGTTTGGTGTTTTTTTGCACTTTCGACATCACTCCACTGACAATCTCCTTGTTTGAAGCTATTATGGTGAAATCCAGTGTCAATTTTTTTTAGTTTTGTGATCGAGCAGTGGATTCAAACCACAGTGCATGCCAAACTTCTTCAGTATTGTACAAGTTTTTTGATCTGAGCTTCTTAGGATGCCTTGTAGCAAGTTTTTACTCTCTTTACTCTGTTGTTATTGGTTTTGGGTATCTTGCAGTGTCCCTTTTTCCTAGTTATTGTACATGAATACCTCATTAGGCCTAGTTGTCGGGACTCATATTGTGTACATGCCACTTCTATTTTGGCCCCTAGCTTCACTTGAGTGGGGTGTTAGAGTAGGTATTTACCTTAGCTCATGTTCACCTAGGTACATTATTTACCTTTATTGTATGTATCCTCACCAACTTATGTGTGTGGATATTTCTTTTATCTTATTTGGATATTACGAGATATTATCTAGTTGTTAGGTATAGTTCTTTCTTTGGTCTATGGTATTGACTAGTTATTTCCTTTATTTATATCTCAATCTACAACCTTGACTTAGATTGTTATTCCTTGCCTATATAAGCAAGGCCCATTCTCATTGTATTTCATTGAGCTCCATAATAATATATGATATTGTTGCTCATTATTTGTGTTGGGATTAGCACACCGATTGTAAAGACAATATATCATATCTAATTATACATGCAAATAAAAGTGGATATTCTACTAGAAGAAATATACAAAACAAGAGACATAAATCAACACCATATTTAACATGGTTCACCTAGTGTGGGATACATCCACCAAGAAACAAGTCAATATATTATCCAAAGCTTTGACAAGATATAGAATGAAGATTTATAATCTTCCACACCTCTCAGATGTACAATATTTTCTTTCTATCAAGCTTTTGCTTCATCACCAAGAATTATCTCTCTCACCAACTTTTGCAAGTTCTTTCTAATTCTTGTAAATCATCCTTCTAAACCCTAGATTTCATGCTTATATAGTCATTTATAGACTTAGGGCACTTAACCATGCAATTACAATCAATAGATATATTTTAATGCTAAAAATAGATCTAATTCCTGAGAGTTAATTAAAACATCCTCGCACAGGTAACCGATGTCGGTTAGACCTAACTGCTGCCGGTTCCTCCCTTGCCTGACCGATGTCGGTCATACCTAACCGATGCTGATTCTGGGTGACCGATGTCGGTTCCCCCTAACTGATGACAGTTACTGTATTTTCCAACAAGTTTCCATTGCATGCTAAACTGAAATAATTGAGCTCCACAACTCAACAATCTCCCACTTGGAGATTAATTACTGCACCATACCTGTACAACATCATTCTTGGATCCTTCCTTAGCTTTTTTTCTTCCTCTTCAAGTCTCAAACTTAAAGACTAACATAAGTGGAGTGTAGCTCCAACTTCTCCTTTGCTAATGGCTTCGTTAGCATATCTACATGGTTCTTGCTCGTATGATTCTTTTCCAAATTGAACTGTCCATCGTCTAATACATGTCATATAAGTGATACCTCGACTAAATGTGTTTCGTTCTCAAATGAAACGCTGAGTTATTTGCCAAATGAATTACACTCTGACTGTCACTGGATAGTTTACAATCACCTTACTCCTTTCCCAACTCTTCCATAAACCTACTCAACCATATCATCTCTTTGCTAGCCTCTGTAGCTGCAACATACTCTGCCTCTGTAATAGACAAAGCCACAAACTTCTGCAATCTTGAAATCTAGCTAATTGTCGTTCCACCTACTATGAAAATATATCTAGTAGTGCTCCTCCTACCATCCAGATCTCCAGCCATATCTGAATCAACATAGCCACGTAATGAAATATCTAAACCTCCATAGCATAATTGCATGCTAGATGTCCCTTTTAAATACCTAAGTATCCATTGGACTATTTTTCTATGCTCTTTACCTAGATTAGCCATATATCTACTCATAACTCCCATTGTATGTGCAATGTCTGGTCTGGTACAAACCATAGCATAAATGAAACTTCCAACTATTGAAGCATATGACACTCGTGTCATGTATTTGACCTCCTTATGTGATGAAGGACACTGATATTTGCTCAATTTGAAGTGTCCAGCCATAATTGTACTAATAGGTTTTACATTCTGCATGTTGAACCTTTCTAACACCTTGTAGATATAATCCTCCTGAGACAAATACAATTTCTTATTTTTCTTGTCTCTATGTATTTACATGCCAAGGATTCTGTTGCAGCTCCTAAATCCTTCATAGTAAATGTGTGAGCTAGCTTTCTCTTAAGCTCACCAATGTCCTGCATATTAGATCCTGTAATAAGCATATTATCAACATACAGTAAAAAAATAATATAGCTCACATTTTCAAGCTTCTTAAAATAAACACAATGGTCATATTCACATCTCAAGTAACCATGCTCATGCATAAAACTATCAAACCTCATGTACCATTGTCTTGGAGCTTGCTTGAGCCCATATATGCTCTTTTTCAACCTGCACACTAGATTCTCCTTACCCTTGACTTCATACCCAATTGACTTCAGATTCACATCTCAAGTAACCATGCTCATGCATAAAACTATCAAACATCATGTACCATTGTCTTGGAGCTTGCTCGAGCCCATATAGGCTCTTTTTCAACCAGCACACTAGTTTCTCCTTACCCTTGACTTCATACCCTTACTCAATTTGAAGTGTCCAGCCATAATTGTACTAACAGGTTTTGCATTCTACATGTTGAACCTTTCTAACACCGTGTAGATATAATCCTCCTTAGACAAATACAATTTCTTATGTTTCTTGTCTCTGTGTATTTACATGCCAAGGATTTTTTTGCAGCTCCTAAATCCTTCATAGTAAATGTGTGAGCTAGCTTAAGCTCACCAATGTCCTGCATACTAGATCCTGTAATAAGCATATCATCCACATACAATAAAAAAATAATATAGCTCCCATTTTTCAAGCTTCTTGAAATAAACACAATGGTCAGATTCACATCTCAAGTAACCATGCTCATGCATAAAACTATCAAACCTCATGTACCATTGTCTTGGAGCTTGCTTGAGCCCATATAGGCTCTTTTTCAACCTGCACACTAATTTCTCCTTACCCTTGACTTCATACCCAAGCGGCTGCTGCATATAAATCTCTTCATCCAAATCACCATGAAGGAAATCCTTCTTCACATCTAGTTGCTCTAAATGCAAATCATTCTACTGTAACTAAACTCAATACAGTACGAATAGAATTCATCTTAACAACAGGAGAAAATATTTCACCAAAGTCAATACCTACTTTCTGTGCAAATCCTTTACTACAAGCCTTGCCTTGTACCTTTTCTATCCACCCTCTTCTTCCTTAATCCTGTAAACCCACTTATTCAGGAATGTTCTCTTACCTGTTGGCAACTTAACCAAATCTCAAGTCTGGTTCTGTTCCAAGGAGTCCATCTCCTCATCCATACCATGCTCCCACTGAACATGGATCTTTTCTTGTATTGCTTCTTCAAATCTCTTTGGTTCACCATTATCAGTCAATAATAAATAAAATAAAGGTGTAAATCTTTTTGGAAGTTTACTTACCCTTTGTGACCTTCTCATAGGAGTTTGGGGTGCCAAAGGCTCAATCTGGACCTTCTGGACATTCCTATCCAAATTTTACAGTGACCGACGCCGGTCACCTCTAACTGACGTCTGGTTCTACTAACCGATGTCAGTTTGGATCCTCTGTAACGGATACCAATTCGTCTGACCAGTGTCGGTCAAGGGCCAATCGACACCAGTTACTGTGTAACCTTGTCGGTAATTCTTTTAAATCTGAGAGTTCATTTTTATTCACAAACTTCTTAACTGGTTCATCTTTGGGTACGAAAATTTGATCCATGTAAATTCTCTTTTCATTCCATTTAACATCACGACCCCTAATAATTTTAAAATTATCTAAATCCCAAAAATGGAAACCGAAATCACCAGATCCATAACCAATGAAAGTGCACCTCTTGGATTTTGCATCCAACTTTTTTCTTTTTTCCTTATCAACATGCAAAAAAGCTTATGAACCAAAAAAATTAAGAAAAGAAAGATCTACCTCTTTTTCCAGTCCAAGATTCCTCTAATATTCCTCCATCTAGTGAACTTGAAGGCCCATGGTTAATCAAATAACCATTGTATCAACTGCTTCTTCCCAAAACTGTCAAGGGCAATCCAGAATGTATCCTCATATTTTTAGCATGTTCTGTGATTGTCCTGTTCATTCTTTCTGCAACATCATTCTCCTGTGGTGTTCTTGGAACTGTTCATTTCTCCACGTATTCCATTCACTGAACAATAATCATTGAAATTCTTGCTACAGTATTCACCACCATTGTCAGATCTAAGGCACTTTAACTTAGAATTTGATTCATTCTCAACAAGGGCTTTCCATCTTTTAAAAGTCTCAAAAACATCAGATTTACGTTTAATACAATAAACCCATACCTTTCTTGTAGCATCATCAATGAAAGTAACATAATACTGGGATCCTCCATGAGAAGCTACCTGAGCTGGTCCCCACACATCTGAGTGTACAAGCTCTAATTTCTACTCCTTCTTAGTTGCCCCAACTTTGAGAAATCTCACTCTTTTACTTTCCAAAGTTACATTGCTCATAGAAATCAAGATCTAAATCTTTCAAATCTGATAACTTACCCTTAGCCTTTAAGATCTGCATTCCTTTTTGACTCATATGACCCAACCGGTTATGCCACATACATGCATCTGAATCTGAAGTAGATAATGCAAAAAATGAATCAATAATACAGGTAAATAAATATAATTTTCCTACCTTCTTATCTCTTGCCACAACAAAAAAAACCCTTGGTGACTTTCCAAGAGTCTCCTGTAAAAGTAACCATGCAACCAACTTCACCTAGTTGCCCTGCAGAAATAAGATTCCTCCTGAGGCTTGGCACATGCCTCACATCTTTCAATACCCATGTATTTCCATTCTATAATTTTAGATGAACTTCCCCTTTACCAGTAATACTACAAGGTTCATCATCACCCAAATAAACATGCCCAAAATTTCCTTGGACATAATTTCTGAAATAACCCTTATTAGGGGTTGTATGGAAAGAAACTCCTGAATCTAAAACCAGCGATTCAATTCTACTATTTAAAAAAAGAATAAGAGCATCTTGCATTACCTCTGATGAAGCAAGATTTGTTTCTTTATCTTTGTCTGGGTGCTGGTTCTCTTTATCATTTGACCAACAATATTTCTTTGCATGTCCTTTCTTTCCACATTTCCAACAAGTAATTCCCTTACTTCGTGATGTAGATCTGCTATCCCTTGACTTTGATTTCCCATTACTTCATACTCTTGGATCTCTCCTTCTACCTGCCCTCTGCTTTCTACATTCAAAGCATTTCCTAGATGATGATTCCTCTGTACTCTTCCTGTGAATTTATTCATTCAAGATTATACTAACCACATTGTCAAACTTCAAAATATTATTAGCATATGTTGTATTACTAACAAACATTACCAATTTATCTCAACTATCATGTAAAGAACATAAGAATAAGAGTGCTTTCACTTCATCATCAAATGGTAATATCAACCGATTTTAACTGATTTACAATAGATCAGAAATCATTCAAATGACTAGATGTAGATCCACCTTCATGCATCTTAGAACTAAATAGTTTCTTCATCAAATAAACTTTATTTGAAGCACTAGGTTTTTCATATAAATTAGCAAGAGATTTCATTAACTCTACCGTAGAATCCGCTTCTGTAATATTGGAAGCCACAGATGTTGTCAGGCTCAATCTTATAGATCCCAAAGCCTTTATGTCAAGAATATTTCATTCTTCATCAGTCATCTTCATAGGTCTAGACTTCTCATCCAATGGTAAATACAAATCTCTTTGATACAGATAATCCTCAATCTGCATCTTCCATAATTGATAATTTCAGCTGTCAAATTTCTCTACCTTGTATTTGTTTTCTTTTGCCATTGTTGTAGCTCCCACTCAATCAGAAAACCCTCTGTGAGTAAATCTGTCAACACACAAAACCCTCAAACAAAGCTCTGATACTAGTTGTTGGGATTAGCACACTAGTTATATAGATAATATATCATATCTAAGCATACATGCAAATAAAAGTTGATATTCTACCAGAAGAAATATACAAAACAAGAGATATAAATCAACACCAGATTTAACGTGGTTCACCCAGTGTGGGCTACATCCACCAAGAAACAAGTCAATCTATTATCCAAAGCTTTGACAAGATATATAATGAAGATTTACAATCTTCCACACCTCTCAGATGTACAATACTTTATTTCTCTCAAGCTTTTTGTTTCATCACCAAGAATTCTCTCTCACCAATTTTGCAAGTTCTTCACTAATTCTTGTTAACTCTATCTTCTAAACCCTAGCTTTCTATGCTTATATAGTACCTTTATAGACTTAGGGCACTTAGCCATGCAATTACAATCAATATATATGCTTTAATGCTAAAAATAGATATAATTCCCGAGAGTTAATTAAAACATCCACGCACAGGTAACCAATGTCAGTTAACCCTAACCGATGACGGTTTGTCCTGACTTCATCCTGACCGATGCCAGTCCTAGGTGACCGATGCTCGGTCCCTTCATAACCGATGACAGTTACTATGTTTTCCAACAAGTTTCCATTAACATGCTAAACTGAAGTAATTGAGCTTCACAACTCAACAGTCTATTCATGCCACTATCCTAATATACCAAAAAATTAAAAATTATATGTACATGTGCATTTCAATACCATTCAAAATAAAAGCTTGATAACATCTTCGCAAAATATTTTGCAATGTTTCGAGTATATTTCGTATCCAATGAAAATATTATACAGTAGAGACGGGATTTCTAGAGAAGATCTCCTTTTGAAATATAATTTGGGGGAGTGGATCAATTAAGCTTCAATTCAGAGGTTATACTTGTCAGACTTCTATTGCCATTTTTGATGCTTATATCTTTAAATTTTGATGTTGCTTTCAATCATCCTTCCATGAGGCTATTTTAAGAAGATTATGCAATTAGTAATCCAAACCATGTGCCCATGTGTACATAGCTCATAGCTCTACATCCAAGTTCCATCTTTCTAACAATTTCTCTACTACAGATGATGCTTTTAATCTATTACGGATTATCACATATTTATTATGTGTACAAATATCTAAAAACATGAATTTATAGATTTCAGGTGTGTCAAGAGTGGAGAGTTGTGAATCCATTTGCCAATTGCTACCAAGAAGTTGATCTCCTTGATTTATCAAGACATATGTATATTTCTTCACCGCTCTCCCTACGTGTTTGAATTGGGTTTGATACGCATTCATTGCACAGTTCCTAGAATCGCTTTCAATTCCCATTAAAATATCTTAACGACCTCCTTTCTCAATTTTTCCCACCCATTATACACTTATCACTCAAATGTTAAGCAAATACGGTTTAAGTTTACATGCCTTTTAATTGATGTTATAATAGTAGTAGTAATTATCCTACCAAAGGCATATAGTCTTGCAATAATAAAGCAATTAAATCTTAAATAATGAAACCCTTTTTCCAAATAAGGGTAAGTATGCCAAGTTAGTATTCACTTGAGTTTGGACTAAATTTTCAGAGTTGCAAATTAGAGAAATGGGAAACACTCACCTTCGTTGGAGCCCAGAAAAACTTGCAAAGAGAGGATTATTTTGGATAGGGGTGCCTGGAGAAGGACATGGGTGTGTTGCTCGGGTGATCAAGTACCTTCTTCTGGGTCAAACTGATCTACCAAAATCTCAAAAACCTCACATTCTTAAGGTCATAAGTTTTTGAAGATTCTCTCCTTTTGTCACTACAGATTCAACCAATGATTTGGAATCCCGAAATCCTGCAATGAAGAATTTATTTGTTTTTTACCTCAAATAGACATCAAATGAAAAAATAAATTGAAAATGAGGGGTTAGTGTCCTCAATACAAATGATGGAAGTTACAACTGGATGCTCGAACTACATCTCAGATAAATGTAGTTTTGTGTGCATGTGTGTCATAATTGTGCCCTAGGTTGCTCTTGTGGAAAGTCACACTTGAATAGTTGAGAAGTAGCTAGATGTAAAGAACATGTACAAATGTGTACATGGAATAGAATGAATTTCCCTTTATGAAGTGTATGCAAGGATGAACCAAGAATTGTGTCTCTTGTGATAAAGCTAGATGGATGCAATGGAGCTCTTAGATGCCTTGATGGATGTAACCTTAGGTGGAAATAATAGATGCTTAGTGTTTGGTCCCTTATTATGATCACATAACTTTATATTTTGTATGATTCCCTTGCTTGAATTTAAGTAATTAATGCTTGAAAGAACTCAACTACTAATGAAGTTTAAGATGCTTGTTAAGCATAGAAAGCACCATTTTTTCCCAAAAAGTGTGAGTAAAGTATAAAGGGGATTGGGGTTACCAGATTGGACGAGGGCGCCTGGCACTGGCATCCTATTTTGTGTTGGTGTCTATTTGGATGAAAAATGCCGAAGTATAAAAAGAAAGACTTGAGAAAGTTGAGGTCTGTAATACTGCAGGGAAAGTTTCCCGAAAGGCACATAAATGATGGCCAAAGACATGTTAATGAGTACCATTATGTACTTAGAATCATTGTGAATAAATAACACTATAGTAATTGGACTATGATAATTACCCAAAGTGCTTGATTTTGTGTCTACATTTCCCCCACTTTATGTTGGTGAGCCCCTCAATGTGACATAAAAGTAGATAGATCTATGTTTATGGTGCATATCAATGTAGAATGGTGTGTAGTGAAGTTTGGAGTAGTGAAGCATGGATGGGAAGGAGAAGAAAAAAAAAGTGCAGTGATGAAAATGAACCTAGGGGAAACTGTGTATAATGTCATGATGTACTATTTTTTGACACAAACTGTTAGTTCTTCAGTTACAACTAGGTAAGCAACCTACAAAACATAAGATGAATCTAGTTCCAAATACGCATGTATATGAATCAAAGTGTGTAACCCAACGGCTGATGTAAAATGAAAGATTTGAAAAAGGAACGCTGTGCACCTGTTTTTTCTCATGAGAAAAAGGGTGTAAAAAAAGATCTTGAATATGATGTCAACCAAAGTTTTTTAGGTGATCTCATGCCAATGTAATGCAAGAAGTGTAGGGAGGAATTGTATGGTGTCATGGAACCTTTAACTGCTTTCCATTATGTAAAAACACCATTGTGATGGTGTGTATGTGTTAAGTGCCCTCTGCCCTATAAAATTTGTTATGTAAATGCCTAAAAGGACTCTATGTCTAATCATCCAGCTCTCATAAGGAAGATTTATGTAATTGGTCCTGGTTACTGGAATTCCAAGAAAGACCATTGTATTCCCTCAGAGCTAAGGCATCCAGGAAAGTTCATTTAATGTCTAAGGACCCGAGTCTTGGGTTCTAAGTCAATTACAACTTTTTTAAAAATGCTTTTGTTTAGGTATTGATGTTTGTTGTCTTTGTATGGGATGACTGATTCACCCATATGATGCCCCCCTCATTTGGGATGCATGTGACGTCATCTAGAAGTATGTGGCTGCAAAAGAGGACCCACTTTGTGATGAACAGATGTGCCCTATTTCAGGGGGAAGGTAATTTGCTTGGTAGAAACCAAGGCACATGACTAACAAGTGGTTAGGAAATTCAAGTGTTAGTACAAATTAAAGAAAAACAATCATGTATAAGAGGAAATGTAAGCTACTTCTAGTAATGTGTACTACACGCAAGAAGATGAATTAGATCATCAAAAAGTTAGGTTTAAACATGGGACATCACTCACAATGTTTTTGGTTAATGGAAGGCTTGTAATGGTAATCAACAGTTTAAGTGTTTACACACTAAGAAAAAGGGAAAATCCCACAAATAAACATAAAATGATAGGCAAATAACAAATGTAACAGATCATGGAAGCAACTAGCACCTGCATAACAAATGTTGCACATGAAGCACCCACGTTAGCATGTTAGAAAGATAAAAATATGTCAAAGCATGTATATTATGGTAATTTATAGTGCTCCACGAATTGTATGAAAACAATAATGCACCTGTAGTATACAATAAGTGGATGTCCTGCCAAGATAGGAGCTTCTTGGGACTGGTAATAGGTATTGGACCAAACATGCATGCTGTATTGTAATGGATTTGTAAGATCTGTGATCACAACTAGAAAATGGAAGTGAACGATGCATGTGTGTATGATAAAGATAATTATGAAGATACCTATCTAACATGTGCAATAAACTATACGTGTAAATGTATTAGTAAGAAAGAGTAAATATAACCAAGATATGTAGTATGTTGTGGATGGTACGAAATGGAATGCAACGTGAATGATGGGAGCAACTTTCCCCCCGAGTAGATGGGTATGTATGCAATGAGGTTCATTTATGTATGCCCCCTCAGTAGTCAAGAATGAATTTGAGAAATGAGAGTGTGTCATTGGGAAATGGTCTGAATGATGTGTTGTCATATGATATGTAGGATTGAATGCAACAATGGAAAATTAATGAGGCAATAGAATGTGTGATGATTTAACCTAAAGCATACATCACTAGATGGGTGAATAGGATGTCAAAAAGCGTGATGATGTAGCATAAGGCGTATATCATGAGATGAATGAAGATGATGGTAGAAAACGTGATGATGTAGCATAAAGAGCTATATCACGTTTCCAAAATGTATACTTGTTAATGTGCAATTTTAAAGCGTAATGATGTAACACAAAGTGTATATCATGAAATATATGAATATGTTGGTAAAAAACTTGACGGTGTAGCACAAAGTGTATATCATGAAGCTTACATGAAAGGATGGCTCCCTTCATAATGTGAATTTACATTTCATGATAGAAACTCTGATTGTGGCCTTGCTAAGTGTACCAATATGCTTTGTGTTTGATGATGTGAGGTTCAATTTTGATTTAAACCCTCAGCAGTCGAGTTTGAACTACGAGACTAGAGTGCATTATCGGGTAGTGAGTGCAGCATGTATGAGTAAAATGTATAGTATGTGTAGTAGATGTGGTGACAAGTATGTTATAGGTGTGTGGTGTGTAAAGGGTGTAATGTGTAATATAGCATGCATAGTATGAAATGCTCGATGCATAGATTATATAAGTATGAATGATGTAAAATGTATAAGAATGTATTATGGGGAATGTGTACAATGTATAGGTGTATGAAACACAAAGTGTAGATGATGCAGAGTAGATGGAAAATTGTATATGTAGAAAAGTGTATGATGCGTGAAGATGTGATGTATATTATCGATGGTGCAGTGTATGAGGCTCGTGTATATAGGATACCCTCAATAGTCAAGTGTGAACTGTAGCACAAGAGTGCGTCATAGGGTGGTGACGATACAAATGTATGTGGTGTGAAGATGTTAGAAGTTAGGTGTTGAAACATGTGTTGATGTTAGGGGGGAGAATAAGCGTAATGCCCCCGAGCATATGTGTTGATAAACAAGATATCTGATAAGAGTAAAGGATGAAGGTCCTCTACCTAATGTTGGTGGTGATGAAGGCGTGTGACCATACTCTAAGAGTAGTGGTATATGAGAGAAATGTTGCACATGTGAATGTAGTCTATATGCATGCGACTAATGAGTATATTGTGGGCTCCACAGTGTAACAAAATGTGTAGGTGATGGAAACCTATACGAAGTAGAACGTGGCAGTGATGGACACTAACATGGAATAAAATGAGGCGGTGATTTGCATATGTATGTAGGAGCTTTCCTATCGAGGGATTTATATTTATGTACTAGACTAACAGAGTGATGAGATCGTGTAGGTCTTGTGCGAGTAGGTGAGCTAGGAGCAGATTGTGCTTTAGGATTGATAAACCGCGGGGAAATAGCTATACTAGGTGACACAATGTCAATTGTGAAAGGAGAGTGCAACCACAGAGTAGATACAGGTACACCATTAATAGAAATTCCTTGATTATTGTGAATGCATTTTAGACGCAAATGGTTCATGGAGATGGTAGACTTAGACTTGCGGATCCAATTGAGACCTGAGAGCATGTCACACTTGTCAACTGCTTAGCCCATAAGGAAGGGCACCAATATAGGAAGGGGACCAACTGTAACATGAAGCTTGATAACACCGTAGGATTTGTTCATTGGATATGAAATTTGTGAAATTAAATAGCCAATAGCAGCAAGAAGTGGAATAGAACACGTGTTAATGGGCCACGAGGGAGCAACCTTGGTATTATTGATAGAGGTAGATCCAATAGAGGTACTAATGTGTAAGTGATTAGAAGATAATTCCGCATGATAATCATGTTCAAAGAAATAAATAACTGGTGGAGAAGTGTCACTATGAACAACTCGGAAATCAAGAGCCCCCGATATAGGAGGAGGCACTATGCGATATGTATGATTAGCCGAGGATTCAACCAGTTTATTGTCATGTCTTGGAAGTGGATTATTGAATATTTCTAGCTTATGATTTTCATTGACTGACGCAGAGTTTGAAGGCTCTGGAAGCTCAAGTTTGTTATCATCGATAAGATCCTGGGTGATGGTGTGAAGTTTAAAATGCCTATTTGTAGAGTGTCCCACACATCGATGATAGTTGCATCAAAATTTCTCATTGTAATTCCAACCTTTTGGATAAGATGGGTCTAATTCAAATGAGGAAGGAAGTGTAATAAGATTTCTCTCAAATAGTTGTTGTAATATAATTTGTGGAGCAATGGTTAACTTTGCAAATGTACGCCTAGGCGGTTGTGATTGAAGCTTTATAGTGGTGGATGCTACGTTGACAATGATTTTTGTGTCAGTTGGTTTGGTTGTTGATGATTTGAATGTTGTTTTTTTAATGTGTAGAAGATAAGGCCTTCTCTTGATATTTAATCTTTCCTATAGATAAGAGCTTAGTTTTATGAAGCTTAAGAGTATGACACAAGTGATCAAATGAAAGAGATGTCTCAAATAGAACACTCTCCTAAAGAGGTGGTAATAAACTTTGAGTGAATAAGTCTTGAAGATCATAGTCCACAAGCACATTTGACATCTTAACTAAGTTGTTTTTGTATCGCAAAACATAGTCTACCATGTGTTTGTTAGATCCTTGTTTAAGTTGTGCAAGTTTAACATAAGAGATCTTAGAGCCGATGTTAGTAGAGAAGTGAGTGAGAAAAGCATCGGCCAAAATGCATGAAAGATGTTACAAAGTGAATAGGTAGTTCATAAAACCAATGTATCACATAATCTTGGAGACTGCGAGGATTTTTTTTGCTAAAATGGTGTAATCATCCGCATATTCAAGACATGCGACGTGAAAGGCTCGGAGATGCTCTTGTGGGTCACCATGACCTTTGAAGATTGACAACTTATGAGAGTTGAAGTTTAGTGGAAGCAGATACACGGAAATGGTGGGTGTAAGAGGAGTATGAAGAAGCGAAGTGGAGTCAAGAGATGGAGATACATGAGAAGTGGCAAGATGTAGCTGGCAAATTTGTGTCTGCGGATCCTGATATAAAGAAGTTAAATCAAGAGTATTCAAAGAGGGACCAGGTTGTGAATTGGGAGTATTAGGTGGAATGATAGGAGAGGTAGTGGTAGGAATGGATACTGGAGCGATAGGTTGAGTGGAGACCATGGGAGTCGAAGAGTTAGTAATAAATGGAGCTGAAGTAACATCCTGAGTATTTCTAGTAGTGACCAAAACATGCAGATTGTGTGAAAGATGAGTGGTATTATTATGTAACGCTTGTCAAAAATCAGTAAGTGTGTTCAATTGCTCTTGATCGACATTAGTATCTTCATCATATGACTTCTCACTATCATACACTTCTATTTCGTGAAGGGGAACATTGTGAGAGTTAGCAAAGGGATTTTCAGTTGCATCCATTGATGTAAATACATCATCCACTGATTTAGAAACCCTGCGGGAGGATGAAGGAAGCTCAAGATGCTCAAGAGACCTAAATCGACCACTATGAGCGACATGCATAAGAAGAAAACCCTAGAAAGAAGGTGGATTCGAGTGTGGGGTTCACCAAAATGATTAAGCCAAAATGTAAATACACATGCCTAATCTGATGTTATAGTAGTAGTAAATAAATGATGCGATGAAATACAAAAATATACTAAAGCAATATAAATAATAAATAATGAAACCCTAATTACAAAGAAAGGGTGAGAAGCCTTAACTGATTCGTTGAGTTCTGGAAAATATATAGAGCTGGAAAATAGAGAAATGTGAAGCACTGAACGTCACACTAGAGCTCAGAAAATTGGAGAAATGGAGGAACAAGTTAGACAAGGGTGCCTGTAGAGGGACAGGAGCACTCGTGGGTGACCAGGTATTGATTATGGGTGCCAGAGTCTGCAAAAAATCATGGAAACCCAAATTCTCAAGGTCGCAAGGTGTTTGTTGATGCTCGCCTTTTATCACTATGGATTTGCACAATGATCATTTGAATCACCAAAAGCCTGCAATGAAACATAAACCTATAAAACCCTCAAATAGACATCAAATCCTAAAAAAAGAAAGATTAAAAATGAGGGATCATAGTGTCCTGAACTGCCACAATTATGGACTTATAACTAAGTGATGCACTACATCTCAAACCTAATGTAGTTATGTGTGCATGTGTGTGGAATTATGCCCTAGGTTGCTCTTGTGCCAGTCTCACTTGGATAACGAGAAAGTATCTAGATGTAAAGAAATGTAGTATATGTGTGCTTGGAATAGAATGAACCTCCCTCCTATGAAGTGTATGCAGATGAACCATCCCTTGTTTCCCTTATGATGGAGTTAAATAAATGCAATGTAGCTCTTATATGCCTTGATGGATGCAACCTTAGGTGGAGATAGTAGATGTTTAGTGCTTGGTCCCTTATTATGATCACATAACTTTATATTTATATGATTCCCTTGCTTGAATTTTGTAATTAACCCTGAAAAGGCCAAATACCAAAAAGATAAGATGCTCAAACGGCTAGAAAGGACCCAAAAAGTGTGAGTAAAGTATAAAGGGGACAAGGGCACCCAGATTGGATGACAAATGTTGAAGTATAAAAAGATAGACTGAGAAAGTAGAAGTGTAAGACCAAAAGAAGTGACAGAAAGGAAATAAAGGTGGCCAAAGACACGGCTTAATTAGTACCATTCTTACGTAGGAATCATACAAATAGTAATATGTAATCATGATTAGATAATTACCCAAAGTGCGTGATTTTCTGTCTACTCTCTCTCTCTCTCTCCGTGGTACTCGATTTAAATTTCAGTTTTGGAAACATTAGGGGCATGAGTCTCCTTTCTCTAGTTAGATATCAACATGCATCACCTCTACTTAGTTTTTACTTAGTCGTGTGACACATGGGAAGAGTATGGGGGCATTTATTCTTTGTTATATTATGTGTCGTAATATACAAATTTGGGCTTATATCCATCTACAGTTGTATGAATCATGGGGTTGTGGAAGGTATTGAAGTGGCTAAGTTATTTATAGGTAGTTATCCTTATCCTCTTGTACTTAAGGAGAAGGTATCAAAGTTGTTAAATAACTTTGATACATGGTCTTCTTCCTTTATGGGGTGCTTTTATCTCCTCATTTTTTGGTTCTTCTCTTTAACATTCATGCATTGGGTTGGTACACCTAATGCATCGACATATTTTTGGAATCATTGGGGACTAATCACCCTCAATTATCCATCAAAATTCAACAAATCTATAATCTCCAAGTCACAAGAATGCGATTGCATTCCCTCTACAAAAAAACAATGTGTATCCCTTCTAAGTTTTACATCTCTTTTAGCATTTCTCGTTGCACATTTCTTTACATTACATTTTGAGTTATAATTCAATTTCCTATGTTGGACATTGACTACACTCTGTGTTGCAGGTTCCATCTTGGAGCGTGCCAACACCAATATAATGGGACACTGCAAAACAAAGTTACTACGAGCAGAGACAAAGTGTGTCTACACACTCAGGTATATTTCCTTTTAAGCATGTAATTTTCAATTTCATACTTAAAGAGAAGAAAATGTAGCCACTCAAATTTGGCAATCTATCCTTTAACACTCCTAATTTCGACATTGCACACTTGTATGGACAAATGCACTCTACTCACTCTTATTTAGCACACCCTAATAGCACTTCGCGTACTTATGTATATTTGCACACTTCTCTATCATCAATTTTTAACACTTAATTGTATAAAATACATCTAGAAACATCCATGCTTAGGCTCGTAAATTCAAAATGTATTTTTCTCCCTCCTATTCAAAAACATCAATTTCAGTGAGATGTTAAAATTACATATTGACCCTATTATACGGTTTTGGACCAACATGTTGTGCATTAATTATTTTAATTCCACCACCTTCATATGAAAAAACATACCCCTTTGGTCAAAATTTCATGTCACAACAACCTTCAAAAGCATATATATATAAGCAAATAAATCATACCTCATTTAGAGACCTAACACTTTATGAACTCCTCATGCAAAATCAAACACTAAAGGCACACATAGCTCCCTAAATGATGAAATAACTCATGCACATCCATTAGGAAAACACCCTCTATTGGGTTGAAGTCTCCTTATAGGTTTAGGAGTCTCCATTTTCATCATATAATCAAGAAAAGTGATCCTTCCTAGGCACTCGAGCAAGTGTGAAACTCAAACAAGGCATTGTCAAAGCACGATTATCAAATTTTGATTGCACTTCAGTAGATATCACATGCTAAGAGAACAATGTTGGAATTATATTGTCATTAATGTCAAAGTATGAGGTTGTAGGAGTTGTCATTAAGTGTCATTGAAGTTAAAATAGGTAAGAAACATGAAGGTGAGTTTATTATTGAGATTGCATGGAGTTGTATGGGTTATTGAGCTATGTAGTGGCTTCCAGGAGTGTGATAATTACTTACAAAGGTATAGATGATGATGTGGTGATGTCATGTAGTGTGTTGAAGTTCTTATTAGGTGTACAAGGTTAGAAAAGAGATGTTAAGGTCATATTTGGTGAAGCAAGCATGTTCAAGGTGTTTGTTCTTGAGGCCTAGAGAGAAAAACGAGGTATGTGATGATGAAATAAGGTGTGTAGCAGCTGGATATGCATGGTGAGTGAATTTCAAGCACGAGTATGATGTGTAGAGACACTCATAAGTTTCATAGTGTGTTGGTTCAGGTGTTAGACTTGGTTTTTAGGTATGTTCCTAAAACTAACCCTTAAGAAAACATGTCTTGGTGTAGTGGACTTAGTACTTCTAGGAATATACGGGAAAAGGTGAGTATTGCATATGTATTTTTAGGTTGATATGATGGTGTGGTCCAAATTTTAAAACCCAATGTTGAAAAATTTGAAAGTTATGCCATTTTTACTAAAACTGAGTTTTGAAGGTGAGAAACCAAGGCTAAATTTTGACTTTCTGATGCTTGTTGGAGAGTTTGTGCTTTGCACGGGGACCCAAGATACTAGGGATAGTTTAATAGGTATATTATGAATATTTTCCAATTGGAATTAGGTATTTTGATCTTCAATGTTTTATGAACAATTGTTAAGAAGGTAAACTGGTTTTAAACCCTCTTAAGACCCTAGTTTAGCAACGACTTGGAAGAACTTGTTGGTTTTGGCCAAGAATTGATTGTTTGATAAAATTTGATGATTTTATGTTGTAGAGGAATCCTCCATATTTATTTTGGTGGCATTTAGATGTTTTGGTTATGCATGGAACCCACTTAAAAATGTAATTTTCTAAAGATTTTCAATTTGTGCTCAAGTTTTCCATTAAACCAAGTGACTAAATTGGAATTTAAGGATGCATGGGAGCTATTATTCATGTCAATGATGGTTTCAGATCATGGTCGAGTTATTATGAGATTGGTTATTCCCTATTTTGGAAGATTGGTTTTTAGGTAGTTTTGAGCAATTTGGAGTAGCTTGGTTGTAGAGATTTTAGGAGGTGTTACGGTCACATTTGTAGCATGGTTTGAGTTTGATGATTGCCCTGAGGTAGTGATATTTCCATTGGTATATCAAAATTGTGTTTTTGATGAGTTTTGAAGAAGTTGTGGCTTGTTTACTAAAGACTAGTTTTGAAGGTGCTTGGTTGTGCATGGTCTCAAGTAGGTTTCATGGCTTGAGATGTTGTTTCAGTGTGTTTCATTAATTTTGGAGGTTGTTTAAGACTTAGAATACATGTCTAAGTGTGTTCCATTTTTTTCTCTATAACATTTCCTTTGTGGCGAGTTGCTTGTTTTGGTGTTTTAGGGATTTTTGAGTCGTAATGGTGGTCTAGAAGGCTCTAAGTGATGTTAGTGACCTATACGGTTGTATGAGTGATATTTTTTATGATGTTATTATATTTTGAGGAGTGATTTTTCTCTATTATGGCCGACCTAGGTGATTTGTAATTAAAAAACAGGTATAAAAGTTAGAAAGCTCATTTGAGCTAGTTGAGTATAAGAAGGAAAAGTGTGACCTAGAGGGTAGTTTTTGAAGGTGTTTGAGGCCTGTGTGATCATGATGAGAGGGAAAAGATGTTGTGATGATGTTATAGAGAGAGATCAGGTATGGGCAAGCTAGGGCATATGTTGAAATTAACTTAAAGGGAGAAGTTCTCGAGCATGGAGGCTAGAGAGGTGTTTTGAGAAAGTTAGAAGGAGAAGTGTGCTTCATTGAGTCATCATAAGTTGTTATAGCAAAAAATCAGAGATGGAAAACAAATAAGATGGCTTTGGTTGGTTTTGAGTCATCTTTGGGTGTTGGTTCTTCCTTGTACAGTTGGTTCTCTACTAAACTAGGGGTCGGTGCTCCTTATGGGGTTGGTACCTCACTAAACATAGGGGCCGATGCTCATTGTTCAGTTGGTGCTCAACTAAATTTAAAACATGGCTATAATAAAGTTTTTTTTCAATGGGTTTTATTCACCTTGAGGGTTTCCCACTTATGTATTGTGTATGTGTGCTTTTTTGTTCTCATATGTTCATCTAAATGGTCATGTTTCTTAAGTATGCATGCTTAAATATTAAGTTTAACTAGATGATTGATGGATTTGAATGTTAAAATGAATGAAAGTTTTATTTCCCACTGATTCACCCCCCTCTCAGTGGTTGTGGTTCTAACAATTTTTATTAGAGCAGAGCCTATGAAACAAGATTAAAAAGCTTGAGGTGATACTCTGAAGCACAAAGATGGTCAAGTTATAGAGTTTTGTACTCAAAGCCTCGAAGGAGAAGATGGGTTTATCAAAGGTGGATATGGACAATCAGATCTCAAATGGCAATGAGATTTCAAGTAATACAAGGTATGTGAGTTAAATTCAAATGACATAGTATACCTAAAAAATCAATGTTGTTATAACCTGCATCTTTATTTTTTAGGGTTTTGATACTTCCTTTTGATATTTTGCAGGTTGTTTCTTCCTCTTGAGATATTTTGAGCATTAGGTGTAGTACAGGAAAATCAATGTGATAAATAGTGAAGGATAACAGTCATCTTTGGGACTTGTGAAGATCAACTCCAGATATTTTTCCCAGACTAGGGCACCTGTTTTGGCTACCAGAGCGCACTTGGCCTCCCTAGTCCTCTCCCACGCACTCCAGTCCAGCCACAACACCCTGATATGTCCTCTGTGGGACCATGACACAGTCATTCCTGCTTTCTAATTTTCTATACATCACTATGATAGAGTCTGATATACATCCATTATTTAGCTGAGTTCTTTCCTTTCCCTTCCTACACATTACAATTTCTAATTTCATTAGTTTTGTTTACTTATCTCATTTACATACTATCTTACTGCATTTACTTACTGCAATATATGTCCTCTTAGATTAGATTAACTATGTTTTACTACTTGGTTGGTCAATTTTAGTTAATCATTTTGGTGAACCTGACTCAACCTACACACTCCTAGGATCCTCATTCTTCTCAAGGTTTCGTCATCATGGCTATCGCCATTCATGACTTTTTACTTCTCCATCCTAAATTGCAAGCTAAAATCATTAATCTTTTAATCACTACTATAATCCCTAACAACACCCATCCCAATATAGTTTACAATCCCTTTGTGGATGAATTCTCTCACCATATTTCTTTCCCATCTATTTCTTAGGCTAAGCTTGCTACTTTTGACAATGACCCACTGTTGTATATCATTTGTCGTATTTAAATTATAGGTGTAAAACACACCTTAATTGATAACGAATTTGAGCTTAACTTGTGTCCTATGTCATTCCTTGAAGTTTTGGGTCTCTCCACTCATGACGCTAGCCCATCTAGTATTTCATTACATGTTTATGATGGTTATGTCCGCCCATGTCTTAGTCACATTACATTGCCTGTTACTGTTGGCCCAAAAACTATCTACATTGTCTTATTTGTCATTGATTTCCTAGTCCCTTATAACTGTTTGCTTGACAGACCCATGTCATGTAAGCTGTTACATCTATTATACATAATTGCGTTAAATTCTTTCATGACGACATTGAACATACTATTCCTCGTGACTGTGACCCATTCCACTACTGTGATTACGCTCCTAACACTAGTCTTCCTATTCCACGTACTAATACTACCAATGATCCCCAACCCATGGCCAAGCTACCTCACTTACCACTACTTGACAATACCATTTGTGTGATAGATACAATTTGTTCTATGCCACCCGCTACTACTACTACTATGATTCATTATTAAGGGCTTATCCTGTCTACAAACGTCACTCTATCACATTCACCTTCACCTACATAAACTATCTCAGTCCATCCGCTATTCACTTGCATACTTTTCATGAATAGTTCATATTGGGAACACATTCCATTTGATCCTACATGTAATGTCACTATTTGTTCCCATGATGGTCTAATTCGTCTTGGTTTCACTTTTGAGGATATTCACCCTTCCACTCATGACCCTTACCTCTACTATGTCTTCATCACCATTACTGTTGCTTTTGGTTTGCGAGTGTTTCATCTTATGGTCTACTTATCACAAACACCTTGTTCTTCTCCACTTGCACTAGGGGAAACTTAGCTTACTTATATTGGAGGCACATTAGTCCCTAGTCATACATACATTTCATTTCTCATGCCCTTCGGTCATGTTTTTATTTGCAATAGTTACTTTCTTGGTTATTTGCAAAATCTCACTCGTTGGTATGCACATGGCTGCCCACTTTCCCCATTCACCGATGAGGAGTGTGCTATGGTCATGTAAAACTTACACCTTAATGGCTCATTACATGATCAACCAAACACTATTACTTACTAGGTCACTAATGCTTATCCATACGACTTTGACCCTGAGGATTTCTCAACGACTTTACATGATTTTTGACCACACACACTTGGGGGGCATAACACTCACACAATATGTTGAGAAGATAAAAGATAGCCCAAGTATGAAAGCACATAAAGACTAGTCACACAGACACATGGCGTATAAAAGGACATGGAAATATAGTAGAACAATGAGCGCCTAGGACAACTGTACACATGACTTAGCCACTTTTATAGATCAAGGCTATTTTTTGGAGATGGAGTGCTAAGCATGCGATGACATGGAGACTTGCAGATCACATAAGGTTATTTTGGGATGTGTAGTAGTTTGAGTGCCATGCAAAGTTCTGGTTTTAATAATAGGATTTCTACTTAGAGTTAACTATAGGAAATCTATTATTAGAGCACTTGCATGCTTTGTATTCTCTTGTAAAGGTGCATGACTATTATTGGTGTGTAGCCCATTTTTGGAAGGTGCATGGGGGGTGAAGGGAAAGTCCCCACCCCTATATACATGTATTGATTTGCACGCTTATGATAATCTCATTTATCTGTAGAGTTATGCTGAGGATTTGTTAGTGCGCATGACCGTGGAAATTGGATCTTGATGTATTAAGCTTATGTGTTTTATGGTATTTAATATAATGAATCACATTGGCTAGATACTGGTATTAGATGTGACTGAATATGGTTTTTGCATGATAAATATCTTTATAATCATTGTTTAGTCAATCTTTCATATGGTTTAGATCTAGATCCGACTCTTGCATCGTGGTTTAATCGATTATCTGTTATGGATATGAATTATACTTGTAATCACACTAACATCTTGAATAAGTTGCTCTAAAGAGGGACTTGGTACCCTTGTGTGCTTTGGGTGAGTGCTCAATTCTGACTAAGTGATGTGCCAGCGCGCCTTGGGCTAATTACAGTAAATTCTAGGCTACATCATTAGTTTCATTGTCGGGACCTCTTTCTTAGCCAGTTGATGTTGCGTGATGAAGACATACCACTTGATCTTGGCCAATATTAAGGAGTGGTTAGTAGATATGGAAGAAGAGTATGCTCACAGATTCAACACTGGACCTGATTTTAATGCACGCACTTGAATTGAGCAGAATCTATATGATGTGTTGTATGATATGTTCTTTGTTATCTTTCCCATAGAGCTGTGCGAGTGGCTAGTTGCTTATGCATCTAAGAGGAATTGGAGGTTTCACACGCTTTTTTGGATGCAGGAAGAATTCTAGGCCTTGTATAATGTAGATTTGATTTAAACACGCTCTGTGGATGTTTGGTTCTGTGATGTTTTGAACAATTATATTCTTGAGTATGTAGTTTTAACTTACTCTTACCCAGAGTTTGCCGAGTTTCAGTTTTTGCATGAGCCCAGAGGATCGTATTTGCGTGGTATTCCACTGGTGATCAAGATCCTGATTATAACCTTAGATTTAGAAGAGAAGCCGATAACTAGCTAAACCCCACCACGTGTGGGGGCAGGAGCAGGATTGGTGAGGATGGCAGACTTAGCGACATAAAGATAGATTGAAGAAAGGTGGCTTAAGTTCAATGAGGTGTGCAAGAGGGATTTAGAGAAGCAACGTGAAGTTGCGGAATGGATGGAGTTGTGGAAAGAGATGGCTCATGAAGGATTTAGAGCTCACGTAGAAGACATGGAACTAGAGCATCTGGATCTCCCTCATTTGGGAAAGCACGATAGAGAACCCTCTTCAGCCTCAGATAAGAGTACACTGGTAGAGATGACATGGGTCAGGGCGCGCATTTGAATCTACCCGGTGACCTAGCCCTCGCACTTGATTTTCCAGTTTCTACAACAGTCGATAATCAACAAGCTAGTGTGAGTATTAGAGTTGTAGTAGATAGAGTTAATTTGCAGTCAAGTTCAGGAGTTAATCAGGGAGCTTATTCATCCATGGCACAATCATCATCTACTTTATTTGGAGGACCAGATGGAGGTATATTTTCTGGCGCATCGTTGGCACATAACATAGGTGTGCAGAACCTTGGCATCGCGTCTAAAAGTAGTGCAACTTCACAGATTGTGGGCGTTCAGTTTAGCACAAGCGTCAAAACACAAGGTAGTGCATCTCTGTCCCATTACCTACTGGAGGGGGTAGATCCGGAGGATCAGGTCGTTCGAGCGTCGGTGGATTTGGAGGCAGTGAAAATATAGGAGGGAACACATGAGGCTATGGATCTGGTGGGCAATGTCTACACCAACCTCAACAAATTTATATGGAGATGTCTCTTCGGCTTCCAGAGTATAGAAGCATTGAAGATGCAGTCGAGCACATGCATATGTGTGAAATACTATGGTGTGCGAAGGGGATTACAGCTCTAGAGCACAAGGTAAGCCAGTTTGTAACTACAAAGTAAGGGCACATGCACAACTGGTACAAGAAGTTTGATCCTGATTAGACTTGTGTGGATTATACAGCGTTGTGAGATGCTTTCCTAAAGGAATTTTATATCCCTGAGTTTGAGCAGAAAAGCATAGGCGTGCTCAAGGATATTAAGTAGGGCACTACTGAGAGTGTTCAGGAATATGATGCTTAGTTCAAAACCCTTCTGTCTAAGTTATCTTATGACATACACGTGAACTGACATGCACAATGGTTCATTGGAGGACTGATCATGCCTTTTAGGAGGGAACTTTTGCATAAGACTTACACAGATCTGCGTGAGGTGCTTGAAGCAAATCTAAGCACTGAGGCAGTAGGAAGTGTGGACATAAGAGTGAGCCCATTCTTAGAAGATCAAATTGCAATAATGGATAAGCAGTTAGAAAAAATATCAGCTAATTCGGCGCATGAGACACATAACAAAATTTGGTGTACAAATTGTGGAGTAGAGGGGCATACTAAGCATAGTTTCCCTCGTAAATTAGTGCACTCCTTGTTGTTAGATTATGAGATATGTCACTTGGACCACAGTTCAAGTCGGTGCCCATTATTATAGTGCACGATAAGGAAGAATGTGTCTAATTATTGTAAGATTTATAGGTCTTCTACTCGTGATACTGAAGATTATAGGTTGATTGATCATATTGATGATGCTATTAATATTGGTGTCTAATAAACTGGTGTTGCAAATAATTCTAAGGAGAAAGGTGAACATCATGACCATGATTATAATGAAGAGCACTCTAATGGAGGTCGTGGTAGAGGTCGATGATACCGTGGCGGATTCAGAGGTCGAGGTCGTGGGGGAGGCATGAGTTATTTTGCTTGTGGAACCTGTTATACTTGTGGATCTCCATATCACTAAAGGCGCGAATAACTATAAAATATTGTGTGTTCTTTTTTATAAAGAATCATAGTTATGAAGAGTGCCCCAACTTGTACAAACACTTGAGAAAGAAACACAAACAGGAAAACAAGGGCACACAAATGGTTAGAGTACAACACGCCGTAGAAGATCAAAGGATGCTGAAGTTAGTGTCGGATTCTGGGTTGATGCCTGTGAAGATTACTACATGCATTGAGGTTGTGCACGCCAGGGAAGCTCTGCAATAGAAGCCTACCATTACTAAGGAGGAAGTCCTGCATGCGAAGTATCCAAACCCTATGCATAAGGAGGGTTTATCAAGAAACCATGGAGGTAATTCAAAATTTACAGGGTGAGATACAATGTTTGAAGGAACACTCATGGAAGTTGGAACAAAAAAAAAACAACTGATCTCCATTAGACAAATGTTGATGATTTGAAATAGGTTTGCAAGATGCTGCGTCAAAAGAACATTATTCATTTGTCAGGGAGCTAGTTGAAGGGAAACACTCCGCGCACTGTGACTGAACATGAGAGACAAATTTTGCATGCTAATCTTCCTCCATACAATTTGGATTATGATAAGGAGATTACTCTTAATGTTATTGTTGATGGTTGGCTTTTGAGTAACATCTTGATTGACATAGGCATGGAAGTAAATGTACTCACTTTGGATGCATGGGTTCAGATGGGTAGACCCCCATTGAAGTCATCCTCTAATGTGTTGTTCATGGAAAATCGAATGAAGGCTACACCCATTTGAGTGTTGAAATATGTATCCATTACTATTCAGGGGGCCAAGTTCACTGGGGACTTTGAGGTCTTAGCACTTGTAGAAGTAGACAATTTTCCAACATTACTTGGGCACCCTCAGTGCTATGAAAACAATGATGTCTTACGCTTCAATAAGGGGTTTATCAGTTTTGGGAATAAAGAAGAACAAGTCATTATACCTCTGACATATGGGAAATCTGTGCCTTATGTAGAACCTTTAAGTGAAGAAGACTTTAATAGAATTTATGTGCACACCATTAGAGATCCGGAAATTCTTGAGCCATCAAAATGAGTTATCCAGTGGGATGATGCACAATCCATGAGTGATACTACAAGTGTTATATGTGACAATTGGGCACATGACACTTATGAAATGGTTGGGCGTGAAGTATGAAGTACAACTGCACACGTCAGTAAGCCACATAGTATTAGGCGTTTGGGTAGCAGCCAGGTACCAAAGTACACAGATACAAAGAATCCAGAAGTATTCCTGCTTGCTATGGAAGTTCAATTGGAATGTCAGGTGGAAAGAAGGAATATGTTAGTTTATACTCTGCATGGGACAACATCGCGCTAGTGGATTTTTCACATGGATAATCTTTTGGAGTGGAGAAAAGTAAGGATTGTTTTATCTGCTCATTTTATAAGAAGAAATGCACCTACCCAAATCTGTGTATTTCCTAGTAATGATCTTGTTCAGCACCACGTTCAGCAGTGTGAGAGACTCTAGACAATGGGGCAGGAAGCTTTACCACCTTTGTTATGGGTGCACAAGTTTTACTTCACCTTGCGAGGTTGTGCACATGCATGGTATATTTAGCATAGTTGAATAGAGAAATTAGAAATTGGTAGGAACTTCGTGAAGGTATTACTCAAACCTTTGATTGCTTTTCTTCTAAACCTCTGGTGAATGAGGCGTTGCAGGTTATGAAGCATTTAACTATGGGAGACAATGCAAAGGCTGAAGAATTTCTTCAGGAATTATTAGGAGAATCAGTCATGGTGGCACGTTTTGAAGAAGAAAAAATAGATGTTGAACAACTTGCACGTTCCTGCCTAGAAAGAGAAAAGGGTAAGATGATCTACATGGTTGATGATGAAGAGGTAGAGAACCTAGACATTGAGCACATAGAGGGCATGCGTGAAGTCTTAAACAATGCATATGAGAAGGCGTGCGCCTACCATAAGCCCATGAAGACCAAGAAAGTGAACATTGGAACAAATGCTAAACCTAAGGAAGCTATTATGGGAGATTATTGGTCTGATTCTTAAGTTGTTAAGATCATTGAGCTACTGCGTGACTTTCAAGACATGTTTCCTAGAGGCTATCATGAATTGAAAGGCATGCATGAATCATTAGGAGAGATGAAGATAAAATTAAAGGAAGGTGTGTGCCCAATCTGGAAGAGGCCTTACAGGATGAATCTAAACTTGCACGTCAAAGTAAAAGAAGAAATTGACAAAATGTTAATTTCTAGGATCATTGTGCCCATCGAGGAGTCTGAATGGGTAAGCCCTATGGTGATTAGCATCAAGAAAGATGGTATAATGAAATTTTTTGTGGATTATAGGGAATTAAATGTTGCACGTGTCATAGACCCCTTCCCACACCATTTACTGAAGAAATATTGGAGGGTGTTGTAGGGCACGAAATATACTCCTTCACTGATGGATTCTCTAGATATCATCAAGTAAGGATAGCTAGAGAGGATCAAGAGAAAACAACTTTCACCACCGAGTGGGGAAGTTTTGCATACACGGTTATGCCCTTTGGTTTGATTCTTTCTGCTCTGCTCTCCCTTCTTTTCTTCTCTAGAATACACCTGCAGTATTTTCATGCATATTGGTAAAAGTGTTCCAGGATTTTATTCACAAGTTCTTGCAGGTGTATCTGGATGATTGGAAAATCTATGGGCTCATGAAAGATCATTGTAATAACTTTAGGTTGATGGTTGAGAGATGTAGGTAGTTAAACATCTATTTGAACATTAAGAAGTGCATATTTGCCACCCCTTTTGGAATTTTTTTGGGACACATCATCTGTAAAGAAGGTTTACTAGTGGGTCCTGTTAAGGTAGCTGTGATTTTGGGCTTAGAGGAACCTACTAGCCAGAGTGAGGTACGAGGATTCTTGGGGCACGCAGGTTATTAAGAAAGTTTATTAAGGGATATGTCAAGATTTTCATGCCCTTAGAAGAATTACTTAAGGGAAAAGGCAATTTCTATTGGGGTGAGGCACATCAGTGCGCGTTTGAGACACTGAAGGAGAGGTTTACTACAATACCTATTTTGTGCTTTCCTTCATGGTCCAAACCCTTTCACGTTCATATAGACACCTCTGACATGACAATTGGTGCGACACTAACTCAACTTGGAGAAGGGATTGTCGATCATCCTATTTTCTTTGCTAGTAGAAAGTTGACTCTAGTAGAACATAATTATATAACAACAAAGTGTGAAGCCTTATCTACAATCTACGCGCTCCATAAGTTTTGATAGTATTTTCTGGCTACGCCTTTCATCATTTATACAAACCACATGTCATTAAAGTACTTGGTGAGCAAGCCCGTTTTGCAGGGGCGCATATGTTGTTGGGTATTGTTGTTTGAGGAGTTTAATTTTATAATGGTGGTTAAGCTAGGTAAGAGAAATTTTGGTCCAGACCATTTATCAAGGATTAAATTAGGGGAGGATGTGCAGAACATTGAGGACACAATTCCATGTGCACAAATGTTTATATTTAACCGTGCACCCTCGGACTTGGAGGATATTGTTGTCTTTTTACGCACAAGTGTGGTGCCCAAAGGAATGAGGTCTTTAGAAAAGAAGTAACTTTGTATTCACACCGCGCCTTACATGTTGATTAGTGGAGACTTATACAAGTTAGGCCTTGATGAAGTTTTGCGTCGGTGTGTGCTAGAGCATGAACGTGACATAATTATGGAAGAGGCTCGTGGTGGTATTGTAGGTGGACACTATACAGGGGATGCCACCGCACATAAGATTCTACTAGCTGGTCTAAGGTGGGAAACATTATACAAGGATTTCAAATCATATTGTAAGGCATGTGACCATTGTCAACGCTTTGGAAAGCCTGTGCATAGAGATGAAATGCCTTTTAAGACCTATTACTAGTGCATAACCTTTTGAGAAGTGGGAAATTGACTTTGTGGGCCCTATCTCCCCAATCACATGCAAGACTGGATCATAATATATTATTACTTGTACATATTATCTTACAAGTTGGGTAGAAGTGACACCTACAAAGGATTGCATAGTAGCTACAACAACAAGGTTTATATGGGAAAATATTATTAGCAGGTATGGATGCCCTTTAAGTTTAACAATTGATAGGGGTACTCACTTCCTTAATGAGACTATCAGGATATTATTGGATGAATTTATGGTTGCATACCATAAGATAACCCATTATCACCCTTAAGTGAATGGAACTGTTGAGGCCTTCAACAAAATATTGAGCCATACTTTGAAAAAATATTGTGATGTTGGAAGGAAAGATTGGGATGATAAAGTCTCTGTTGTACTTTGGGCATACCAAACAACCTACAAGAGGTTGAATAAGTCAACACCCTTTCAGTTGGTGTTTGGTGCAGAGGCCGTTCTACCCATGGAATTTATGTTACCTTCTTTGTGTATTACGCACGTAGGAGATCTGGCTGATGAGCAAGCGTTGGAAGAACACGTTGACAAATTGATGCAGCTGGATGAAAGGCACACCATAACAAGATGGAGTTCGAAGTAAGAAAAATCCAGGTAGAAGGCATGGCATGATAAGTACATCAAGGATAAGAAGCTTGAGGTTGGGCAAATGGTACTTTTTTATGATTCAAATTTTTTGCACCACCCTGGAAAACTTAAGGTGCATTGGTGGGACCGTATGTTATCACTTATATACTTGACTCAGGAGTTTTCCAATTGGAGGCTTGGATGGAACATGGTTTCTCAGTTACTTCAATGGGAGTAGGCTGAAGCCCTATTATAAATAAGTCTTCTTGGTGTTTGTAATAAGACAATATTGCCACTTAGAATAGATTTCGTTAATGTATTTCCTTTATATGTGTTTCCTTCATCATTGATATGTTTTTTCAATTTAGTTCAATGTTTTGTGTAATAAACGCGTTTCCATACCAGAAGTTGATTATAATTTAAGAGTTTTCATGCGCAAAGGACCACACATACCCTTAGTGTGGGGTGGTTTGCATACAGGGTTCATTATTGTTAGGTTGTGGAGCTTGTTTTCATGTGTGAAAGTGTTGAAGACTGTACACTAAGAGTACTATACACTTTCCACAGTTGTCTCGCCGGGGTTTGAGGCTAGGTCGGGCCCTAAACAGGGGTCCAGGGGTGTAGCCCCAATTTTTTTTTTGGCCTTGAAACAAATCGTGCTCAATATAACGAGAAATGTGCTTTTTCTCACATGGGTAGGATTTTTGACCCATAGGTTTATGGGATGGTTTCGGCCCATGGTTTTGATACCCACTATTTTGTAAAACTACTTAAACAATTGTCTACTTATGTGGTTTTGTGTATATGGTAGGAAGATGTAACATTGCAGATGTGTTTTTAATTCGGGTGTGAATTCTGTGGAGTTTGTTGAGCATAGCCCCAAACAGATCTGGGTATTGTATTGAGATAGCGGTGGCTTGTAATAAAATCTGAGCAAGTGATTCTTGGTGGACGTAGCCCAAATTGGGTGAACCACATTAAATACTGTCTCTTTGTGTTGTGTTATTATTATTCTACACTTTTATTTCAGATCTGTAATATTTTCTACATATTAGTTTCTATTGTTGTGATTATGTGAGGGATTATTCCACATATTTTATCCCTTATTTCCTAACAATTGGTATCAAAGCCTGGTTTGGTTTACTGAAGTGTTGAATCACATGGAAAGTTTTAGCTTGAGTGGGAGCTATGGTAGATGATGGAAGATCAAGGGTTGATAAATTCAATGGGCAGAATTTTAGTCTTTGGAAGATGCAGATGGAAGATTACCTTTATCAGAAGGATCTTTATATTCTGTTGTCTGAGAAGGTGAACAAACCCTCGAGCATGACAGGATGCGGAATGGGATTTGTTGGATAGGAAGGCACTTGGGACAATCTGGATGTGTCTTGCATCTTCGGTATTATTTAATGTTTCAAAGGAAAAGACTACAAAAGAACTGATGGATGCATTAGGTAAGTTGTATGAAAAACCCTCTGCCTCTAACAAGATATTTTTAATGAAAAAGTTGTTTAATATGAAGATGTCAGAGAATGGTTCAGTAGCAGATCATTTAAATGATTTTAATATGATTGTAAATATGCTAGCTTCGGTTACAATAAAATTTGATGAAGAAGTTAGGGCTTTATTAATTTTGTGCTCTTTACCTGAGAGTTAGAATAGCTTGGTAATGGCGGTAAGCAACTCGGTTCCAGCTAACTCAAAGTTGAAGTTTGAGGATGTTGTAGGGTGATTCTAAGTGAGGAAATGCAAAGAAAAATCTCTGGGGAATCTTCTACTTCAGGGAATGCTTTGACAATGGAAACTAGAGGGAGATAGAAGAATAGAGGAAGCCATGGAAAATCGAAAGATCAGGAAAGGTCAAAATCCAAAAGCAAGATAGTATGTTGGCACTGTGGAAAGTCTGGGCATGCAAAGAAGGACTTTTGGGAGCTTCAGGACAAGAAGAAACAACATGAAGAAAACAAGGAGGCAAATGTGGCAACGGGTAATGTATGTCAGGATGCTTTGATTCTTTCTTTGCACAATATTGTTGAATCTTGGGTTTTAGATTCGGGGGCTTCTTTCCATGCTACTCCACATAGGAATTATTTTGTTGATTATGTTCAGGGGATTTTGGGCATGTTTTTCTTGGTGATGATGAGCCTTGCAGTATAGTTGGAAAAGGATCTATTCGGGTTAAGATGCAGAATGGGAATACATGGCTATTGAAGGATGTCAGACATGTGCCTACTTTAAAATGAAATTTGATATCAACGGGCCAGTTGGGAAGTGATGGTTGTACTGTGATATTTACAGTGGACTCTTAGAAGGTTACCAAGGGTGCTCTTGTGGTGGCAAGAGGTAAGAAGGTTGGAACCTTGTATTTAACCACTTATAACACTAATGTTTGTAATCTTGTGGCTTCAGAAGTAGATACAACATTGTGGCACTATAGGCTCGGTCATATGAGCCATAAGGGCATGGAGATCATAAAGAAGGATTTTCCGGATATACAGAAATAGGTTTGGAGTTCTATGAGGACTGCATATATGGGAAACAAAAGTGAGTAAGGTTTCTCAAGGTTGGACCTACAAAGAAAGAGAGTAAGTTAGATTAGGTGCATTCTGATGTGTGGGGGTCAACTTAGGTATCATCTCTTGGGGGTTCAAGTTATTATGTTACTTTTATTGATGATGCAACAAGGAAAGTTTGGGTTTATTGTATTAGAAACAAATCTGATGTATTTGACACTTTTGTTAAATGGAAAGCCTTGGTAGAGAATGAAACAAGTCTTAAGCTAAAATGTCTCAGGTCAGATAATGGAGGGGAGTATTGCAACAATGAATTTGATGATTATTGTTCTAAGAATGGAATCCACAGGAAAAAGATGGTTCTAGGAACTCCGTAGTAGAATGGGGTGTATCAAAAAGGATGAACAGAACAATAATGGAACGTGCTAGGAGCATGAGGTTACATGCAGGACTGCCTCTTTCTTTTTGGGCAGAAGCGGTGAGCACAACTGTGTACTTGATAAACAGAGGACCCTCAAGTGCCTTGGATGGAGGCATACCTGAGGAGGCTTGGTATGGTAAGAAATTTGATTATTCATTTATTAGAGTCTTTGGATGTGAGGTGTTTGTCCATATAGACAAGGATGATAGGACCAAGCTAGAGGCTAAATCAGAAAAATGTACTTTCATTGGTTATGGTGGTGATGAATTTGGATATAAATGTTGGAGTATTAAGGATAAGAAAATCATTCGATCTAGGGATGTGGTCTTTAATGAGAAAGTCATGTATAAGCAGAAGTTGTAGGAAAAAAGGAAGAATCCAAGAAAGAATATGCAGCAGTAGAGGATCTTCTGGATGGGAAAGTGACACATGAATCAGTTCAGGAACCTCCTCAACAGGAACCCCAAAATCCTATATTGAGGAGGTCTTCTAGGGTAAGAAGAGAACCTGAACATTTTTCTCCTTCTCTTTATTATTTATTACTCACTGACAGTGGAGAGCCAGAGAGCTTTGATGAAGCAATGCAGGTAGATGCCAGGAAGAAGTGGGAGCAAGCCATGGATGAGGAGCATCAGGCTCTCATGGAGAACCAAACATGGGATTTGGTGAAGCTACCCGAAGGAAAAAGAGACATTACAGAACAAGTGGGTGTTCAGAGTCAAAGAGGAAGAAGGAGGCAAGAAAAGATACAAGGCCTGGTTGGTGGTCAAGGGGTTTGCACAAAAAAAAGGTATAGATTTTGATGAGATTTTTTCTCCTGTAGTAAAAATGACTTCTATTAGAACTGTTCTTGGAATAGTTGCAGCAGAAGACTTGCACTTAGAGCAACTTGATGTAAAGACTACATTTCTCCATGGTGATTTGGAGGAGGATCTATATATGCAGCAGCCAGAGGGCTATGAGGTCAAAGGTAAAGAGGAGATGGTGTGCAAACTAAAGAAGAGCTTGTATGGCTTGAAACAAGCTCCACGTCAATGGTATAAGAAATTTGATAGCTTCATGATGGAGCAAGGTTATATTAGATGTCATTCTGACCATTGCATGTATACAAAGAAATTTGAGGATGGCAGTTATATTATCTTGTGTCTGTATGTGGATGACATGTTGGTTGTAGGTAAAAACATGCAGGAAATAAAAGTACTCAAGAAGCAGCTAAGTGAATCCTTTGCTATGAAGGATTTGGGGGCAGCCAAAAAAATCCTTGGTATGAGGATATCTCGGGATAGGAAGGAACAAAAGCTGACTTTATCTCAGGAAGAGTACATTAAGAAGGTCTTGGAGAGGTTTAATATGCAGGATGCTAAACCGGTTGGGACTCCTTTGGCAGGCCATTTCAAGTTATCAAAGGAGCAGTGTCCCAAGACAGAGCAGGAGAGAAACCAGATGTCCAAGGTACCTTACTCATCAGTGGTTGGTAGTTTGATGTATGCCATGGTGTGCACTAGGCCTGATATTGCCCATGTAGTGGGAGCGGTGAGTAGATTTATGAGTGATCTAGGTAGAGATCACTAGTAGGCAGTAAAGTGGATCCTTCGGTATTTGAGAGGGACCATGGGGACAGTTTTGTGCTACAGTGGATCAGACACCACTTTGTGTGGTTATGTAGATTCAGATATGGTTGGAGATGTAGACAACAAAAGGAGCACGACAGGTTATGTTTACATTGTAGGTGGGACAACAGTAAGTTGGATTTCACGACTACAGAAGTTGGTGGCTTTGTCAACCACATAGGTTGAGTATGTTGCTACCACAGAGGCAAGCAAAGAAATGATTTGGTTACAACAATTTCTTGAGGAGTTGGGGTATAAGCAAGAGGAAGGAAAGTTGTATAGTGATAGTCAGAGTGTTATACACCTAGCTAAGAACTCTACTTTCCACTCTAGGATGAAGCATATACAATTAAGGTACCATTTCATCAGGACAACTTTGGAGGAAGAGAAGTTAAAGCTGGAGAAGATTCATACCAGTCAAAATCCTACAGACATGATGACCAAGGTGGTCATAAGGGAAAAACTGAAGCTTTGTTCACCTTTGGTTTGTCTTCATGAAAGCTAGTGAAGGGTTGAGAAGCTTGCTCAGAGGAAAACTAGTCTCTAAGTGGGAAATTGTTAGGTTGTGGAGCCTATTTTTCATGTGTGAAAGTGTTGAAGACTATACATTAAGAGTATTGTACACTTTCCACATTTATCTCGCTGAGGTTCGGAGCCAGACCGAGCCCCGAGCAGGGGTCCAGGGGCGTAGCCCCCAAATTTGTTTTTGGCCTCAAAACAAAACGTGCCCGATATACCAGGAAATGTGACTTTTTTCTCATATGGGTGGGATTTTTGACCCATAGGTTTATGGGATGGTTTTGGCCCATGGTTTTGATACCCGCAATTTTGTAAAAATTGCTTAAGAAGTTGTTTACTTATGTGGTTTTATGCATATGGTAGGAATATAATGTAACATTGCAGATGTGTTTTGAATTCGAGTGTGAATTTTGTAGAGTTTGTTGAGCATAGCTCCAAATAGATCTGGGCATTGTATTGAGAAGAGCGGTGGCTTGTAATAAAATCTGAGCAATTTATTCTTGGTGGATGTAGCCCAAATTGGGTGAACCACGTTAAATAGTGTCTCTTTGTGTTGTGTTATTACTATTCTGCACTTTTATTTCAGATATGTAATATTTTTTGAATATTAGTTTCTACTGTTGTGTTTCTGTGAGGGATTATTCCACATATTTTATCCCTTATTTCCTAACAATTACCAAGTTGAATATAGTTGATTGTCATCTGAATATGGGTATGCATAAGAAATTTGTTGCACATGTGTTTTTTGGAAGTGTGCAGATATAAATAATTACTCCTAAATAAAGACCACAAATGGAAAAATGGATGCACAGTGTAACACGAGGTAGGCTGTAGCAGTGGAAACTACTTGGAAGAAGGTGCAGTGGTGAAGTACTTCGGCGCATATGGGCACACAGAAGGAGGTTTGTGGCCAATAAGTAGAAGGCATGCCAAAAGGTTATGATTGTGGAGCAGAAATGAGCAGCGTGGAAATTTGATGAATGATGCATTAATGTTGGGATCGATGGTAGGTGAAGGAGCAATAAATTAGATATCTTTTAAAAATCTACATAAGGAAAGGTTGTGAGGCCATTTTTTACCTTTGCAATTATGAATTCTCGATCGAGTGGTTTATGAGCGAGCTAGCTAAGACGGTTGTGAAGAGTTGAGAACAACGAAGTGGTTGGGTTTGTCAGATCTACACACAAGGAACTGTTACACTCCATTTGTTGAAGTGTTTGAGCAAGGTGAAGGTGTGTAAGAAAGGAGATTGATGGCTAGGGTTTTAGTTTGATCTAGGGCATGAGGAACCAAGTTGTAGAGCTCAAGTGAGGTAAGAGAACACATTTTGTTCATTGAAATGACACCAAAAAGAGCACCAGGGGTAGGTATAAGGGGAAAGAAACAAAAGTAAGTTGAGATTGAGATCAAGGATGCCCCTAAAAGTAGGTTTTGTGGAAATGCAATATCCATAAGGAAGGGATCATGGGGCATGATTGGGATTCCCACGTTTGTCTAAGAAAAGTTAGTGATTAAAACCATAGGAAAATCTAATAACAAAGAGGAGTTGGATGCATTTCTAAATGAAAAAGACAAACAAATAGACATCAGATGACATGTCCATATACGAAGATGCTAGGGAGAATATCCTAAGCAAGGTAGGGGTTTTATAGTTGTACAATTTTCCCTATTTCAGAAATCCATAGAACTTTTACAAGTGGCTAATGAGTAGAGTCCACGAGGAATTTTTCTATTTTGTTGGGCAATGAATGAGGATCATTGTGTCCTTGATTGGCACTTTGACGGGTATGAAAAGCATAGAGCACAAAGGTGAGTAGTGACCTAACTGATAAAAGTAACAATTATAGACAACTAGCAAGGAGTTGGGTTTTTATACATAAGGTGGGTGTCGCATTGAATATTTGTAAGCTCGAGGAAGTATCCGGTCATACTGGAAGCCTCACACTTACTGACAAAATTGAACGACCAAGAGAGATGGTCACAGGTGAACACTTTGTGGCTACATGTTACAAAGAAAATTTCATAAGGGGAGACCTACAACTTGGTTGGATGGATTGCTGAAACATGATCATTGAAGAGGCATATAAAGGTGAGAAAATTAGCTTTGGCACTATTCTAGCATCCCTTGTATTTGTGGAGATTGGAGTGCCCGATGGGCCGAAGAACAAAATTTGGGAGTACCCTACAAAAAAGAAATCTCTCGTAGAGAAATTCGAAAAGTATCTTTGTGAGTGGACCATGAGTGGCTTGTTCAAACCAAGGGTAGAGATGTGGTATGCATGACTTCGTGTCACATTCGAGGAAGAGTGGAGGATACCTAAGGAGTTGCCTGCGGTGGTAGGTAAGTTGGCACAATTTGTAGTCTATCAACATTTTTGCATTGCACATTTTGCGATGAAGGACGAGACATGGAGTCCTTGGTGTAAACTTCCCTATGCTTTCACCACATGGTTCTTTTAAACAGTTGTTCACAGACTCTTAGATGCATGTTGGTTAATCTACAATGCTGATAAGGTAGACTATGACTACCACACTCTGTGAAAGACTTACGTCTATCCAAGTAAGTCTATTTATATTGAAAGATACATTTCAGATGACATAACTATGAAGCCTATGAGTTTGGCAATAGGCGAAAGTGGGGCAACATTGGTATACCTTCAGCTTAAGCCTAGGTTGGAGAACAAAAGGTATGTAGAGAATGAGTTTAAACTGCTAGGCCCACCTAAAGGGAAGCATACAGTTGGCATGTTGACAACTGAAAATCCTACTTCACCCATTTAGGAAGAAGAAGAAGAACTACATGAAGACAGTGGTGGTTTAGAGCACAGGGGTTGAAGGCAGCCCACTGATGAGAAGGAAAGTGAGTGAATGACAACTCCTCCACTGCAACAAGAAGAAGAGGTGTTGGAAACATGTGCGCTAGAAATAGATACAAAACAGACCACCGAGGAGAAACAATTCAAAAGGGTGTTTAGAAGAACAAGGGCTTAGGGTGCAGGGTCATCATAGCCATTAAGAAGGTCACATAGGATTTCACCACAGAAGGAAGTGCCCGAGAAGAAAAAAAGGCACAAGCTAAAGATTAAGGACAGAGGAAGATGAGTCTGGGGAAAGTGCGCTAGGTACTCCAGTGGAGCCGAAGGATATAGAGGAGCCCCGTGATGAAGAGATGTAGGATGATGAGGAGGAGCTAAAGGGAACAAAAATAGAAGTAGAAAAAGGTGAAGGCCCAATTCAGGATTCAGGCGCCTGAGTTCCTAAGGGAAAAAAACAAGGAAGGAGAAGGAGAACAAGGACTATGTGATTCCTACGGTTGGATATGTGGATGATACTAGAAAGATCATATGCTCATGCTTCTAGAGTACTATGGAAACTAAGGACTTATATGGTTGGGAGTTGATGGATGTAGAGATGAAAAATGTGTGGACACGGAAGCAGTTGTCATGGTCAATGCAGACTCATATGGAGAGCTTGATTTTGACGTGTGCGAAGAATCATGCGTCTCATACAGAATGAAGAAATCACCCCGCATCCAACACGTAAATGTTAAGCCAACTATTATGTTGGACGAACAAGTGAGAAATTCCCTGGTAAAGGTATTTGTAGAGGTTGCGCGCATAAAGATAGACAAAGAGGCAACCATTAGGGCGCTAATGGATGATAACAAGGATAAGGATACAAAAATAAAGTGCTTGATGGTAGAGAAGGAAAAGGTTGAGGCAAAGACAGAAGCATTGATCAGTATGGCTGAGGAGATCGACGATGATATTCTTAAGGTAAGGTCACATCTGGAGTCTCAAGTCCCAGAAAAATTCCCTTTTGTAATGCACTATATACACACACTTGTAAAACTAGTCATAGATGAAGGGCACATGTGTATGCCTGCGCCAAAAGACCTTGCAGAGGAAGAAACAAGGGTAAAATCCACCATTTACAAGAAAATTGCAAGTTATGAGTCATTGCTACAAGCCTTGAGAGATGAATTAAAGGAGTTAGATCAGGCCTTGAACATGTGCACAACACCATATGCAATTGTTATGATGAGGAGATTTGTAAAAGATAATGAAGTCCTCAAATCCATGAAGGATGAGACACTTGGGCGCATGGAGAGAATCAATTTGGTGGAAGATAAGTGCAAAGTGCTTACAAGTGCCCAAGAGCCACATGAAAACATGCTGAAGGAGATATGAAAACAAATTGTTGGGAAGATGGCCTATATGGAAGGTATGATTTATGGTATGGCAAATATTTGTATAATCATGCAAAAAGAAAAAGAGAACATGAATCAAGATGCGCCAAATGCCATTGTCACATTTATGTCCCAAACAAAACAGGTGAGGCATTAAGCGATTGACAGGCATTGGAGGTAGAAGTTAAGAATGAGTAGCCATAATTAATACTACTTATTGAGGAGAAGAGCGCTGAGTGATATCTCATTCTTTTGTTTAGACAAATCTTCATTCTTTCATTCATTATTCTTTACTTTGGAGAAGTAATTGGGATTACCCATTGCCAGGGCGGTAATGTATTTAGTGTGGGGCAATGTTGAGTAGATAAAAGGTAGCTCAAGTATGAAAGTGCATAAGGATTGGGTGCATAGACACATGGCATATAAAAGGACATGGAAATATAGTAGAACAATGCGCGCCTAGAACAAGTGTACACAAGACAACCACTTTTGCAGATCAAGGCAATTTTTGGAGATGGAGTGCTGAGCACGCGATGACACGGAGACTTGTAGATCACGCAAGGCTATTTTGGGATGTGCAATAGTTTGAGCGCTATACAGAGTTCTGGATTTAATTATAGGATTTCTACTTAGAGTTAACTATTGGAAATCTATTAGTAGAGCACTTACATGCTTTTGTATTCTCTTGTAAAGGTGCATGGCTTGGTGTGTAGCCTATTTTTGTAAGGTGCATGAGTGGTGAATGACAAGTCCCCACCCCTATACATATGTATTGATTTACACGGTTATGATAATTCCATTTATTTGTAGAGTTATGTTGCGGATTTGTTAACGCGCATGACCATGGAAACTGGATCTTGATGTATTAAGCTTTTGTGTTTTATGGTATTTAATATAACGGATCACATTGGATGGATACTGGTGTTAAATGTGACTGAATATGGTTCTTGCATGATAAATATCTTTATAATCATTGTTTAGTCAATCTTTCATATGGTTTAGATCTAGATTTGGCTTATGTATTGTGGTTTAATTGATTATCTGTTATGGATTCGAATTATACTTGTAATCACGTTAACATCTTGAATAAGCTACTCTAAAGAGGGACTTGGTACCCTTGCACACTTAGTTTTGACTGAGTGATGTGTCAATGTGCCTTGGGCTAATTGCAATAAATTATAGGCTACATCACAACCCCCCATCCTCATATTATCATAGGTGCATCTCTCATATTTACATTATCATACATGCATATCCTCACATAGACGTACTCATCACATGTTCTAGCATCGTCATTGCCAGATGCCACACTTTTTTGCTTCATTTCACACTTGACTATTGAGGGATTACTACCACACTAAACCCCACACACTGCACCATAGGCATTACACATTGCACTTCATCATACATTACACATCATTCACCCTACATTCTACTACAACATTTCAACATTCATGTATTTACACATCCTACATTATGATAGCCATCCTTAGGCATACACCATTGTCTACGCGTCTCATATCCTACATTACTTTTCTACCTATTTCATTATCCGTTTGTCTACATACCATACATATTACACCGTGCATATTCACACATATTCTACATATTATACTAGGCCTCAATCTAGTGTTACATTAGCATTCTATCTACATACATTACATGTCATTTTATGCATTACACCTTACACATTTCACGCATCTAGTATTGCATTCTACATACTATATGATCTTATGCATATCACACTTAGTACATGCTACACTATACATTACATTACTATACATCACACATAGTTATATATTCTATTCACCTTGCGTTGTCATACTTACACATTCCACTCCTCACATGGTCGATTGTTACCATCACATACACTACATTGTCTTCTACAAGCTACACTCACTACTCGATGACACACTTTAGTTCCTCGGCCCATACTCGACTGCTGAGGGTTTACAAATCAAATGGACCCTATACACATCACACATTTACTATGCCACCTTTCATCATGCGACATTACTAGTTTAGTGACATACATTTTAGGCTAAATCATCACCTATTATATCCTTTTGTAGTGGTATACACCTTAGGCTACATTACCACTCCCTACTATTCATCTTGTAGTGACATACGCTTTAGGTTACATCGTCACCTATTTTGTCATTTTCTAGTGGTCTAAACCTTATGTTATATCATCACACCTCCTTTACATTTTATAGTGATATACGCTTATTGTCAAATCATCACTCAACCATTCATCTAATAGTGATATACGCTTAGGGCTTAATCATCACTCTACATTTCATCTCATCATGGTATACACTTAAGCTATAAGGTCCACACACACCTCTTCTCCATCTTGCATATCATCACCACTATGCATATACACATTTCCTCACAACTTGCTAGACATGATACATACTAATTGACCATTTCCCGATGACGCACTCTCATTTACGGTTCATTCTTGATTGCTGAGTGGGCAAACAAAATGAACCTCAATGCATACACTTCCATTCATTCGGGGGGCACATGACTCTTATCATTCCATTTTATCCATCCACAACATATTGCATTGTCTTGGGGGAATTTACTTGTGTTCACTAGTGTTCTACATGGTCATTGTACTACACATGTTAGATTGATTTTGTACATGTTAGTATCTATACCATCCACACATGTTAGATTGATTTTGTACATGTTAGTATCTATACCATCCACACATGCGCATTCACATCTTTGTTTAGATATGATTGTAGATACAAGTCCTTCACTCACAACATGGATGCTCACCTTCTACCCTTCCTACACTGGTCATTGGGGGCATCCAAATTCATCGTTCACAGGTGCTATTGTTTCATTTTTTACTTAGCACTTTACATTACTTGGTTATTCATGCATTGACATATTGGTTATTTCTCTAACATGCTAATAAGTTTTCCATGTGCAATACTTTTTTTGCAGGATTACATGTTTCCATGACTACTTCTTTTACTTGTTTGTTACATTAACTGCCATTGTTTGCTTTTGTATGTGGGCCTTGCCCTGTGTTTGGTGTGCACACTTCTTTATTTTTTTGGCCATGATGGCCTTGCGTGTCTTGCAACATCGTGAGTGATGTCCCATGTTTGCAACCCTCTTTGTGCGGTATACTTGTCTTCTTGCATGTTTACATTACATTACTTGGTAGCTTTTACATTGTTTATGTAGTTTATACATTGTTTTCTTCATACATGTACGTTTTCACTTGTCTTTGGATGGCCTTCTTGTTTGTGCGTGCCTTGGTTTCTACCAAGCACTTTTCAACATTACATTATACATGTGATTGACCCTCTTTTTGGGGCCGCATGTCTCTTATCAATGACATTGCATGTGCCCCCAAAGAGGGGGGCATCATTTGGGGGTTTTTACATACTAACAAAAAGATTCTACACCATTCCAATTCAGTTATATTCAACAAGTGGGTTCAGACCAGTCTCCGAACCCCATACACAACGACTTTTATAGGACATGATATCCTTAGCATTTATGGGAAGCAGTTACAGTCTTGGAGGTTTTTTGGAGGGTTTTGACCTCCCTACGCAACTTTCGGCTTTTATTACCCAAAAAACAAGACAACACAAAGATTTGTTACATAAAGTATAGACCCTCATTAGAACCACAAAGCATTTCCTAACTCTACATCTTCTAAACTCTGTGCATATGGCGTGAGATTGCCCAAAAAACTCATAGTACATGATATCTATATGCACCCAAAATTACATGTGCTACATTGTCGAGAAAATAGTTACAAAAATCCCCAATGATGATTCAAAATCCTTTCAATAAGGTGTTCGAGCTCCAAAACCCATTCGCAGTGTATATTTGTAGCCTAGATGGCCTTACTTAACATTTCCATGCATGATTCCATTTCCCGGTCTCTTTCTGTGCTTGTTTTGGCCTTCAGTGCCAGGATCACAACCCTGCACAGGGCGGTGGCCATGCCCACTTTTTTCAAAATTCTTCACGTGTGTTTTAACATGCGACGATTCACTTAAGTTTGCTTTTAGAATGCATCCGTGAGCCAAATTGGCTAAAAATAGCTTTATTTGTTTGGTTCTCCTTGCTTTTTCTATTTTAAATGAGATTTAATTAGTTGGAATTGCCTCTTCTTACCTTGTGCATGAAGTAACCTCCTAGCCTCCATTCCTATATATTCCATGCTTGTATTCAAGAAAAAGGCCTAAGAATTTTGTGTATCTTGCATTGTATTGCTACTACGATCCTGCTAGGAATTGCATAGCCAAGCTCTGATCACTTGTGTTATCTCTCTTCTACCTGCATTGTATCTAAACTACCATCAAGCTGCCATTGCTCAAGCGCCATCCTCCTACCGCTGTTCTTGCATTCCTAATCTCTTGGACTCACATGAACACTCAGAGAAAGAAAGGAACAAACTGAGGGGACATACTACTGCATAGCTGGATTTACCTCTATTATGTGAATTCCAGGTTGGATGTGTTGTTTGATTTCCTTCATTCCTACAATTTATCATTGTTATATCATATAAAATAGAGTAGAAATTGATTTCCTTTCATTTGCAAGTAATTATTTAATTTCCAAGAGGGTTTGAATCTTTCATAGCAATCCCCGGTGACGGATCCTCTTCTTCCCATCCCTGTGGATCTGAAGGAGAGAATATCTGTAGGAGGTTGTCTATGCATCATAGATCATTTGGAAAAGTTCTTGTTTTAAGTTAGTTTAGTTTCAATACACTCAGCACAGGTGAATAACCACACCAGGTTATTTTGCTTGTTTAGTTTTAGTTTAGAGATATTTTAATTATTTAGAATAGAAGAAAAATGTTGTTTGTGATTGTAATATTTCAGTTTTGTGATTTGTTTGGATTAGTTTCCTTTCAGCAGTAGTATAGATTGTTAATTTCATTTAGTTTACATGGACACTTCAAAATAGTTTAGCGCTTAGATCCAAGTTAGGAAAACAAACCATAGGGAATTTACGCTACCCATTCATAGCCTCTAAATATCCCCTTTGCCAACTCAGCTACTAAGAGATCACACTACCAAATCTTAGCCACTGATCCTCCTAAAGTTAGCCACATACATTCAACACCAGCTATCTCGGCACGACCTTGGGAGGTCGGGTGTGAAGAAGGTCACATGTTGATTTTCTCTCGTACAATATCTCTCTACACTCTTTCTCGACATGGATCAGGTGCACATGTTCCATTTACATTTACATTTGCGTATTTTTCATACAAATGCATCTTTTAATAGCGTTTTTACACTTACATACATACATATTTGACTACTTGATCATTTTCTCCTCATAGGTCTGGCCATATGAGAAACAAACAATCAAATGTAGGCAACAACAATGATGGCGACAACAACACTATGCAGTAGCACACTATAACACACATAACACACTTTTATGTAGGTACACTACACTATGTGACAACTAAACACACACACGTTTTGCCATAGGTTCACTTTTATCACTTTTTCTTTGCGCATTTTTCATCTATAGTTTCCACACTCCATCTTTTTATCATTCCATGCTTTTTGTCTAATCCTTCTGAGTGTTTCTACTACATTCTTCATGGACACCAGGTACGCATCTCTATCTACCTTATGTTACCGAGCTTTTTTCTCACCAACATAAAGTGGGGGGAAAATGTAGTCACAAAATAATGCACGTTAGACATTTATTTATCCTGGTCTTATACTACCATTAGAATGTTATTGAGTGAAGAAAATACTAATTAACCCCCATTTTTTGGCCATCTTGTTTATTTTATTTTGTAATTTGTGACCTATTACACCCACATAATCAACCATTTTTTAACATTCAGTGTTATTTTAGCCTCGACTGGGGTGCCCAGATTTAGTACTGGGGCACCCATGGGCACCCTAGTCCCACATGGGGGCACCCCAATCCCTTTTACACTTTCCTGCCATTTTTTGGGCCTCTTCTAGCCGTTTTACATATTTATATTTCTTGTGGTCGGCCTTTTCGGGGTTAATTACGAAATTAAAACAAGAGAACCCTATAAATATAAAGTTATAAGACCATAATGAGGGACCTACCATCATCTACTACTGTCACTCCTTCTAGAGTTGCATCCATCTATTGCATTGGCATCCACATAGCTCCATCATCAAGGCACAAACTAGGACATCTGAATCACACTTCATAGGGGGAGGGATTCTATTATATTCCATGCACACATTTTATTAATTTTTCTATATTTAGCTATTGCTCACTAACTCACAAACTGCAGCTGACACAAGAACACCTAGGGCACGACATGCACACACACACTAGAACTACATCTAGGTCCAAAATGTAATGCAACACTTACTTAGTAAGCCCACTGTTGTGGCGGCTATGATTAGTCTGACCCATTCATTTCCATCTTTACTTTTTATGGTTTTAATATTTCCTTTTGGTATTTTGTAGGTTGTTTCTTCCTCTTGAAATATTTTGAGGATTCAACACAGTACATGAAAATAAATACGACAAATAATGAAGGATAACAGTCATCTTCGGGAGTTGTGAAGATCATCTCTAAATATTTTTTCCAGACCAGGGCACCTAGTTTTCCTACCAAAGCACCCGTGGGCACCCAAGTCCTCTCTTAGGCGCTCCAATCTAGCTACAACACCCAGATCTGTCCTCTGTGGGACCTTGACACAATTGTTCCTACTTTTTGATTTTTTATACATCACTGTGACACAGTCCAAAAAGTATCCATTATTTAACTGAGTTCTTTCCTTTTCCTTCTTGCACATATTGTCTTAGTGCATTTACTTATTGCATTATATGTCCTCTTAGATTAGATTAATTATCCTTTACTACTTAGTCAATTTTAGTTAATCAGGTCCTAAGAGATATGAGGCATCTTCTCTAAGATTTTTGAAGACATTCATCAACAAATAGAAGCATATGTGTTCTCTACTAAGAAGTTACAAGGTCTGTGATGACTATGGAGATTTGAGCCTGTTGTGTAAGGTCTATTAGGATATTACAAGAGTATCAAAATGGTATGTTTGTCTTGATCTGCTCTATATTATTCATGAGGTCATGAAAAAATCTTATGAAGAGTTTGAAAGATCTAGGTTTGAAGACACTATTGGAGTCCTAGTTTTCTTGAGGAAGGTCTATAGGTGTATGAAAAGTTTGAATGGATCTTGTGGTAATGGGGAGTTTGGTGATTTATGACTCAAAGGATAAGGATCACATGTAGGTATGTTTGTATGATTAGTATTCATTGTTGCATTTCTAGTTGGGCTTCAAGAAGATTATGTTGATATGTTTCAAGAAAGAATATCATGTGTTCCTAGAAGATGGTTGAAGATCAATGCATTCAGGTTTAAGAGAAGCAATGTGTTTTGAAGGTATGCCATTATTTAATGCATTATTCTAAAGAATCATTAGATGAGCTCATGATTAAAGTCTCAAAGTAGCGAGAAGGTTCAACAAATAGGTAATGGAGGTAATTCTAGGTTTGACAGTCAAGTCTGAGTGTGTTAAGGTGTTGTGAGCATAAAAAAGGTTCTTGAAAGCCTGTAGCTGGAATCGTCTGAGTTTGTAAGGTGTTGTCAAGTTTGTATTGTTTAAAGATTTTTCATTGTGTAGGTGTTACATGTATTCTTTGAGGTACAAGAAAGAGATTCAAGTTTTCTCAGAAGGTGATGAAGGATTGCAGGGTATTCTGAGCTGTTACTTCAAGTGAAATTGGTATGATACAGTTAACAGTAAATAAACTGAGCTAAAGGGTATGTTTGAAGGTTGACCATTCATGTGAGTTGTATTTTAAGGAGATTTATTGATTCGAATAAGGTTCATTCTAGCCCGTGATGGAGTGCCACAAGGCATGTAAAATAGACATAATGAAGATGAACCTATAAATGTATTCTTGAAGTAATGATCAAGATAAGTGACAGTTTTAAGAGGCTAGTGCATGACAATCAAAGTCTGAGTTTGAAAGACAAAATATAGGGTTTGTTAAGAGATGAAAAAATTAATCTAAAAGGTATTCACTCCATGTGCTTCAAGTAAGAGTATCATGGTCTCCGAGATGGTATGCACTATGTGTAAACACCAAAATTTGATTCGAGTTCCCCTCATCTCGCATTTTCTCCCCTCTTCTTCACCAGTATGCATACTCACACCCATATCCTATTCTAAATCCAATCTATTTTCCTATCTTATTCCCATCATTATTTCATTTCCCCTAATCACATTTAATCATCCCTAAACATTGATGGGTCATTGTAACTTCCAATCATTTAATCAACTTGTTCAAATGCTGATGTCATTATAAACCATGGTTGTGTTCAAGGCTGTATGCAGAGAAGTGGATATATAACTCAATATTGTGGTGGTTCTCTTTTTTGGGGGGGTTTGTTGGTATCATTTTCTTATTCTACACAAATTAACTATGGAAAGTAAATACAATTCTAAGCTACTGAAATGGAAAACAAGATATAGAAAGTGTATCTAATCTATGGAAACAACATTGCTGGAATGAAATGCTTTCAAAAGGAAATGCTTGATCAATTGAAATACTTTCTCAAAGGAAATAACAATAAGGAAATATTCTAAAACAAGGAAATATAAGATTGCATTCAGATAATCATTCAAATCAAGGTATTGAAACTGAAACTTAGCAAATATAAAGATCATGCATGAAATACCAATCCTCTAATCTCATTAGTCGAGTGGGCCCTTGCTCTACTTCAGGATCAAGGTTCTTAACATGAATAGATACTCAAAATAACATAGATTATACTGATCCAAATAAGTTCTTCACATATTACAGAAACTAAAAATAACTATTAACTGATATAATAATGTATCATGAAGTTAACAAAGTAATAGATCAAGGAGGTGTCTTATAGACACAAATGACTACAACCAATGCCATGAATGTAGGTAATAGATTTAACTGATAACAACCTCATAAAGGTTCCATGACACCTGATAATTCTACTAAAAATAGGGTCCTTGTTTGTAGGTTGTTATGAGTAAATCTTCCAAAATGATGTAGTGGCAAAGGACTCGGTCTCCTTGGCTACAACTGGTCAAAAGTGGTGGAGAATGCACCTTATCAACCTGCACATGTCATCAAGTCACTCAATAAGGTAGTTAGTGGAAGTTCCAATGATCATTAGTTCACATGAGACAAAATAAGGAGAAATGCATCACTTTTACTTTGGATACAACTATTTAGAACATCCCCATGCATTAATTAACGTGTTTAGGAGAAAATTCTATAGTTATATGGATGTTATAATAAGTCAATTCATGGACTCATCATCTCCCTTGCACTTTACCTTTTTCATGTCCTCATGCAAACTATATTTATCCCAATCTTTGACCAAGTTGCCGCACCATATCATATTCCTCAAACTGGTCTGCATACTGTTTTCTTGTACCTTTGCATCCCTGGGTTTCCAACATAACCTCAGACCATACCTTAAAACTGTCATGTGATTGGGGAGCACTATTCTACCAAGTGGTCATGGGGATCAAAACCAAAGGAGGCCTAACTTTCATACCAACCCATTCTTTGTTGTATTCATTGTTTCCCTTCTCTGTCAGTTGGTGAATAATCTCTACAAGTGCATCTCCTCTACGTATACTCCAACTGATGGTTTGTGGGGAAATCACTTCTCTTCTTTTTAATGGAAAACTCAGAGTGTCCCACCTCTTATCACAAATTGCCATAACCTTACCCAAGTTCTACTGATAGTAGGTTTCAAATTCCTAGACACATTGTGCCAATATCTTTGAAGTATTTTTACCAATCCCAACTTGATAATATAAAGATCTAAAATCTTTCTTCATGGAAACATCATTATGGTGGGTAGGTCTAATGTAAAAACCAACATTTCTGGCCTCTTGATTAAAAATACATATTTTTTGTTCCCGCACAATTTGATTCCTTACTAATGACTAAAAATATCTCAATCAAAATTCTCATACTAACAAGTTTATAAAGAAATCGGGATCATTCGGAACCAACATATTATAGAGATAAAATTCACATAATAAATTTTATACTTCAGGAGTACAACCTTGATAAATCTCCAAGAATGTTATCCCATCTAGAGCCTCATGAGGTTCCCCACAACACATTCTCTGTAACTTCCAGGAATAAAACTATTCTTGAAGAAATAAACTATAGACAAAAGATGGTTTTCTGTAGGCTAAAAGTTTGCAAGCCAAAGGAAAAAAAAATTCAACAATTGTTTCCAATTTCTTCTTGGCATTAGAACTTGACTCAGCCTCTTCTTTAAATTTCCTATTTTCTTTGACCAACTCCTTATTTCTAAAAGAAATTCAGGCACAATGGGAGGAAAAATCATTCCATGCTTGCAAACCAATATTCTTTTGCCTCTTTAAACTATCAACTTCTACTTTTAAAACAGTTATTTCTTTAACTTTCTCCATAGTCCTTTGTACAAATTCATTTTGCAAGGACAGATGGGTTTCTTCCATACCTTTCAATTTCTCCCACAAAGCATCAATTTCATTTTGGTATTGCCTCAGGACCTCATCTCTTTTGGAGCCTATGCGTCCAACTTCCTGTGTAGCTATTTCTGTAGCTTCAGTATGGATTTCCATAGGAACCTTCGACACCTCAGTAGCATGGATTTTCTCTTCAGGAATAGTTGATGTGAACTCATAATCTTTTTATTTCTCTCTAAAGGTAGAAGAAGTACCAACTTCGATTTTTTTTTCCAAAATTGGGGTGGAATCCTCATTAGGCAATGCAGGCCGAAAAACTTTAATTTTCTTTGAGGGCCCAAACCTTCTTGTTCTCAACGAACTAGCAACAAGGGATGACATGGTAATATTTTCTTTAGAAGTACGAGGCACACTGGGCTACCCATTCTCATTTACAGATTCTTCAATAACTATATTGGAAGGTTGAGGAGTCGATCGAAGCTTAGGCTGAGAACTGGGAGTAGGTTCTACTGGTAGGACCCCTTTTGATTTTTTTCTTCTTAATTCCCCTATAGTTCTTCTCTTCCTTCCTCTTGGGTCTACTAGAAGCTTGATGTGCTCAAATTAGTTAGATGAGCCCTGGGTGCTTTATGGCAACATTACCACCTCCACTTTTGTATTTCTAGCCCACCTTGATGACAACATTTGCAAGGTACTCGGGAAGATTCATCTTAATCTTGGGGTTTGTTTTCCCCTTCTTCAAATGCGTTAGAATATTCAAATTTCACCCCCTAATACTGATGGTTGCCCGTCACAAATAAAATACCTATTCACCCAAGTAGCAATTTCCTTCCAATGGCCTGGAAAACTCTCCCTTTTAATGCCCTTTTGAATGTCACGGGGATTAATGATTATCTCGAGAAGATTTTCCCCCTCCTTATGAAATAAATATATCAAATCCTTTAGTGGGGAGTTAATTACAACCTTAAGCCTAAAATATGGGAGGCCAAAGATTGTGGCAACAATGTGGTTGTTTATTTTAATTCTTTTCCCTCCTATTCAAGAGTTGGTTGCCTCAAAATTCAACATAAATTCTCCCACTAAATCCTCATCAAATCCCTCAAATTTGCGAATAAAATCCAACCAACATGCATCATGGAAGACATGGGAGATGATAACATTTCGTAGCAGTGGCTCTGCAGATTCTGGTTTTCATTTCTTCTTTTGCCCCATAACACAGACTGGTTCAGGTGGACTTGCAGAAAAAATGGAGATGGCTATATGAGAGAGACAAAGTAGTTACATGTAATGTTATTAGTGTAATTTTGAACCACACTTTGATTTTATAATGGCAATAAGTTGGCACAAATTGGTGGCGGAAAAGACTGATGATACTAATAGAGGGGGAAAGATTTCAATTTCTTTGCACAGTTCCCATATGGCCATTGTGACTACATGTGCCATTTTTCATTGCTCAAGAAAGGTGGCACATGACTATACTCATCCATTATTACTCCTTATCCCTCCACTTTACTACATGATTTTTTTTAATATGTGGATTAGGGACTCCTAAAAAAAGTTAATATTTGTAGTAAAAAGTGAGTACACATCACCTTACAAGCTCAACATTCTTCTTAATGGTGGCACTCCACTTCCTGCATTTGAAAAGTAACTGTGATTAATGCACATTTCGATAATTGACATTTCCAACCTTTATTTACATGTAAAAAGAAAACATATTTTTGAATTTCTAGATATAGAGGGAAGAGGATCAAAACTATGATCTCCTTCATTTATTTGAATTTCCTAACAAACTACTCATGGCGTGAAGAGTTGCAGTCTTCCACTGAATCAAATTATTCACACATCAACATGTCCTTAGTGAAAGTTTCCTTATCATTGGGATATTGATACAACCTCAGTCTATGGCCATTCACTAGCAAAGTTCTTCTTTCACCATCAATTGGCAACATTTTCACAGATCCATTATCATAAATCTTTTCAACTTGATAGGGTCCCAACCATCTTGTTCTCAATTTCCCTTTGAATTGTTGGTATTTTGAGTCAAATAGTAAGACCCAATCTCCTTTGTTGAACCTTCTGGTCTTGATATGAGTATCATGGCAGAATTTCCTCTGTTGTTGAAGGAGTTCAGTTTGTTGTTGTTCCTACATCCACATCTCATCAAGTTCATTCAACTACATCACTCTTTCACGTTGAGATTCATCCAACTCAATGCCTAACTTCAGTGTTGTCCTCCAAGTTTGTAATTCAAATTCTACTACAAGTAGTGGCTTCTTCCCATATACTAGCTCATATGGGGAAAAACTAGTGGTTTTCCAGGTTGTATTGTATGCCCAGACTGCTTCAAGAAGTCTTGGAACCCAATTCTTCCTATGTGTGTTGACAACTTTAGTCAAGATATTCTCCAGTTCTCTGTTGGTGACTTCCACCTGCCCATTTGGGGGTGGTATGGTGATGATTTCCTATGCTTGATTTGGTAAATCTTCTAGAAGGATTCAATCATGTTTCACATGAACTAAGGTCCTTGATCAGATACAATGGCTCTAGGAGCTCCAAACCTTAACATGATCCTGTTGTATAAAAATTCAGCTACAACATCCTCATTAACAGATGTCAGTGCTTAAACCTCAACCCATTTAGTAATATAGTCAATGCACACTAACATGTATTCTTTTCTATAGGATGAGGGATCGAAAGGTCCAATGAAATCAATTCCCCATTTCTCAAATGGCCCTGAGACTAGCTGAGGATTGAGGGACATTTCAGAAGACAAAGTAGGCTTCCCCATTCTTTGACATGCATCACATTTCCATACATATCTCTTGACAACTTTGTGGAGAGAAGGCCAGTAGTACCCAACTCCAAGGATCTTGTGAATTGTCCTATTTATTGAGTAGTACCATCCTCCAAGTTCATTATGGCATGCTATCAGTATGTCATACACTTCATCTTCACAAACACACCTAAAAAGAATTATATCAGGACAACATTTAAACAAAACTCCATTGCACCATTTGTATGTAGCACTATTTTTGATTATTTTTTTGCATTCTTTACTAGTAAAGTAAGTTGGAAAATTACATGTAGTTAGATAATTGGCAAGATCAACAAACCATGGAAGGCGTGTTGATATTGTAAATAAGTGCTCATCTAGAAAGTGATCTTGAACTGCCTCCTCTTCTCCTAAAATATTCAATCTTGAAAGGAATTCAACAACAACATTAGCCTTTCCAAGATTATCAATAATAGTCCATTTAAATTCTTGCAAAAGAAGTAACTACCTAATAATTATGCCCCTACTACTAGTTTATTCATTAAATATTTTATGGTTGAATGGTCTGTATACATAAAGATTTTATATCCAGTAATGTAGTGTCTAAATTTATTCAGAGAGTATACAACAACTAGAAATTTCTTTTTCGTAATGGTGTAGTTTCTCTCTGTGGAGGTCAAGTTCTTGCTTATGAAATATATGTCATACATTTTGGTCTTCCTCATCTTTCTGTATGAGAACAACTCCTATCATTGTATTGGAAGCATAAATGTGAATAGGAAAAGGTTGATCCCAATTGGGTTCTCTTAAGGCTGGGGAAATGGTTAATTTTTCCTTTATAACTTCGAAAGCTTGTTGAAATTGAGGATACCATTAAAAAATACAGTCTTTTGCCAACATAGAGAACATTGGTGCCGCAATCTTACTAATATATTTTATAAATCATCTGTAATATCTTGCATGTCCAAGGAAAATTTTGATATCTGTCTGGTTTGTTGGTGTGGGCAATTTAGTAATAACTTCTATCATTTTAGGATCGACTTGGATACCTTTAGTAGAGATATGATAACCGAAAACAACTCCCTGATCAACCATTATCAAATATTTTTCATGAATTAAGGAGAGTTGGTGTTGCTCACATCTGGTTAACACTTTTTCAAGATTACTCAAAGACTCATAAAAAGTAGATCCATGAACAATGAAATCATCCATATAAACTTCAACACAGTCATTGGCGAGGTCTGTAAAAAAAGCTAAAACTGCTCTCTAGAAGGTGACAGGTGCATTATAAAGTCCAAATGGTAGAACTTTGTATGAAAATGTACCCCACGGATAAGTGAAGGTGGTCTTATCTTGATCAGTAGGTGTGAAACTGATTTGGTTATATTTGCTAAACCCATCCAAGAAGGAGAAATATTTCTTCCCTACCAAATTGTCCAAAAACTGATCAATAAAAGGTAGGGGAAAGTAATCTTTCTTGGTGGCCTTATTAAGTTCCTTATAATCTATACAAATTCTCCAGTTACCATTTTTATTGGGAACTATTACAAGTGGTAATACCCAATGACTATCAGATATTGAATAGATAAATCCTACCCTCAACAGTTTTTGTATTTCATTCTTAACAAGATCTCTAAGTGTTGGATTGATCCTTCATTATGGCTGTCTAACTAGTTTAACATCCTCAATGTAAATATGATGAGTGCAAATGCTTGGATGAATGAATTTCATATCAGTATAATCCCAAACAAAAGTTTTTGAATGATTCCTCAAGATGTCTATGACCTTAGTCTCTTGGTTGTCTCCTAAGTTGTCACCAATGGTTAATTATTTTCCTACTTCAACAGTTACTTGTTTAGTGTCCTTCAAAATAACAAGATTTGTTTCAACAATCAAAGAGTTTAAGGGACAAACATGAGGCCGTAACATGTGAAAAATAGTCAAACTCTCAAGGGATATAATCTTAGCTAAAGGACAATGAAAATCAGTGGATGTGTGGCCTTCATGGTAATCATAAGTCTCTTCACAACCATATATAGAATTTGCATTTACCATGGAGATGTTCTCTGTTGAGTTCAAAACAATCAATTTCATAGCCATGGTTTGGGCTTTTGTAGCCACAATTTTGGTTTTTGTAGCCATAGTATAATCTTCATGAAACCTTGGATATGTCTCATCAATTTCTTCCATATGATTTTTCACTACAATGGTGGCCAAATAAGAAGAACTCATGTTATTAGTATCTGAAAAATCTACCCACACACGTTCACAAACATCCACATATGACTAGGTAGGAGGATAAAGAGAAATATTCTTTGTTTTTTGTCCATTCGAAATAGTCATTTTCCTTGACCTATAGTCAATTTATGCAGCAACAGTAGCTAACCAGGGTCTTCCTAAGATAATTGGGTATCCCAACTTCCAAGCTTTAGGCTATAAGACCATAAAATCTACCAGATACTCCCAAGATTCAATCGTGACCATAACATCCTTGATTACTTCTAGTACAACAATAGATTGATATGCTAACTTAAGGACAATATTAGTTGGCTGTAATCCTATCAAGGACAACAAATTGAATGTATATGTTTTTATGACATTGATAGAAGCACTAAGATGCACCAAAATGTTAGATATTGACTGACCATTTAAAAAAATAGTGATGATTGGACTCATAGGGTCCCCATATTTTGGTGAAAGAAGTTTTCCAAATACAAGATTGGCTAGATTTCCTTCTACCTTGACTGTTTTTGGGTATTTATTCTTCCTTCTTGGTGTCTTTATGCAGTGGTTCATAATAGTCTAGTTTGATTTGGGAATGTCCCTTATTGCTCTAAAAAATGGAACCTCAATGTTCATCTTCTTCAACTCCTGAACTAATGTTATTTCTTCCCCATTCTGTATTTCTTTTAATCTCTCTAGAAAGGGAGTTACATGCACATTCTTGTCTTTTTCCTGGTCATCCCTAGCATCTTGTGTTTGTGAAGCATGTCTAGTTATTTCACTTTCCTCGGGTACTCTCTCACTTTCATTAGGTATTTTAGTAATAATTATTGGAGGATTGTTCACTGTTTTTCCAGATCTCAGTTGCAAGTTATTAATGACATTAACTTGCATTGTCTCACCCTGTCCTACTTCATTAATTGAATCTATTTGTTGATTTTTGGGGTTTGAGACAGACTGGGATGGAATTTAAGTTTTTCCTACTTACCCTTGCTAGTAATTTTATTATGGTAGAGGCATTAAAGCTTGTTGTTGTTGTGGAAACATCCTTGGCTGATTATAGTTTTGTCGGGGTGACCATTGTTGGTTTGGCCATGGATGTACATTGGCTGGTGGTGTCCAACCTTTCTAATTATATGGAGGCATCCATGACTGTTGATTTGGGTATGCCACCTAGTTCGGTGGTGTCCAATCACATGGTCCCCAAGTTAGTGGAGGAGTCTGATTGGGACATGACATCATCCAGGGGTTTTGAGCAGGTCTAGGGGCATAAACAGAATGGTTATTTGGTATTTGAATTTTTTTTACCTCTCTAGTTGTTTAAGTCATGAGATTCAATATTTCTTTCAACTGAGGTAGGAGAGTACAATGGTTGGTTTCATGATGAGGGACATCACAAATCAAACACATATCTGTGATATTTAAAGGACATTCTTTCAAAGGATGTCGTTTCCTGCATCTGGGACAATATAGGTCTAAAGGTTCTTTTGCAATATTGTTCTTAGCTTTCAATCCATCCATGGTTGAAGTTAACTGTTTCAAAATGTTTTTTTCCATGTTGGCCATCTCTTCCAGAAGTTCTGAGGTACTAAAGGTATGTTTTGATGTTTTCCTTCTTCTAAGGCTTCCTCTTGTTCGAGAGTAGCTCCTACATAACTCAATAATTTGTGTCATGGAGAGTTTGTGTATATCACCTCCTCCCATAAGTTGGAGGGATTATTTAGTTTCCTCATCAATTCCTTTAAGAAATAATGTCTTGGTTATTTTTGCGTTCAACTCATAACCACTTCTCCTATGAACAAAAAGAAATCTATCCAAGTAATCTTCTAGATTTTCATCTTCTTTTTATTTCATCTGAAATAAATCTTCTATCCTATCTCTTCCCCTAGAATAATCTTGGTATTTTTCCAAAAAGGAAGTCTCCACCTACTCCCACGAATGAATGGAGTTAGAGGGAAATCCCATAAACCACCTCATGGCAGAGTCTTTGAGGGTGGAAGAAAAGAGCTTGAGTTTTTGGTTATCTATTTTGTATTCATATGTTTGGCATAGGACTTTGAATTCAAACAAGAACTGGTCCAGATCTTATGTGGACATTCCTCAAAAGATAGACAGAATGAATGGAGAAATGTTTTTCATAGGTGCTTCCTCATCCTCATTTAGGACAATGGGGTAAGTGAAGGTTCTTCTTAAGGGTCTCTCATCATCATCGTTTCCATTTTCTACCATTTCTAAAGTTGTTCATGTTCTAAATAAGATGATTCCAACTGTTCAGTAACACTCTCAGGTGTGGTATTAGATTAAATTTCACTTACAGGAGTAGTGTTATTAGTGTTTACTACACATGCTCCAGTTGGAGATACTCTTTGAATTTTGCAAGGTATAAATCTCTCTTAAGCATCCCATGGCATGTGTATCAATATTTATTGTGAAGGCAAGGCTTAGGATATCTACTGATTACATAGCTCAACTTCACTAACACCCATAACATAAAATAAGAATAAAATGACCTGTTTTTCTTATGGAATTCCCCAAAAATAGTGCTAAAAATGATGGGTCGTTGTAACTTACAATCATTTAATCAACTTGTTCAAACGTTGATGTCATTATAAACTAGGGTTGTGTTCTAGGCTGTATGAAAAGAAGTTGATATACAACTCAACATTGTGGTGGTTCTCTTCTTTGGGGGGTTTTTTTGATATCATTTTCTTGTTCGACACTACTCAACTATGGAAAGTAAATACATTTCTAAGTTACTGAAATGGAAAATAGGATATAGAGAGTGAATCTAATCTATAGAAATAAGATTGCTGGAATCAAATAATCTCAAAAGGAAATGTTTGATCAATTGAAATACTTTCTCAAAGGAAATAACAATAAGGAAATTTTCTAAAACAAGGAAATACAAGATTACATTAAGATAATCATTCAAATCAAGGTACTGAAACTGAAACTTAGGAAATACAAAGATCATGCAAGAAATACCAATCCTCCAATCTCCTCAGTCGAGTGGGCCCTTACTTTACTTCAGGATTGAGGTTCTTAACATGAATAGATACTCAAAATAGCATATATTATATTGATCCAAATAAGTTCTTCACATATTCTAGAAACTGAAAATAACTATTAACTAATATAATAATGTATCATGAAGCTAACAAAGTAACAGTTCAAGGAGGTGTCTTATAGACACAACTGACTATAAAAAATTCCATGAATGTAGGCAATATATTTAATTGATAACAACCTCATAACGATTACATGACACCTGATAATTTTGCCAAAAACATGGTTCTCGTTTGTAGGTTGTTATGAGTAAATCTTCCAAAATGACGTAGTGGAAAAGAACTTACTCTCCTTGGCTGTAACTAGTCAAAAGTGGTGGAGAATGCACCTTATCAACCTGCACATGTCATCAAGTTAGTCAACAAGGTAGTTAGTGGAATTTCCAACAATCATTAGTTCACATGAGACAAAATAAGGAGAAATGCATCACTTTTACTTTGGATAAAACTATTTAGAACATCCCCATGCATTAATTAAAGTGTTTAGGAGCAAAGTATATAGTTATATGGATGCTATAATAAGTCAATTCATAGAATCATCAAACATTCTTATCACCTTAATCACATCCCTAAATTATCCATTTATCCTTCCTAGACTTATCACCTACCCTCATTTAATGTTTTCAACCATCCAACTACCATTTATCATCCCTATGCAACCCTAACCCACAAAATTGACTTCTAACCCTAATCAACATTTAATAGGGTCTCATCACTTGAGTCTTGCATCATCCCCATCAGCCAAATCAAGGGTTATCCATAGTCAATGACAACCCTATCGGAGCGCCAATGACCCTATAAATACACTTTCACCCCCTCCTCAAAGAGGATGAAACTTTGGAGATCTAACTTATAGTGAGATTTTGTAAGTTTCTTGTCTTATTATGAGCTTCTATCAACATATTGAATCCATCTTGGAACCCTTCACAACCATCTTGGAAGATTTTAAACTTAGATTTTGTTTACAAACCTAGCTTCTTTTATCATTTCTTTATCAATTGCTTGCAAGTCCATTCATCATCTTGAAAATATTTCATCACATTAACCACCCTTATTTATTTTCCATGGTCTGTTTGGAACTTATCAGCCTCCATTAAACCCTAATTCAAACTCAGTCATCATTGATTGTTTCTTGGTCATCATTGATCCGATCTTCATCAACTCTTTTTCCTGCATTATGTCCCTTCTACAATCAATTTTTCCGTTCCTACAACATCTAGAGCTTTCTATCTCTCTGTTCTTCCTATCTGACACCTCTGAATCTTCTCTGTTCACAGTCATCATCGACCCCTATCTGGTTTACATTTATTATATCCATTTATCATTATTTGCATTATCTTATCTTTGTTTATCTATTTCTGAGCATATATATGTTTTGGTATATTCTGCATGTTATCTATTTCTCATTTGCCAATCAACTTTCTAAAAATGGGCTAACATCCTTCCTATGAATCTCATCACTTCTCGGGATTGGCTTAGTCAGGCATCCCACCATATAATATACTAGTCTTTTTCTTGTCTAGTTGTCCTTTATGTTATGCAGGATATCAATCTCACAACGGAAAGGATTGATGAGGCCATAAATTGGCCATAAATTACCATTATTTTGTCCTTCCAAGTGACCTTTGAAAGTGGATTTAAATTTAATCTAGGAACTTATAGTTTGGTTAAGATAGAATATAGGATATATATCTTGTTCATTCTTTAGAAATATATATATATTTTATCTATTTTGTTGACTAATCCTATTGATTATTTGGGAAAAGATGCGAGTCTTGTATATGCAGGCCATAAAGGAAAGATAATGCTAGTATTGGGAAAAATGGAACTGATCATGAACAATACATCTAAGCTCAATTATGATTTCATATTCATATTCATATTAGAAAATTATACAAGTTCAAAAAAAGAATCATCTCAATCCAAGATTGCATGCAAAAGTTATAGTTGTTTTAGTTAGCTCTGGAACCATCAGAGTTAGCTTCGGAACCTGCAAAGTTAGCTCTGGAACCTGCAACATTAGCTCCTGAACCATTGGAGTTAGCTCTGGAACCTGTACCATTAGCTCCAGAACCTGTATCAACAAAGTAATGTTAGCTCTGGAACCTGCATCAATAGAGTAACGTTAGCTCTGGAACCTGCATCAATGGAATGCCAATTTTTGAGGAATTGTGAAAAATAAGAGAATCCAATGGGAAATTTGAGAGAATTTTTTGTTCATAGAAATGTGTTTAACAAAAACCTCATTCATATTTTCTACAGGTTTTACAAATGAAGAGAAATATAACTTTCAGTGAGTTGCAGTAAGGAAAAGTGTATCAGACGAGCACTGAAAGTTCCATTAACAGAAACAGAAAAGTCAAACGGAAAATCTGAGAGAGGTTTTTTTTCATAAAAATGTGTTTAACAAAAAATCATTAAGATTTTCTATAGGTTTTACTAATGAATATAAATCTAACTTTTAGTGAGCTGTATTCTGAGGAAAAGTGTATCAGACGAGCACTAAAAGTTCCATAAATAGAAATAGAAAAGTCAAACAAAAAATTTGAGAGAGTTCAAGGAAAAAGCATATAAGACAAGCGTTAAAAGTTCCACAATAAAAAACAACAAAGTTAAATGGAAAATCCAGGAAAGGTATTTGGTCAAAATCATCTTTTGAGGAAAAACCTTCTTCCAATAAAGCAGGAGAATAAAATCAATGTGATTCTTGTTACGAAAAAACAAGGAGAAGATTTGGGAGCAAATCTTCCTAAAATAAACAAGATAAGATTTGACTCCAATAATATCTCTCTCTCTATATTTTGTGGAGATGGAGATCTTAGTTGTTAGGATTGGAATAAAGATAAGATCATATTGTATTTTCTAAAATAAGGAGTTGGTTGGATGCATGAATTATAAATGCAACCTTCCACACTGAGATATGTAATTCCTTCTCTCAATAAATAAAGATCTATTCTTTCCTCTCAAATATTTAGTAGTTTTAAAATATCAAAAGTATGATTTAAATTCTCTTCCAAGGAATGAGCTAGCCACTCATTTCAAGGAAGATGGATCTATGTATTTATGTTTATGTTTATTCATTTCTCTGTAATTCATTTTGTTGTATTGTTTTTATCTTTGTATTGTGAAAATTCAGTCTGTTGTGAACCTGCAGGTGTTTTGTTTAATTATGTTTATTTCCAATTCAACAATTTCAATTTATGCAACTGTGTTTTTATTTCCTACAAGTTTGATTTCCTTCATACAAGTGTGATTTATTTCATGCAAAATTTATTTCTGCAAGTGTGCCTTTAAATTTCTGTAAGTGTGATTTATTTTATGCAAGTTTGATTTGTGTTTAAAGGAGTTGTTTTCCAAAGATCTTCTTCTCTTTATGCATACAACCATTAGATAACAACCTTGGATTGACATTATTAGTGGTGAGGATTGATGACCCTCATCAAGGATTTGTCCACCTGTCTCCTATAATTATCCTTATCAAACATTGGATGTAGCCTTACACCCTCCCATATTTGGAGTTTCTTGTTTTATTGCATTACTACATGATTAACTTGGAACAAGAGCGAATTTTTTTTCAAACATTCTGGCACACCCAGTGGGACTACCTAATCATTTGGTAAGTTCATTATTTATTTTCAATCTCTATTCCATATTCTATTTTCATCTTTCCACTAACTCTGTTGGTTGGATTTCTTCACTTACGTGCTTGGGACTTCATCAATTTACTCAACAACACATGTGTAATTTAGAAAAAAGGAAAAGCGTTATCCAAGAATTCCTCTTTTGATCTTTATTTTCTCCTTATTTTCATCATTTTCCCCTTCATTTGCTTACTTGTTCTCATCGAACATCACATATGGGCTTTTGATCTAAAACGAACACTCTTGCATGTTTACTTGATCACATAACTTAAGTAGGAGGTAAATATTTTGCAGTCACATCTCATTCACACACAACTAAACTACACACACAATCTACATATCTAAACATTTCCTACCAGGTAGAGCTATTGGGATTTCATCACCCAATAAGGAAGCTGCCACGGTGTTATGGTTGTGTAACAATTTTTTGACTATTGTTATATCAGCTAAACGCTTGACACCCTTATCGATGTGTGCATGAAGTGCGGGGCCATGCACCTATATCAGGCCACGTACCAATAGTCATCATAGATTCATGCCTCACATACCTTTGGGTATATTGAGGACTCCATTCTTAAACACACCTGAAACCATCCATAGAATAACCATTTTCTCTGGGTTCCCTTTAAGCCTATTCCCTCTTCACATTGTATAAATAAGCAAGATAAAAAAAAATTTGTTACTTGACTTGCATGTTGCATTAATAGTTTGCATAAGATTTTTTATTTTTTTATTTCATGCCCATTGTTACTCTTTCCCAAGCTAAAAAAATAGAACAATCAACCTATTCTAACAGTATCCTCACCTCAAACAATCTCTCACAAAAAACATCCGCACTTTCTCTTATTTCTTCTACACCTTTGATCACCTCATCTTTGGTCTCCCAACCCACTATTCCTATGGTTCCTCTTCATGAACCTCATATGATTCAAGGAAATCCCCATCTTGAAACCAATCTCTATGTCTACCATCACTCCATCCCTTCTAGACCATCTACACCTCCTTCCGTTACTTCCTTAAGAACATTTGGACCTCCCACTATCCCTCGCGGATGATGCTTAGAGTTTCAAAAACTCTTCGATGTTAACCCTACCGCTCTCCATGATTATATAGCTCGTAAGTCCACCAAAATCCTTATTGATGGACCCCTTATTAAATAAATTTATGCTTATCCCCCACAATCTGAGTCTTTTGAATTCCTCACTTCTCAGTTTGTCGTATTTTCCCTTAGGGCCATGAATGAGCTAGCATTAGCCCAAAATGAACATGTGACTCATGAGTCCTCTACCATGGTTTCTCAAACCCATTAGTCCAAATAATTGGTGGTGCATATCCCACCTAATCTACCACATGTCAATATCATTTCTATATCCTCCCTGTTTATTTCTTCCTCGTATACCGTTATCATCAACGCACCTACCCAAACTCTTCAATATTCCAACATACCTCTTCCATCACCTGAGCAACACTTTCAAAGCTCGGTGCCTCTTTTGGCATCTCATGTACATAAATATGTTATTATCTCACAACCTCTCCCTTCTAAGTTGACTCAAACTAATCAACCTCCACTCCGAAGCATATTTTGACATAGGTTTCCCAATCAACCCATTCAAACATCTTAACCACATCATGCACATATCCCAACTCATCCAACACAAACCCAATACAATCCCCCCATCACTCAGCAACAACCATCACAATCTTACCCATCTAACTACATCTCTTCACAACATCCTACTTCCTAACCTATCCAATCACAAACTTTCAATTATGTTCCTTCCTATCAACCACCCCCACAAACTCCTAATTACGCCCAACATTATCAATCTTACCCACAACCTAATCCATATAGTTCCTATAATCCACAACCACATCAATCACCTCCCCACCCTCATACATCAAATGATCCCATACAAGCCTTGTTGAGTAGAATGGCCATCCTAGAGGCCACTACCTTGGGCCCCAAAAGCACATTCACTTATGAGAAATTTTTTAACAAACCTATCAATCCATATGCACCCGTTAAGCCATATCCCCCACATTGGGAGCTTCTTAAATTTTCTAAGTTCATTAGCAAGGAAGATCCCCAAAAATATCTTTGTTCCTTTAGACACTCATGCTACATCATTTCCCACAACCAAGAACTTATGCTTCTTTTCTTTCCCATGTCATTGGTCGAGCTTGCTCTAGATTGGTACAATGGAATCCCTCAATACTCTTTCTTTTATTTCACATAACTTTTTAAATTTTCTTAGAAGATTTCTCCATCAACATAGCACACAAGTAACCATCACTGATCTTTATGCCATCAAATAGTTTGAAGATGAATCAATTTCTAATTTCATCGCTAGGTGGTGTTGCATTATTAACCAATTATATTTCTTGCTACCTCAAACCAAGCTCATTGAGCTCTTCTCTAGATCATGCACTAAACACATTTCATCCACCCTTCAAATTCACTCTTTCCAAAACTTTGAGGAATCTTTTACTATGGCTTGCAAGTTAGAACTATGCGCCCTTGAGAAAGGCCATGTTAAGCTTTGCTCTAATAAGCCCAAGATTGAATTCACCAAATCATTCACCCATAACAAAAAAATCCAAGAATGCGGTAAATTCCATTATTGTCAAAACTTCCTCTACATCCACATCTCATACTAAGCCTCCATAAAGAGCTCCTTGACCACTCCCCAACTATACTCCTCTTGGTGAATCATACGGATTCATATTTCACAAGCTCATGGCTAGATACCTCATCTAACTTCTTCCCATATGCCCTATTGATGACTTGAATCCCAAACCAACATGGTATCATGAGGACCATTATTGCAAACATCATCAAGTACGTGACCATGATATTGAGAAATGCCATACCTTTAAAGATGTAGTGCAACAAATTATCGATTGCGGGGACCCCCAATTAGACAATCCAAATGCTCTCCCTAATCAATCATTGTATGTTTATAAACAACCATTTCCTAATCATCCATAAACAACCAAACTAACCCTCTCAAATGTCAAGCACATGATGCCTACGCAATCAACACTTTAAGTCAGGATCCCCCATCTACACCCCCATCTACTCCTCGTCCTACATCCACACCCATACATACACTCGCATATATACCCTCATTTATACCCATATTTGAATCCACATCTACATCTACATCACCTCTTGAAACCTCTACTGAACTGATACATCCCCTCAATTTGGTCACTAATGATGTTTCAATCCTATCCTTACCTCCCACAAGTACAACAACTTCTATATCAACACTTCTCAATTATGCACAATCCACCACCTCTTTTAATTCTACCAATCGTGTTGTCCAAGAACCATCCCCATCCTCAACCATTACATCTACGACACAATTCATATCCAAACCATCTGATCCTGCTTCCAAAGAAGTCTCCACTATTGAAATCATTGTGATCCCCACCAAGGGAAAATCTTCACAACAAATTTTAAGAACCTTGACACCCCCATCCAAAAACCCTTACTAATCCATGTAAGAAAATAAAGCTTTCTCCTCTAAAAATCCATAAACCTAAACAATCCAATACCCAACCATCCATCTTACGACCTTGACCATCCATTTTGGGACCACATCCTCCATCTAAATCTCCCATCACCATCAAATCTGAACCAAAATCATCTACTCCTCTTCCCGAATCTAAATCAGAATTTGAAGCCCCTATAAAACCCCATAAGAGTAAGGCACCTCTTTTTCCTTCATCCTTCTCTCCTAAATCAAATCAAACCAAACTCCATTTGACTTCATCCCCTAAAACCCCCATTGGGTCTTACACCAAAATTCTTCATCGTCTTATCCAAGCATCCACAATTACCCTTCCCCCCATCAAGTCCTTTGACTCACATGGGTGGAAGCCCATGTGGTTTGATTACAATGTCATTTGCATATCATCATGTCCCTAGACATGACACAAAACATTGTAAGGCTCTCCAAACCCTCATCAAAAACCTCATAGAAGAAGATGATCTTCTCATCAAAGAGGATTACTTCCTTACATCCATTAGCTCATCCACAAAACATAATCCTCAAACCAATTCCAAGCTTTCAAGGCCTTTAAATCTGGCCCTCCATCCACACCTTCAATACAACCATCCACCAAATTCTATCCATTATAAAGAGGCTCCCCCTCTCTTCATAAATGTCATTTTTGTTACCACTTGCTCTCGCCCTCATGAATATCAACCATCCACCCAATTAAAACCGGGTGTTATCATCGATGCTCTTCCTAATGAACCTATTTCATATCCATCTTCATCCAAGGATAAAGTATCTATTCTAGCTATTCCACAAACCTAAAAGCCTGTTGCATTAAAAATAATCATCATGAAATAATTACATCAAGCCCCCATCAAAATGTCCCTTTATGAGCTTATCCAAAGCTCTCCTCACCATTGACATGCTCTCATCAAATCTTCACAACACATCCCAATCAAAACTGATGAGTCCGAACCTTTTGTGTCCCTTATTGGAGCTCTTACAAATTTTCTCGCTATTTCCTTCAATGATTCTGAAATCCTTGACATTCTACCTAAAGATCATGACCTTCCCCTCTTTATCACCATTCGTATCAATGACACCTTCATCCGATAATCCATGATTGATAACGATGTTAACATCAACCTTATTTCAAGCCACACATTTAATCAACTTAAGGTTCCCAACACCATTTCTGCCCAATCATCCATAGTACTTTGTGATTTTAATGACACTGTTGCCCCTACATTTGGAAAAATCATCCTTCCTAGTTGTGTTGGTGAAAAAATCCTCCATGAACTCTTCTACATTGTAGAAGGGGAATTCTAATACAACATCTTGCTTAGACACCCATGGATCCATGCTATGCATTGCATCCCATCCACCCTTCATCATTTCCTTAAGTATGAGCATGAGGGGAAAATCCAAAAACTCCCCATTGATCTTCCTCCTTTCAAAGCATGTCATATGACCTACATGCAAAATGATGTACTCATCCCTAAGATAAGACTCATCCTTTGAAGCATCCACTAGTTCATCCATACATACATATAAGTTACAAACGACGAATCTCTTGACACTGTGATGCATCGTCTCTCACTAGGGGAGTATCAAATCCTCAATCTTAATGCTCCCCCCACACCCCATTGATTTGATAGACCCAAAAAAGCTCCCATGTATCAATATAATGTCTGGGATATTATTTCTTTCGACCCACCTCACTTGAAGACCAATATTGTTTATGGTGGCATCAATTGCCCTTCTTCCCACACTGATAATCAACCCCATACCAAGCTATACACCAATGGATTTGATTTCATGTATAGAAAATATTTCACTTACACCTACCTCCACTGATGTGCATGGATGAGATTTTTTCTTGGACACTATGAACAAGGCATGCATGATCTCGTTCTTGATCAATCCCACAAACTTCATGAGAAGTATAGACTGGGATTCCAAGAGCACCCCACTGACTATCTTCCACACGCTTCTTTTGAATACCCCATGAACACAGATCCATCACCTCCTTCTTCATCCAATGGTCCCATAAACACGAATGACACCGCATCCCTTCCTCCTATTTTTTTTAATCTCCACGATCACTCTAGGACCAGTCACCTATCAGGATGAAGGTGATAATAAGTCCCTTCCTTTTAAATTCCCCAACATGGTAGAGGAGGATTCCCCTACCATTGAAATTCTTCAATGTAATGATGCTGAATCTACCATTTCCTATATGGGGGAGGAATATTCTCATCTTCATAAGACCTCACCTCTTGACACGTCCACCCTTCTTAACGAATCCACCATTGATATCAATATAAGGACTTCACAAGATCCCCACATCCTCAAAGTCATCCAACCTCTTGATCCATGGGAGCTAGAAGCCTTCACCGCTTTCCTTTCCAAGCATAACCAAGACTTCACATGGTCATACACAGACATGCTAGGCATCGATCCTAGTATCATCATCCATAATATTGTCACCATCCCTAATGTCAAGCCAGTTAAGCAAAAGCTACGTCGCACGCATCCTCACATAAGCCTCCTAATTAAAGAATAATTACAACGTCTTCTTTCCAAAAATTTCATCCAACCCATTGATTATCCCCAATGGGTTTCTAACATTGTGCCCATTGCAAAGCCTCTAGAAAGCTTCACATATGTACAAATTTTCCAGACTTAAGCTTTCCCTAAGGATGACTTTCCCCTTCCTAACATTGATCAACTCGTTGACATAACAACTGATCATGAAATGTTTTCTCTTATGGATGATTTTTTTGGTTACAATCAAATCCTTATCGTACGATAAGAATAACATAAGAAATCATTCGTCACCCCTTGGGTAACCTTTCGTTATCATGTCATGCCCTTTGGTTTGAAAAATGTAGGGGCCCCCTATAAATGTGCCACGACTTATATCTTCCACGATCTCATCAATAAACCATAAAGGATTATGTCAATGACCTCTTAGGTAAATCCAAACATCAACAACACCATCTTACCATCCTTCAAATCTTTTTTGCGTGCCTTATCTGATACTTCCTTCATCTTAATCCCGTCAAGTGTGTGTTTGGAGTTCTAACTGGAAAACTCCTTGGCATTATTGTTTTTATCAAGGGTATTAAAGTTGACCCTGCTAAGATAAAGTCCATCCTTGAGATGCCTCCTAATGTGTATATAAATTAACTTCGTAGTCTTTAAGGCCAACTTCAACTATTTTGCCACTTCACCTTGCAACTTTCTGATAGTTTCCAACCTTTCCATCATCTCCTCCGAAAAGATACCCATTTCAAGTGGGAGAGCAATTGTCAAAATGATTTTGATGAACTTAAACAATATATTTTATCACTACCTATGCTCACACCTCCACGCGAGGGGGAGCCATTATATCTCCACATATTTTCCATCAACCATGCTCTAGGTACCCTGTTAGCACACTAGATGTGTAGGGAAGGGAACAAACTATCTATTATATCAGCCACACTCTTCATGACTAAAAAATCTGCTATACTGAAGCTGAAAAGTTGTGTTTCTCTCTCTACTTCACAATTTCCAAGCTTCACCACTACCTTCTTAATCACAAGACATATGTCATCACTAGCTTCAACCCCCTTAAAACCATGCATTCTAAATCCTACCAAAATGATTGTCATCAACTCATGCTCTGTATCCTAGAGTTCATATCTCAAAAATTAAGGGCCAGGCTATCGCTGTGAAGCCCCTCTTCCTGATAATCAACTCCCCCATGAGTAATTTCTTAACGAATCCATCAACACAATCAATCACGAGTATTCTCCCCTCAATGTTCTTTGATCTAAGTGAAGGGGGAGGTACCCATTTATATTCCTATCCCCGTCACCTACAAGCTCAACTTTTGAATGTACCAAAACATGGTTGATCCCTTATCTTAGGGCTCTAAACTAGGGCATCTAAATCCTCAACATTTATGGTGATTCCCAACTTATCATCAATCAAATCAAGGGAGTTTATCAATTTAAAAATGAAGTCCTCCAAAAATATAAGGACACCGTTGATTTTCTCCTCGAAGCCTTTGATCAATACACTATCCAAACCATTCCTCATTCATCCAACCACTTAGCAAACACCATGGCATCCCTTGCATCACTCATCCCTTGGAAAATGGAAGAATCCAAACTCTTTGTTGTTGTGCATCACATTGATCAACCATCTCATACTAATGAGCTTCCTCCTACCAATCTCATCGAAGCCAACCAATTTGATCTCTGGTATACCCAATTCATCGATTCCCTATCTTAATCCAAAATACCCTCCGACCTATTCAAAAATGGTAGGAGCTCATTTATTCAACACGTCAACCATTATGTTATCCTTAGCGACATCCTCTATAAATGTGGGGTTTATGATATTTTACTACAATGCCTTAAATCCGATGAATCTATCCGAGCCATAAAAGAAGTCCACAATGAAATCTATGGTGGAAACTTTAGAGATTTGGTTGTTTCCAAGTGCACTCTTAAGATGGGTTACTATTTACCCTCCCTCAACCAAGACTTGCTATGAATATCTTAAAAAGTGTTTTAAGTGCCAACAACATTCCAATCTTATCCGTACCCCTAGCTAGGCTTTGCAATCAACTCAAGATCTATGGCCTTTCTCACAATGGGGACTCAACCTCATTGGTATCATTAATCCATGTTCTTCTTAATGTCATCATTCAATTCTCACCACTACCAAATATTTTACTAAATGGGTGGAAGTCGTTCCACTCACATCTACCAAAGCTAACAAAATTGTCAACTTTATCTATCAGCACATCATCTATGGCTTTGACATTCCTCACAATATTATCATGGAAAATAGAAATTCCTTTAAAAATAAAGGCCTTAAGAAGCTTTGTGAAGATTTCAATATCAATATTAACTTCTCTTCTCCATACTATCTGTAAGATAGTGGCCAAGTCAAATCTAATAACAAAACTCTCTGTAACATTCTTACCAAAACTGTTGAAAAGGTAGGTCAATATTGGCACCTTCATATCCCCTTTTCTCTTTAGGCTTATAGGACTAACATCCACACCATTACGGGTGCTACTCTTTTCTCTCTCGTCTATGGATTTGAAGTTGTCCTCCCTCTTGAAGTTCAAATCCCATCTTTGCGCATTTCTCTTTGTGACTTCATCTCTGACAAGGACTATCGCTAAGAGCATCTAACATAACTTGAACTGTTAGACAAATGTCACTTAACCGCCCTCCAATATCATCACATGTATCAAGAACGTATCAAGTGTGCCTACAATAAACACATTAGAGAATGCGACTTTAACATTGGTGACCTTGTCTTAAAAGATAATTAAAATGTCACTACTCTGGAAAGGAGCCAACATGGGAATTTCGCTCAAAACTAGATTAGACCATACATTATCACTCATAAGTATTTATCTGGGGCCTATCGCTTAGCCTCCCTTGATAATAAACTTGAAATGGAGCATCTAAATGCTTTGCACTTTTGACCTTTCTATTGTTAACACACCTATTGATGTGTCATTAGTCACATTAATGATCCCATTCCCATCAATAACCTTCTCCATTTTCCATCGTAATGATTTAGAATTATGTGGTTTTCCATCACTATTTTATCTGTGAACTTGAATATGGGCATCACGGATCTGATCATAACATATTCCTTATAGACAAGTTCTTTATTTTAGGTGGGAACCACACAATCATTATGTTCATCTCCTTCGTATCTACCTGCTAGAACTATGATAAGTGTCCATGTGTGTAGCTTGAACACATTATTTCCCCTCCCCAAGTGGTCTACTAGGATATCCTTAGCTCAACCATAAAAACAAAAATCATGGATGCTCATATAAAAGCTATGTTATTCTAAATACAAATTGCTCCCTCAAAGGACAATTGTTAAAATAAAGAGGATATTATCAAAAATATAGTTTGATCCCTTGAAGGAAAGCTATTGCATATCTTATACTGCCATCTAAAATATAAATTCAAAAATCCAAAGCAAAAAATTATATGTCTAGACCACTCCCTCAAATGATGGCTACTTTTTTATATCATGGTAGTAAAGGCTTCCCGCATTGATCATCCTTCATAATATCAAAAGCAAAATAAATTCATCCAAAAGCAAGCATCCTAAGAAAGCTTCCCATTGTAGACACCTAAAATTAGCATTGCTAATTTCCTTGACCACATCCACTATCTTCACAATAATATTAACTCAAGCCAAGTCATTTAATCACATCACTTATCTTAATTCTAAAATCATCCACAATATTTACTCCATTTAAATATCCTCCCACACCCTGTAAATACTACTTTATAACTGTAAAATTTTATTCTACCTTTTTAAAAACCACTTAACAACCCTAAATCAATCCTAACCATCTCAAAACCATTCAAACCTTTTTTCTTACTACATCCTAACCTCTACAGCTCATCCCCAACCTCCCCTTAACCATTTACCCACATCACAAACCAAAAAAATTATTTAGAAATGGTTTCAACCACTTTCCCCAAAAAAAAGTGGATCACCAACGATTTTACCTAATCGTCAATGATTATAAATAACACCTTTGTGCTCTCTCTTAGGGATCTTCAATCTTCAATCTTTGACCTGAGACCTCTTACTTGAGCCTACACCTTGTTTTTAGACATAAAAAATTCCAAGACATATTCAAACATCATTAGGAATCAATATCAATCATTTACAATGACATTTTTAGTAGCCATTTGCATCATCTAGCTTCTAGGAAGCATGACAAGACAACACAACAATTCTGATCATTCCCACTAAAGATTTGAGGCATATTTTAGCTCCTCATTGATACAAAGATATTCCTACATCTTTTTTTATCTTTTACACATCATTCAAAAAATCAAAAGCAATCAAAAACATCATTTTAGAGCCTTAATCATCATTTTTAGCAAAATTGTCAATTTAACAGCAATTGCTAGCGATTCACCCTAATCACCAATGATTGGCCTAAGTCATTGACGATTCCTGTCAAAATTTAGCATTTTGTCAATTTATCAGCTTTACATCATTTTTCATCAATCCTTCTACATTTAACATGTTGTTTCCTAGTACGACTTTTTGTTAGATGGCATTTCCTGGTCCTTATCATCTGGTTACAAACATTTATGATCTCCACATAATCCAACACCCCTTATTTTTAGAACATTACAAAATATTACATGAACACACAATGTATGCTATCCGGTTTGTTGTTGACGAACAAGACATTGAGGATCAGATCAAGTTCCTCCATTATATCCAATAAGAAACTAAGGATTTCTTGTACGATTACTTCGAAAATGTTTAGATTGCATCCACACTTTCCTGGGATACCTTTGAAGCCACACATGACCTTCCTTTCAACCTTGAGTTCTAGAGATCTACATCAATCTATTATCTATCATTGCATATCGTTATCTTTATTAATTCACTTAATTGTTACAAAGCGAGTTGACATCCTCCAAGGAAGTCCTTTTAGATTCATGGATGTGGCCTTTGCTGAGCATATCGTTTATCTATTTATCTAATCCTTTTTGTTTAGTGTATTTTGTCACGGATTACTTTTCAGGACAAGATAACTTGTACACTCATTCGGACTCGGAAACTTCAATTAATCATCAACATCAACATTCATCCCTGCGGGTATCGGTAAACCTTGCCATCTTTTGAGGTCGGTTTTGTTTTTGTTATTTCACTTCATTAATTTAAAGTAGGAAGGAAAAAACTTATCTAAACATTATAGCATGCCCGGTGGGACACTGTCCCTTTCATTCCATTTCAATTTTATTAAAAATTCATTTTTAGGTTCTCTACTTTGTAATCGCCAGCGATCCAGTCAAATTGCCAATGATTGGGGTGAATCACCAATGATTCCTGTTAATCACGGATGATCTCTATGATTTGTTCTGATTACTCAGTTAGTCAACCTCTAACATCATCTGCTTGCTGTGTTATTGTATTGCTAAAAAAATCAAAAAATTTAATTTTTTTAAAAAGGAAATGTTCCTCAGTTGAGTCTTCTTCTTTTCTTTTCATTTTCAAGAATTACATCTTGTTGTCTTCTCTCATTGAAATCAATCATTCTTTTGGGATCAAAACGAACTCTTTTCATATTGCTTGATCACATAGTCTAATTAGGAGGTTAATAGATTTCATCCTCTTAATCTCCCTTGCACACAAACAAATCACATCAAACATAAACTACATTGAAACATTCCGACCCATGTCAAACTATTGGGATTTCATCAACCAATAGGGAAGGTGACTCAGTATTCTGACTGAGTATAAATAATTTATTGTCATTATATTAACTGAACACCCGACTCCCTTATCATTGTGGGACTGTGAAGTGAGGGGATAGGCCCCAATACCAAGCCCTATAATGGTACCAACACATATGTACACCTCACATACATTTGGTTATATCGAGTATGCCAACCTTAAACATTACCTGAAACCATCCTTAGACGACCATTTTTTAGGACCTTATCAACCATTTTACACATTTCACTTTTCTTCTAAATTAATCATGATAATAAAAAATTCTTCTGCGTGATTTTTCTATTATTTGTAATCAAATATCTATTTTATTCTTCATTAGGTGATTGTTTGTTTTTATGGTTCTTACAAAATAACAATCTAATATCCAAACTTTTGATAATATGATAGAAAACTTCCAAAAATCTATTGACAACATTCAAACCCACTTCGAGGATGCCTCATGTATACTTGAGCAACAACGGGCTACTCTATCACCTTGACTAGAATATCAAGAACAACTACATTCTACTAGCAATCAATCCAATTCATCTGAGATATATGATCCTTTCTATCCCCATTTCTTTGATAATGGGGATCTTATCTTTTTAGAAATATCAGATTCAAACCCCGTCGCTCTTAATGCATACATTGTTGCCAGGGGTGTTCACCTTCAATCATCGATACCTAAACTACAACCTTATGTACTTGATCCTTCATGTGGTTTTTACCATATCATTGATCCAAACCATGAAGCAGTCATCCAATAGATATATTCCTATCCTACTAGCAGTCGATCAGAAATATCCAAGGTTGTGTCTTTAGTTCTTATCATTACTTTCAACTTTAATGTAATTTTCTCACAAGACACGACCATTCAACAATCAACATCTTCACCACACCCTTTGACTGGTTCCAAACCACCTCAAAACAACACAAATGTTTCTCCATCCACACAAACCCCTCCAACTTCTTCTACCATCCAAAAACTTCCTGTAAGTTCTGCCATTGTTTCTATTAGCGTGTCTTAACTGCCACCCTCTCAAAAAACCACACCACCTATCTAAAACATTACTATGTCTATCCCTACATCTACACCGTTAATCAACACTAGTGCTATTTCCAATATCCACCCAATTTCACAAAAATCCTAAACCCCACTTATTTCACAACATGTACCTCAACAATCACAACCTCTTATCCATACCTCTATTCTTTTCTAGAACATACCACAATAATTATAGCCCCTTGTTTTTACTCCCATACCTTTCCAATAGGCACCTCAATATTCACAACCTTTTATCCATACATTTATTCCTTTCCAACACATACCAAAACAATCACAACCTCTTCTAAACACATCCATCCCTACATAGTATCAATACCCAACTGTCACAACTGTTAGTCTCACAACCCACTAGAACATCCCTATGAATATTCCCTAAGAAAAAATTACTTTCGAACAAAATATCCCGCAAAAATATCAACCATATCAATAACCCAGTCAATTTTCATTCAATCAACCTAGTTCATCTTCATCCAACACACAAAAACAACCAAAAACAGACCCCCTTCCGTATTTAATGAACATGATATCTAGTCTTAAAGCCACTTCCATGGGTCCTAAAAATAGATTGTCATAAGAAAAAATATACAGTGAACATATTCATCCATATTCACCTTATAAAGCTTATCCTCCTCACTGAGAGCTTCCTAAATTTATCAAATTCTACAGTAAGGAGGATCCTCAACAACATATCCAAGATTTTCTTCATATTTTTTACCTGATAGCTCATGACCAGGATCTTATGTTAAGAACATTTCCCATGTACTTAGTTGGTCTTGCTTTAACTGGTATAGCAAAATTCCGAAATATTCCATCTTCTCATTCACACATCTCTGTCAAATCTTCCTCGAACACTTATTAATCAATATCACCCATAAAATCACCATTATAGATCTATACACAATTAAAAAATTCGAAGATGAGTCCATCATAGACTTTGTCACATGCTAGAGGGGCATTATTAATCAATTATCATTTTCCCTCCCACAAATAGAATTGATCAAAATATTTTCCCATTCATGCGCCAAGAACATCTCGTGTACACTCCAAATCTAATATTTTCAGACATTTGATGAAGCTTTTACAATGGCCATGTTATCACCAAATTACAACACCCCTGAATGCCCTGAAATGTGGATGGGACATTCAGTGTAATTTTTGTAACATTAGGTCATCTCTTAAGCTGTGAGACTTGCAGGATTGAGATAACCTTCCAGAGAAGGTTGGTTCCTACTCCTAAACTATCTACCACAATCTACTCCTAATGCACACAAACAAACAAATCCTAACCCTATTCTAACATTCTAAGGGACCAGGGAGAGAGAGAGTTCATGGAAAGTAAACCTACACTAAAATCGGTGATGCACCAAAAAAAGAGGGTGTTAGACAAGAACCTAACTGTTTGAAATTGAGAGAGGTGAGGAAAGGAGAGGGTGGAAAAATATGCACCACAGGCCAAAGATGAGATTCACAAACAAAACCACTTCATACCCATTAAACACAACTCTCAAAACCTGCAATAAACATCAAGAAATATGCACAATATACCCTGCAATGGAGAGAGGAAAGTAGAGACAACAAAACATGCAAAGGATGGACAAAATGCATCACAAAACACATTACATTGCTCCAATAAGTATGCACAGTACAACATTAGTGGGAAAGAGGTAATAAAATTCCATTACAAATATTGGAGAGGAGGCTTAAGCTCCACATTCAACCCTAGCAGAGAATAAAGATAGAGGGGGAAAAAGTAAAAATGACTAGCTCCTTTATAAATGAGCCCAAGATTACAATTTATAGAATGAGAAGGAGAGAGGAGTGTAATACCGAAATTTCTTTTCCAACCACTTGCAAGTTTCAATAAATGAGGTGAAATTATGGAGATTGATTTGCAAAATCTTCCTCATGTTGTCCCATGACTTGCAACAGAGAAATAATGATTGACATGTCTATTTAATGCATTCCCAACCACCATCAACAACTAAATTGAACTCGGCTCATTTTCTACAAAATAATCCTCCAAATCGTCACCAATTTCTGAATTTCTTGGTTGCTAGGCATAGATATCAAAATTACGATTCCAATGACACCAAGTTTGTGTAATTTTGTTAAGGAATGCTCAAGTTATGGCCTTCTAAGCACATGCAACCTTTTTAGAATCACCAGATTTGCTTGTAATACACAGGACTGTGCAATTAAATCTTTGGTTGGAAATGATTATTTAATAATTTTATCTCCTTTCTCTAATGTTTTTCATATCTTCAAAATGATTCAGGAATTAAAAATAGGTGGGGCCCATCATTAGATTTGTTTCTCTAGGTGGGAGGTTTGTTTGGTGCATTAAATATTGTGATGCTAGCTTAACCAACTTAGCTGAGCTAGCTATTTTATTCATTGCTAGACATCCTCCCACATTTGGATGCCACTCCCTTATGATAACTTGATGATTCATTGCTCCAACTTGGCACCATCCTTCATGTCACCTTTCCTGAGCTCGGTGCCCCTACTTTCCACTCAGGAAACCCAGTGCATTGTAGGTCATGTCATTAACTAAGAGTTTGTATACCCATTTCTCACTGACTCGCTTTGTGTTTGTATTGTCCATTTGACTTGGTGAAAAGGGGGGTCTAGTTTTGATTTGTATTGCAAATTCTAATTCGACGAGCCAAATGCCAAGCTAACACCTTCCTTTTCTTGTGCCCACAACACTTCTTACACGCCGAGCTCATCCTCCATTTGGTGCCACATTCTCATGTATCTCCTTACCTACTGTGCTTACCAACACATCATCCTAGGCATTAGCCTTGTTTCATATTGCCATCTCGGAGTTGACCGAGCCCCATGTATATGCCTAAAATGGCACCCTACTTGAGCTATCCACCACTAATCCCATTTACCTTTGGTGAGCTCCTTTCCTCAACCATCCGCCGCCTACGCGACCAACTTGATTTGTTGACCATGCATCGCATTGACTTGTGATGTGCCCCCGGTGGTCTACTCCACATGGAGGCCCCACACAGATTTGGGGGGCCTCCCCCTTTTCTTACCTTCGAAGTTGCACCAAGGGGCCATATGGCGACTTGCTTCCTTTGCCCACACGTTCCCTGCACTGAGACTCACTACGAACCTAGCTAAGGGCTTGTCAAGCCATGTCATCCGCCATGCCATGACTTTTCCTTGTTGAGGTCACTCAACTACTCCTTCTGTGTTTACCACCATGAGTGTAATAGAGCCCATCCATACCAATGAAATACAACTCGGTGGCTATGGAATGGCTCCGCTTCCATTAATTTGTGGTAATTTTACAAAGCTTTATATTATTATATAGAATCAACTTCCTTCATTTGGTGAGGCTCACTGTGATATTAATCAAGCCATTTGTTTGAGTATCAGTTCATCTTCGTCGAGTTTTCTTCCTCTAGTTCTCTGCTACTCGCCACTTATCTATTGACTCGTTCACAATTAACTGGGCCTCTGCATTATATATCCTAACTTTTTACCAAGGATTAACTCATTCAATATGCGAAGTTGATGCCCTTTAATAATGTATAGCTTGACCTGAGGTGCAATGACTTGGTAAGCAACACAGAGAGATCTGTTTCACTACCAGTGCTTCCATCACGAGAGCTTAGGCAACTCGGTCTACTATCCCATGAGCTCAGTGTTTCTTTTTGATACATGAATGCATAACAACTTGCTTAGATTTGTAAAACATCTTGATGGCACATAGGGAAGTAGCTTGGCCATGAACATACTCAGTTCACCCTACAAACAACTCGGTACTTTGAATCACAACTTGGTCATAAGCCAGATCAGCTCGTTGTGCTTGGTTTGTATAGGAATGGACTTGGTAACATGTAGTTTAGAGAGTTCAAGGTGACTCAACATATGTAATATTACAATTCTTCTCATCTCACTCATTCCTTGTGAAGCAGCTCAAAGTACCTTTTAAAATAGCTTGACTTGAGGTGAGCCTGATCTTAATGTAGAGTCCAAACAAAATAGAAATAGTTGATTTGTGAACTCGATGAGTCCAATATCAACTCGTTGGAGGCCCCTTCTTTGGCTTGGTGGCAATATAATTTTCACTTAACTCATCCTCATACATAACAACTCGATTATGAGTTCGATGAGTTGAATCTAGGGCTGGGAGCTATTCCCTTGAAATACACACTTCCCTAAAAACTTTTTGTAGTTCTTAAGATACATGCAACTTGTGAGAAAATGCCAAGAGGCATGTTTTTCCATTTTTGCTGCATGTGGGCCCTTTGGATTCACTCATTCACCTGCAATGCTCCTTGTTGTCCATTTTTATCCAAGGGTAAAAATGGATAGTAATTTGGCGACTCATGAGGTAATTTGCCTACTAAATGGAGTAGGCTTACTGCATGTAGTTATCCATTGGGAATAGAGTCTGTTTGATCATCACGAGTTGATCTGAACCTTGAACTATTGAACCTAAAATGCTTGGAATGTCACTGCTTAGTTCTAGAGCTTCCACCTGCTACTTGCATTTTCTAACTCTAATAAGAAAATCTTGAAATTAATTTTGTGAGGGTAGAAAATTGTCTTCAAACTTTAATTTCACTCATTCCCGCAACTGCGATCTTCAAGGCTGAATGATGGAGATGATTCTGAATTAGGCTACTGAATGATCTTTGATTGCTTGGAAGGGTGTAGAGGTTTACTGCTTTTGTTCTTGGAGAGAATCAATAAGATTTCTTCCTTAACTAATTTTAATTGCTTTGCATTTTCTTTGATTTGAATTTTGTAATTGTTATACGCAACTGTAAATTCCTTTACCACAACAATTGAAGGGTGTAGAGAACTGTAAGGATATTACTTGTATAAATGCAAAACATATACAACAGAATAACCATGAGAGAACACCAAAATATAGATAAATTATGACAATATGCTCATCCAGTAATAGCCTTGCCACTTCGAGGGGGCAACCTCCAATACCACTTTGAGGGGGTAACCTCCAAACCATACAATAACACTCCAGATAGGCTCAATATGATCCTTAAATACAACCTTCTAACCCCTATATATACCATTCTAACCTATGGCCAATACTAAGGCCAACCTCCTAAGCATAATAAATCATAAATGAATGATATAATAAAATAAGGGGATGTGTGCCACATGTCGGCATCTCCATCAATACATATACATCATAACATCCTTTCCCTAGGTGCATAGCATTCCTTCCCTCCTTGACATGTTTCATCCCCGAAACATAAGAAGAAACCATGTAATGAGTGTGTTGTAAATTTTTACACACTTTGCGCCATGATCGATCATCGATTCATATGTGATCCTGGTAGATGATACATATCTAAACTAATATCCATATTCCGTTGTGCTACCCTGAATTCCATTCATGACCATATTTTATCATCCTTGGATTCCATGCATAAGGCAACATAGGGATTCCATGTATAACCATAATAAGGATAACCATAATAAGGATTCACATGCACGTTCATAATTGTTGCTCCATTGATCCCATGTATAAATAAAGTTATTATTCCTCCAATTACCTTTATATCTATATTGGTTGGAAATATGCCATGTGCCCTGGAAGGATTTCCAACTCCATTTTGTTCTCTCATGTTGACGTGGATTTCCATATGCTGCAGTTGTAGTATCCTCAACCTTATTAACCTGTTTCTGAACTTTCTTTCTCTTCTTCCACCTTTGCATTTGATATTTTCTTTTTCTCTTGAGGGAAAAGATGAAATTTATCATTTCCTTCCACTTTCTTCATGTTCCTCTTTTGAATCATCCTTATCTCCCTTCTGGCTCCATATTCTAAATCATCCTCATGGTCTATATTGACTTTTCTTTGATTTCCATTAAGCTTGATATCATGTAAACGTGACCTTCTTCTTTTTGTACCAAATCTTCATAAGACTTATTTTTCATATTAATATTAATTGTCCCCAATGCCTCTAACCAAGGATACCCAAGAACGATATCCAAACCAATCCATATATAAGGCAAAAAAATCTGAATGGAAAGTATATTTGTCCATAGTAAGTTTTAAATCTTCAAAAACGTTGAATTTTCTTACCATTCACTTGAGCTTCTTTGATATTACTTTCTTGAATATGTAGATGTTAGAGCCATATCCTTGTTGATGAAGTTATACTTGCTGTTAGGGTTTATGGAAACAATTATCTTATTCCTTTGAATGCATCCACCCTGAAACTAAAATATGGTATCTTCCTTCTTGGGAGCTATAATATCTTCTTCTGCATCAATATCTTTTGTTTTTCTTCCTCTTCTTCATAGTCTTCTTCAACTTCTTTTGTGTTTGATTCTTCAATATATGCTGCACCATCATCTTCCTACTTGAATATTCTTCACCTTCCTCTTCATCTTCTTTCTCTCTTGATTCTTCAATATTGATTCTTCCCCATCATCTTCCTTTGACTCTTCTTCCTCTGGTTGTGGTCCCATCTATCCATAAAAAGTTGTTCCATTTCCTCCCAAGACCAATCCTTCCTGTCATTTTTTAACTCAGAAAACAAAATCTTTTGCAAGACCACCAAGATAATTGTGAAAACCTATTCCTTTTCATGAAATGTGAGAAATATATATTCTTAAATTTTATCCACCATTCTTTAGCATCCAGTCTCACCATTTCCATAAAAAAATGTTATCCCCGTGATCATGATTAGGGTTTAGGAATTCTGAAAATATTTCGGTAGATGGATAAAAACACAAAGAACAAACCCTAATAGAAATTTCAAGAGCTTTCTGAAAATATAAATTTTCATAAAAAATACCACAATTTGCTTCCTGAAAAGTGAATTTATGAAACTTTCGGCCTAAAACACCAATAACATTTTTTGTCCGCAAAATAGATCCAATGGAGCTGAAATTTTAAGATATTTTGACATAGAGGTTTTTCAAATTATGCTACAAAAATTGGGAAAAAATTCGATACCCTATTCAAGATATATTCGAAACAAAAAATTAGGATTTTTGCCCTAATTTTGGCTGAAATTATTGCTCTGATACCACTTGTAAGGATATTACTTGTATAAATCAGAACATATACAACAAAATAACATGAGAGAACACCAAAATATAGATAAATTATGACAATATGCTCATATAATAGCCTTACCACTTTGCCTCTACCACTTCGAGGGGGTAACCTCCAAACCATACAATAACACTCCAATACTCAATATGATCCTTAAATACAACCTTCTAACCCCTATATATACCATTATAACCTATGACCAATACTGAGGCCAACCTCCTAAGCATAATAAATCATAAATGAATGATATAATAAAATAAGGGGATGTGTGCCACATGTCGGCATCTCCATCAATACATATACATCATAACATCCTTTCCCTAGGTGCATAGCATTCCTTTGCTCCTTGACATGTTTCGTCCCCGAAACATAAGAAGAAACCATGTAATGAGTGTGTTGTAAATTTTTACACACTTTGTGCCATGATCGATCATCCAGCCATATGTGATCTTGGTAGATGATACATATCTAAACTAATATCCATATTCCGTTGTGCTACCCTGATTCCATTCGTGACCATAGTTTATCATCCTTGGATTCCATGCATAACCAACATAGGGATTTCATGTATAACCATAATAAGGATAACCGTAATAAGGATTCCATGCTTCATAATTGTTGCTCCATTGATCCCCTGTATAAATAAAGTTTTTATTCCTCCAATTACCCTTATATCTATATTGGTTGGAAATATGATGTGCCCTGGGATATCTCCATGATTTTGTTCTCTCATGTTGACGTGGATTTCCATATGCTGCAGTTGTAGTATCCTCAACCTTATCAACTTGTTTCTGAACTTTCTTTTCTTCTTCCACCTTTGCATTTGATATTTTCTTTTTCTCTTGAGTAGATGAATCATCATTTCCTTCTTTTTCTTCATGTTCCTCTTTTGAATCATCCTTATTCCCTTCTTCTCCATATTCTAAATCATCGTCATGGTCTATATTGACTTTTCTTTGATTTCCATTAAGCTTGATATCCTGTAAAGTGCTTCTTCTTTTTGTACCAAATATTCATAAACTTATTTTTCATATTAATATTAATTGTCCCCAATGCCTCTAACCAAGGATACCCAAGAACAATATCCAAACCATCCATATATAAGGCAAAAAAATCTGAATGGAAAGTATATTTGTCCATAGTAAGTTTTAAATCTTCAAAAACTTGAATTTTCTTACCATTCACTTGAGCTTCTTTGATATTACTTTCTTGAACATGTAGATGTTGAGCCATATCCTTGTTGATGAAGTTATACTTGCTGTTAGGGTTTATGGAAACAATTATCTTATTCCTTTGAATGCATCCATGAAACTGAAATATGGTATCTTCCTTCTTGGGAGCTACAATATCTTCTTCTGCATCAATATCTTGTTTTTCTTCCTCTTCTTCATAGTCTTCTTTTGCGTTTGATTCTTCAATATATGCTACACCATCATCTTCCCTTGAATCTTCTTCACCTTCCTCTTCATTTCTTTCTCTCTTGATTCTTCAATATATTCTTCCCCATCATCTTCCTTTGACTCTTCTTCCTCTTTGTGGTCCCATCTATCCATAAAAAGTTGTTTCATTTCCTCCCAAAACCAATCCTTCCTGTCATTTTTTAACTCAGAAAACAAAATCCATGCAGGACCACCAAGATAATGTGAAAACCTATTCCTTGTCATGAAATATGAGAAATATATATTCTTAAATTTTATCCACCATTCTTTAGCATCCATCTCACCATTTCCATAAAAAATTGTTATCCCCGTGATCATGATTAGGGTTTAGGAATTTTGAAAATATTTCGGTAGATGGATAAAAACACAAAGAACAAAACCTAATGGAAATTTCAAGAGCTTTCTGAAAATATAAATTTTCCTAAAAAATACCACAATTTGCTTCTTGAAAAGTGAATTTATGAAAAAACCTAAATCACCAATAACATCCGCAAAACAGATCCAATGGAGATGAAATTTTAAGATATTTTGAATTAGAGGTTTTTAAAATTATGCTACAAAAATTGGGAAAAAATTCGATACCCTCTTCAAGATATATTTGAAACAAAAAATTAGGATTTTTGCCCTGATTTTGGCCAAAATTGCTGTTCTGATACCACTTGTAAGGATATTACTTGTATAAATCAGAACATATACAACAAAATAACATGAGAGAACACCAAAATATAGATAAATTATGACAATATGCTCATATAATAGCCTTTCCACTTCAAGGGGGCAACCTCCAATACCACTTCGAGGGGGTAACCTCCAAACCATACAATAACACTCCAATGCTCAATATGATCCTTAAATACAACCTTCTAACCCCTATATATACCATTATAACCTATGACCAATACTGAGGCCAACCTTCTAAGCATAATAAATCATAAATGAATGATATAATAAAATAAGGGGATGTGTGCCACATGTCGGCATCTCCATCAATACATATACATCATAACATCCTTTCCCTAGGTGCATAACAAGAATTGTACTGACTAGAGCAACATGAAAAAAACTATATACAAAAGATCAAATCATACATGCCTCAAATGAGACATACAGAGTGTGCATAAACACTTCTTCTACTGAAAACAAATCTACTTACCCTACTCCTACACTAACCAGAAAGATAGGTAGTTTCAAACGAAGCTTGAAACTGGTGATGAAAAATAGTTGCCTTTCCTTACAATTGGCATCCATGTGGATGATCTGGCACTAGAATCATCTGAAAATAGGAGTGAGAGATTGGCTATAAATTGGTTCTTCACTCCATACATCAAGGTATCAACTTGAAGCAAGATAAACACCTCCTCCAAATGCTGCTCATTCAGTTTCAGGAGGCATACTGGTTGATCCTTGGCACATTATGGCTCATTCTCATGCTTAAAAATAAGAATGACTAGTTTTGGCTCTTCCTTTGACTTTATTGAAGCCAAGTATTTGATAGGGCAAGGTTTGGTCTGTTGGATTTTCCGGCCGCCCTAAAACTTAACTCCAAAAATGGAGTCTATGTTTAGACCTTCATGAGAAAGAGGGGTGCTTACATGTTGATTTTTGCTTTGTATTGCTCTTACAAGCAATTGATATTCAACCTTGATGATTGGTGTTGTATTGGTGTCATCCTTATTCTCTTCCTTCTCCTCACCTGATGAAACAATTAGAAGATTTGAATCCTCCAATCTTTTCCCAACAGGACCGCTTGAAGGAGCAAGTTGTTCTTGCATGTTTTCCTCCATGGCAGTAGGCTCTTGATGTTGGAGGATGAATGATCAAGCAAAAAAGTGGTGATTTCCATGGGCTCTTATCCATCAAATAACTCATCCAAATCAGATAAGCAATCAAGCTCATCATTGTCTTGTTGTACCAAGTATTCCCCTTCCTCCATGATGAGCTATGAATCTACAACTTGTTTATCATGATTTCCATCATCTTTAATCATGAAGTTTGAGATCTCAAACTTCTCTTCATCATCATAGTTTAGGGAGGATGAAGTGGAAGGAAGGCTTGAAGCTTCTTGTGTGGCCTGCTCTGCATTCAAGACCTTTGGGTCTATGTGGTTCTTCTCCATATGCTTCTCTTTAACTGAGCTTAGATCTGGTTGTTCTCCCTATTTTTGGAATGATTTTGTGGCTTGAATTGGATCAGTAATCTCTTCAAACAAAGTGCCAAAATGGACATTGCATTCAGAGAAAATAGACTACTAATCTTCATCAACTTGTCTTACTCTACTGCTGCTAAAAAATCAGCTTCAACCACCACTAGTTCTTCAACCTTGACCTTCTTTGAAGGCTTGACAAACAAGGGTATTTTTTCAATTCTAAATTTAAGGGCCCATATTTTTAGATTCGCAGTCATTTATTCTTGACTGGACTCTTTCTCTTCTTTCCCTTGGCTGGTTTTTGGACTGTTTTCTTCCCAAGATGAACTTGGGACAACAAGAGGAGGGTTGGGTTGTGTTATAATTTTTTTTGCTATAGTTTGTGGTGGTGGAAGGGATAGAAATTCTTGTTTGCATAGAGGGGATGAATGTTTGGGAGGGAAAAGGGGAGAAGAGTTAAGATGAGATAGAATATTAGAGGATGGAGAAGGGAGTTCGACAATTAGGGTAGCATACAATGGGCTTAAATCATGCTAGGGTCGAATTGATAAGGCCTGAGAAGGAGAAAAGGAAAAGCAAGGATCTAGTGGCTAAATTACCCATTGACAAGGTTGTCCTGTACTTTTCTCATATGATTCAAAATCCCTAGTTCACTGTGGAAGTTGAGGTAACATTTCAACCATGAAATCAAGCTTCTCTTGCGAGATATGGTGTCTTGGAAAAGGGCTTCCCATGGATAAGGTGCATTGCAACAAATCCTGAAATCTTTCATCAATGTTGTAGCTCTTGATTGAACCATGTTATCCTCCATTCTTTGGATCTTATCCAACAAATCAACACTTTCCGTTTGACTGTTGTCATTGTATGCATACCCTTGCTCTTGATAAGTTCCATAGCCAAATTGATTTTGACATTGATCATATGGGTAAGCATAATGGTTCTAAATTTGATCATAGTGTTGATCTAAAGAAGTTGTGAAGCTTAATGGAGGATGCTTGCACTACTGAAAGTATGAATTCCATTGTGGGGATGAAGCCATGATTGCACAACTTCACAGAATGGACAAAAATTAAAGAGATGGGAATGCAGATGGATGAAATGAATGGAAGAAAGGTCTATAATTATAGAGATTGGGTTGTTGACTAGATGGAGTCACCAAATGCATTTGCATATGCTTCCAAAAGCTGAAATTTTAACAGGAACACACCACCCTGCTAAAATGAAACCTGCTCAAAAGATTAAACTGCACTCCAACTTATGATCTTGGCTTCTTGTGTTGTCCCACTAGGCATGCCAAAACCGTTATCACCAAATTACAATACCCCTGAATGGCCTAAAATGTGGATGGGGCATTTGGTGTAATTTGTGTAAACATTGGGTCATCTCCCAAGCTGCGGGACTTGTGGTCTTAAGATTACCCTCTAGAGAAGGCCAGTTCCTACTCCTAAACTACAGGACACAATCTACTCCTAATGTAGGAAAGAAATATAATCCTAACCCTATTCTAACATTCTAAGGGACCAGAGAAAGAGTGTGCATGAAAATTAAATCTACACTAAAAGCAGTGATACACCAAAAAAGGAGGTTGTTAGCCAAGAACACAAATGCCTGAAATGGATAGAGGTGAGCAAAGGAGAGGGTGGATAAAGATGCACCATAGGACAAAGATGAGATTCACATAGAACACACTTCATACCCATTAAACATAGCTCTCAAAACCTATAGACATCAAGAAATATGCATAGTGTGCCCTACAATGGAGAGAGGAAAGTAGAGACAACAAAACATGTAAAGGATGGACAAAATGCATCACAAAACACATTACATTGCTCCAATAAGTATGCATAATACAACATTAGTGGGAAAGAGGCAAGAAAATTCCATTACAAATATTGGAGAGGAGGTTTAAGCTCTACATTCAACCCTAGCAGAGAAGAAATATAGAGGGGGAAAAATTAAAAATGACTAGCTCCTTTATAAATGAGCCCAAGATTACAATTTATAGAATGAGAAGGAGAGAGGAGTGTAATCCCGAAATTAATTTTCAAACCACTTTCAAGTTGTAATAAATGAAGTGAAATTATGAAGATTGATTTGAAAAATCTTCCTCATACTCTCCCATGACCTACAACAGATAAAGAATGATTGCCATGTCTTTTTAATGCATTCCCAACCACCATCAACAACCAAATTGAACTGGTCTCATTTTCTATAAAATTATCCTATGAATATTCACCAATTTCAAAATTTCTTCGTTGTTTTGCATATATCTTAGAATCAAAATTCTAACGATACCAATTTTGTGTAATTTCGTTAAGGAATGCTCAAGTTATGGCCTTTTGAGCACATGCATCGTTTTTTAGAATCACTAGGTTTGCTTGTAATACACGGGACTGTGCAATTAAATGTTTGGTTGGAAATGATTATTTAATAATTTTCTCTCCTTTCTCTAATGTTTTGAATATCTTCAAAATGATTCAGGGATTAAAAATAGGTGGGGCCCATAATTATATTTATTACTTTAGGTGGGAGGCTTGTTTGGTGCATTAAATATTGTGATGCCAGCTCGGTCGAGATGGCTATTTTCTTACATTTTCAGATATCCTCCCATATTTGGACGTTGTTCCCTTATGTTGACTTGCTAATTCATTGCTCCAACTCAGCACCATCCTTCATGTCACCTTTCCTGAGCTTGACGTCCCTACTTTCCACTCAGCAAACCCAGTGTAATGTGGGCCATGTCATTAACTTAGAGTTCGTATACCCCTTTCTCATCAACCTGTTAGTCCAAATTCACAGCACCCCCAAAATGACCTATGGATATGATTTTCTAAGGCAATGTCATTTGGTGTGAATGCACAACATTGAGCTTTCCCAAAGTGTGGGACCTTTGCAAATGGGGAAAGCTCTCCAGAGAAGGGTGGTTCCTCTTCCTAAACTACTTGCCACAAGCTATTCTAGTGCAAAAAAGCTAATCTAATCCTAATCTAACTATGCCAAGGAGACACAGAGAGAGAAAAGAGGTAAAAACAAAGCCTACACTAAAACGGTGATACACCAAAGAAGGAAAGTGTTGAACATTTGTCAAAACTACCATGGAACAAGAAGAGGTGAGAAATGGAAAGGATGGACAAGTGTATCACAAAACCAAGGATGGATTTCACACAAAAAATGTTCCAAAACCTGCAGTGACATCCAAACATGCACAAATACCTACAATGAAGAGAGGAAAGAAGAAAACAAGCAAAAAAAGGAGCAAGGATGGATAAATGCATCACAAAACACATTTTTGTTGCTCCAGAAGTTTTCACAAAACATCATTTTATTGGTAAGAGGCAAAAAATTCCATTATAGAGTAGGGGAGGAGGTTCAAAATCCATTTTCAACCCTGGGAAAGAAAAGAAGGGAGGGCAGAGCAGAAAGAATGAACAACGTTTTACAAATGAGCCAAAACTGGCTTTTAACTATCGAATAAAATGAAAGAAATGTGGAAAACGTGGGCAAATCAATTTGAAAATCCAACCACTAATAAATCCCTTCAATTTCACCTACAAAGTGATGTGCTTCATGGAGAAACCCACACGCCAAAGTACATTGCTCTGCAGAGAAAGAAAGAGGCCCATACTTCATTAATTTTGGTGGTTGGGGGTGTTTTCTGTGTTTTTTTGCATGCCAGAGACGTTTTCCCATTTTCTCTTGCAAATCTCCACCAAAAAACAAAATTTAATAGTCCATTGTGTAGAGGATTTCACAAGCTTTCCAAAGATATAAAGAACACAAAAATCCAAGCTTGGGATCAAAAGTTATGGCCCTATGAAGATTTAGGGAAAAAAATGGCAAAAAATAGAATCAAAATTGGGTCGGTGGGGTCAACCTTCAAAATTTTCCCTTTAGAAAATTTTCCCAAAAATCTCTGCGCCTCCACTGTCTGAGACACATGGCATCACCTGGTTCACTGATGAAATCACGGGCTCAAACTTCACCTTTCTCCTTTTGATTTGACATTGGGAGAATTTCCCAAAATTTCCCTACACTCCGCTCTTCTGCTGACACGTGGCATTGCCTGGTTCGCTGATGAAATTGCAGGCTCAAACTTCACCTTTCTCCTTTTGATTTCACATTGGGAGAATTTCCCCAAATGTCCCCGTGCTCCGCTCCTCTGCTGACACATGGCAGCTCCTGGTTGCTTGGCGGGGATGCGGCCCTAATGTTTACCTTTGTGCCTTTTTGGTTTTTTGGGCAAAAAAACCAAAAATTCTTCTGCTGCCCCTACTTCTGCTGCTGACAGGACATGTGGCGTCCATTGGTTAATCCGTGGGCCTCTAACAAAATTTTCTCCATTCCTTCTGCGGGCCCATGGGCCAGTTTTTTCCTTTGCGCCTTTTTCCCACTTTGGAAAATTTTCCAACTTCACTCCGCCGGCCCAACCTCCACTACCATATGGCACCATTTCATTGGATGCGGGCTTGTCTAAGGAAAATTTCCCCAAAAAACTCTACCGAGCCATAAATTGAAAATTACAAGGAGTTAGGAGGAAAATTTTACCTTTCTGGAAAGGTGAGAAAATTATCTATCTGATGGAGCCATTTCCAGAAACCTTTGAGTGCTTGAAATGTGTGAAAATTGAAGTTGAAGCACAAGGAAGGGAGGAATGAAGGCAAGTTAGCCAAAATAAGCAGGGGGCTCATTTTGGATAACACAACCCACTCTATGTTTGTATTGGCCATTTGACTCAGTGAAAAGGGGCTCTAGTTTTGCTTTGTATTGCAACTTCTAGCTTGGTGAGCCAAATGTCGAGTTATCACCTTCCTTTACTTGCACCCACGTCACTTCTTACACATCGAGCTCATCCTCCATTTGGTGCCACATTCCCACATATCTCCTTGCCTACCGTGCTTGTTGACACGCCATCCTAGGCACTGGGCTTGTTTTATATTTCCATCTTAGAGTTGATCAAGTGCCATATATATGCTTATAACTCCCCCTGACTTGAGCTACCCACCACCGATCCCATTTACCTCTGGTGAGCTTCTTTCCTTAACCATCCACCGCCTACGGGACCAACTCCAGTTGTTGACGAAGAGTCACATTGGCTTGTGATGTGCCCATGATGGTTTGCTCCATATGGAGGCCCCATGTGGATTTGGGGGGCCTCCCCATTTTCTTGCCTTTGAAGTTGTGCTGAGGGGCCATGTGGTGACTTGCCTCATTCACCCGCATGGGCCCCACATTGAGACTTGCCACGAACCCGGCTAAGGGATCATTGATCCATGTCATCTGCCATGCCATGAATTTACCTCACTGAGCTCACTTGACTCCTCCTTCTACATGAACCACCATCAATGCAACAAAGCCCATCCATACCAATGAAATACAACTCTGTGGCTTTGGAATGGCTCCACTTCCATTTCTCTGTGGTTTTTTTACAAAGCTTGATCTTATCATAGCCAATGTAGTCTGGTTTAGCTCACTTTCAACTTATATAGGCTTGGCTTCCTTCATTTGGTGAGGCTTTCTACGATATTAATAAATCCATTTCCTTGAGTATTAGGCCATCTTCGTTGAATTTTCTTCCTCTAGCTTTTCGCGACTCAACACTTTTCTCTTGACTCATTCACAGTTAACTGGGCCTCTGCATTATATATCCTGACTTTTTAAAATGGAATGACTCATTCAATATGTGAAGTTAATGCCCTTCAATAGTGCATAGCTCATCTTGAGGTGCAACGACTTGGTAAGTGACACAGAGAGCTCGGTTTCACTACCAGTGCTTCCATCACGAAAGCTTAGGAAACTTGGTCTACTATCCCATGAGCTTGATGTTTCTTTTTGATGTATGAATGCATAACAACTCACTCAGATTTTTAAAGCATCTCAATGAAACATAAGGAATTAGCTCGTCCATGAACATACTCAGTTCACCTGTAAACAACTCAACACTTTAAAGCACAAATTGGTCATAAGCCAGATGATCTCGGTGTGCTTGGTTTGTATAGGAATGGACTTGGTAACCTTTAGTTCAAGGAGCTCAAGGAGACTCGACATATGTAATATTGCAATACTTCTCGGCTCACTCATTCCTTGTGAAGTAGCTTGACAGACCTTTTAAAATAACTCGACCTGAGGTGAGATTGATCTTGATGAAGAGTTAGAATAAAATAGAAATAACTGATTTGTGAACTCAATGAGTCTAATATCAGCTCGTTGGAGGCCCCTTCTTCGGCTCAATGGTAATATAACACTCACTTAGCTTTTCGTCATAAAAAATAACTCTCTTGGGAGGTCCTAACAACTCACTTATGAGCTTGATGAGTTGAATCCAGGGCTGGGAGCTATTCCCTTGAAATCCACACTTTCCTAAATACTTTATGCAGTTCCTGGGATATATACAACTTGTGAGAAAATTTAAGGAGGCATGTTTTGCCATTTTTACTGCATGTGGGCCCTTTGGATTCACTAGTTCACCTGGGATGCTCTTTGTTGTCCATTTTTATTCGGGGGTAAAAATTGATAACAGGCCCATAAACTCGAACTTCGAGCTCTTGAAGAAGGTAAAATCAAGCTTAGATTATAGAAACCAAAATCCAAATTTCCATCTAACCCATGTTCTAATCAAGATAAACCCAAATCATCAGCTAATGCAGTAGTCATCAAATCTGATCCTAAAGAACGCTCGACCACCAAATGCTCCTGTCCTCAATGTAATTATACTCCTATTGGAAAAACTTACAATGTGGTTTTTTATAAAATCCTCTCTGCTAACATGATCTCTTTTCCACCCATTTGTCCTATTGATACATCCATTTTGAAACCCTCTTGGTACATGGATAATGACTATTACAAATACCATAGGGTCAAAGGCCATGACATCGAAAGGTTTCATTCATTTTGTAATGTCCTTAGGATCTAATTGATAAAGGTGAGCTACATTTAGACAATCCTAATGCACCTCAAAATCAGAACCTTGATGTTTTCAAACAACCATTTCCAAATCACTCTCCATCAACTAGTTAACCATAAGCTAACAATGTTCAAGCCCATTATTGGGCAGACAAACTATCATACCTAGCAGAAGGCACAAAGAAGGCTCACGTGTGGAAATAAGGTGCATGCAAAGGGGTGGAAGAATATGAAAGGAAATACACATGAAAAATATACGGGCTATTTTTGGAGATAGCGTGCAGAGCACACAAACCAGATAAAGACTTGCACGACACACAAGGGATATTTTTGGAAGAGCATCTACTAAGCTCTTTGCATGGATTCGAGTTAATAATAGGATTATTACTACCAGTTAACCAGAAGAGATCTATTATTAGTGCACTTGCATGTGTGTCTATTATTGTAAAGGCACATGGCTATTTTCAGCATGCGACCTATTTTGGGAATTATGTAAGTGGTGAAGGGAAAGTCCCCACCCTTATAAATATGTAGTGATCTGTGTAGTATAGGAGGACTATGTATGAGCTATTGTGAAGTTATGTTGTCAGATCTGATGTGCGCATAAACTTATGATACTAATATTATAAGAAGCTTCTGTGTATTTAATGTGTTTAATATAATGGAGTGTATTGACTTATTCAAGGTGTTAAACATGAATATAACTAGATCTTGTATGGTAGAATTCATATGGTTATTGCTTGAATCCATTACTCCTTAGATCTAGATCTGGAATATGCTATGTAGAATGTTTATACTATTTATGGATCTGAATGCATTAACTCTTCATCTTGCTAACATCCTGCACAAGCAACCCTAAAGAGGGGCCTGGTACCTTTGCGCGCTTCGGGTGAGCACTCAGTCTAGGCTGAGTGATGTGCCAGTGTGCCTGGGTTATTTCTGGTAAATTCTAGGCTGCATCATTGGTTCCATTTTTAGGACCTCTTTTTCAGTTGTTTTCAGGATGGTTCATGATGAAGACATACCGGTTGACCCTAGAAAGTGTTGAGGAGTGGATACAAGATCTAGAAGAAGAATACACATGGAGGTTCAACACCGGATCTGAGTTTAACACACACGCATGGGTGGAACAGAATCTGTATGATAGTTTGTATGAGAGCTTCTTCACTATTTTTCTGGTAGAACTGTACGAGTGGCTGGTTGCTTATGCATCTAAAAGGGATTGGAGGTATCACACACTTGTCTGGATGTAGGAAGAATTTCAGGCCCTTTATGATGCTGATCTGATTTGGACACGCGTTGTGGATACTTGGTTTCATGGTGTTCTGAACAGTTATATTCTGGAGTACTCAATTTCCACTTATTCTTGCCCAGAGGTAGCAGAATTCCATTTTTATGGTATCCCAGGGGAACTTACTTGCAAGGCATTCCACTGGCAATCAAAATCTTGATGGTGACCCTGAACTTGGAAAGCAAACTGATGGCTAACTAAACCCCACCACGTGCGGGGGTGGGAGTAGGTTTGGTGAAAGATGGCAGACCTAGCGGAAGAAAGGAAGAGAGAAGAAAGGTGGCTTAAGTATAATGAGGTGTGCGAGAGGGAGATAGAGAAGTAACGGGATGTTGCAGAGTGAATGGCGTTGAGGAGAGAGATGGCTCATGAAGGATTTGGAGCTCACACAGAAGGCATGGAGCCAGAGCATCAGGAACTCCCCCATTTGGGAAAGCATGATAGGGAACCCCCCTCAGCCTCACATGGAAGCACACCAGTAGAGACGACCTGGGCCATGGGTGCGCATCTGAATCTACCTGGCAACCTAGCCCTTGCACTTGGTTTTCCAGTATCTAGTATGACAAGTAGTCAAAAAGCTAATTTAGGCAGTGGGAGAGTAGGAGTAAGTCACATAGAAAGTACATCGATGGTAGGGAAAATGTCTTCATTATTTGTTTGGAGGTACCTTTACAGGTGCATCATCTACATAGAATTCAAGCGCGCAAAATTTTGGACTCACTTCTGGGAGTGGTAACACTTCACAGACTGTAGGGGTTTAGTTCAGTACTACTGTTGGGACATAGGGAAGTACATCTTCTAGTCCGCTTCTGGCTACAGGTGGAGGATCAAGAGGTATAGGTGGTTCTAGTTTTAGTGGATCTGGTGGTTCTGGAGGTAGAGGTAACACAAGAGGTTCTGAATTAGGTGGGAAAGGTATGCACCAACCCCAACATATTTACATGGAGATGTCTCTTCATCTGCCAAATTATAGGGGCATATAGAGATGTTGCTGAACACATGCACATGCGTGAAATAATTTGGTGTGTAAAAGGGATCACGGATTCTTAGTGTAGGGAAAGTCAATTTGTAACTACATTATAAGGACGCGCACACAATTGGTACAAAAAGTTTGACCCTGATCAGACTTGCATAGACTATGCAACATTAAAATATGCTTTCCTTAAAGAGTTTCACATCCCTGAGTTCGAGTAGAAGAGTATAAGTGTGCTCAAGGATATTAAGCAAGGCACTACTGAGAGTGTCAGGGAGTATGATGCCCATTTCAAAACACTTTTATCTAAGCTTTCTTATGATATTCACGCAAGCCAACATGCACAATGGTTTGTTGGAGGTCTGATTACACCTTTTAGAAGGGCTTTGTCACATAAGACATACACTGATCCACGTGAAGCACTTGAAGCAGCATTACACGCTGAGGCAGTCAGGAGTATAGACACTGGGGTGAACCCATTTTTGGAAGCACAGATTAGCTATGGAAAAGCAGTTGGAGAAACTATCAGTGAACTCAGCACATGAGACGCGCATGGGATTTGGTGTACAAATTGTGAAGTAGAAGGTCACACCAAGGATAGTTGTCCCCGCAGATCCGTGTATTCACTATTGCTAGACTGTGAGATATGTCATTTGAACCATGATGTTAGCCACTACCCATTATTGCAATGTGTAATAAGGAAGAATGTTTCTTGCTATTGTAAAATTTTAGGTCCACGACTCATGATACAGAAGACTGCCGGATGATTGGTTAGATCCATGATGCTATAGATATTGGTGTATGACAGATGGGAGTATTAAATAAATCTAAGGGTAAGGGTGAGCATCAGGATCGGATCATAATCAAGCATGCTATGATCAGAATGAAGGGCAATTTTGAAGGAGGTCATGGTAGAGGTCAAGGATACCATGGTGGATTCGGAGGCCAAGGCCATGGTGGTGGATGAGGTGAGTTTCCTCGTGGAACATGTTATACATGCGGATCTCCTGACCACTACAGGCGTGAATGTCCTCATCATATTACATGTTATTTCTGTGGAAAGAATCATAGCTATGAGGAATGCCCGAACTTATATGAGCATCTTAGTAAGAAGCATAAACAAGAAAACAAAGGCACAGGGATGGTTAGGATACAACGCGCTGTGGAAAATCAGTGGATGCCCAAGTTGGAACCAGAATCTGAGGTATTTCCTGTAAAGATCACTACCCACGCTGAAGTGGCACATGCCAAAGAAGTGTTACAGCAGAAGCCTACCATCACTAAGGAGGAGGTTCTACATGCATGGTACCCAGATCCTGTCCATCAGAAGGAGGTTTATCAGGAAACCATGGAGGTACTTAGAAATCTTCAGGGTGAAATACAATGTTTAAAGGAGAGCAATCATGGAAGATGGAGCAAAAGAAAGTAGTAGAGATGGTCCAATATGATATTGATGACTTGAAGGAGGTGTGAAAAATGTTGTGCCAAGAGAATATCATTCCATTGTTAGGGAATTGGCTAAAGGGAAACACTCTGCACGCAAGTATTGAGACTGGACGACAGATCCTGCATGCAAATATTCCCCCCATAGCTTAGACTATGACAAGGAAATCACTCTGAATGTTGTTGTGGATGGATGGATTTTGAGTAATATATTGATTGATACAGGCGCAGAAGTCAATGTTCTTACTTTAGATGCATGGGTATAGATGGGGAGACCCCCATTACAACCATCTTCTAATGTGTTATTTATGGCTAATCGAACTAAGGCCACCCCTATTGGAGTTTTAAAATATGCATCCATTACTATACAAGGTGCCAAGTTCATAGGGGACTTTGAGGTTTTGGTGCTTGCAGAAGCAGACAACTTCCCAGATCTACTTGGGCACCCTTGGTGTTATGCAAATAATGTTAATCTTTGGTTCAACAAGGGTATATCAGTTTTGAGAACAAGGAGGAAAGGGTTATTATCCCTTTAACTGATGGGAAATCTACACCCTATGTTGAGCCTTTGAGTGAGGAAGATCTGAATAGGATTTATGTACGCACATCTGGGACCCAGAAGTGCTCGAGCCATCTAAAGAAGGAATCCTTTAGTGGGAAGATGCACAGTCTATTAGCGATACTACAAGTATTTCTTGTGATAATTGGGCTCATGGTACTTATGAGTTGGTAGGGCATGAAGTAAGAAGCACATTTGCGTGGAACAATAGACCTCATTGTATCAGGAGAATAGGTAACAACTTGGTACCTTGATACACTAGGAGAAGGAGATCCTACGGTATTTCTGTGCGCCATGGAGGAAAATGGATAGACCAGTTGGAGAGATGGATTATGCTAGCATATACCCTACATGGGACAATAGCATGCTGGTGGGTGGTTCACAGGGATAATCTTGTAGGATGGAATGAAATTAGGATTGCTCTTTCTACTCAGTTTTCTAGGAGCAATGCACCTACTCAAATATGCACTTATCATGGTAATCAACCTGTTCAACACCACATTCAACAGTGTGAGAGACTCTGGATAGAGGGGCAGGAAGCTTTACCACCTTCACTCTGGGTGCACAAATTTTATTCCACTTTACAAGGCTGTGCACGTGCTTGGTATGTATATGCAGAACTCCATAGAGAGACTGGAAATTGGCAGGATTTGATTACAGGAATGATCTAGACTTTTGACTACTTCTCTACTAAACCTCTAGTAGAAGAGGCATTAAGGGTTATAAAGTGGTTAACTATGGGAGATAGTGCAAAGGCGGAAGAACTCATTCAGGAGTTATTTGATGGAAACGACTCAGGAGCACGTTTTGCTGAAGAAACAGAGACAGATGCCACACTACTTAAGTGCACTTTCCTTGAGAAAGAAAAAGGAAAGATGGTCTACTTAGTGGATGATGAAGAAGTAGAAAATATGGATGTAGATCATTCAATAGGTAGGTGTGAGGTTTTGGACAGTGTAGATAAGACCATGCGCGCCTATCATGAACCTATGAAAACAAAGAAAGTGAATATTGGATTGGATGTTGAGCCTAAGGAGGCCATAATTGGGGATTATTGGTCTGACTCTGAAGTGGAAAAAATCATTGAGTTACTACAAGATTATCAGGACTTATTTCCTAGGGGATACCATGAACTAAAAGGTGTGCATGAATCATTAGGAGAAATGAAGATAAAGCTTAAGGAAGGTGTGCACCCGGTCAGGAAGAGACCCTACAGGATGAACCCCAACTTGCGTGAAAAGGTCAAGGAAGAAATTGACAAAATGTTGAAGTCTAGAATCATCAAGCCCTTAGATGAATCAGAATGGGTTAGCCCAATGATGATCAATATAAAGAAAGATGGTTAGATTAGGATTTGTGTGGACTATAAGGAGCTGAATGCTACACCATTCATACTTGTGGACTACATAGAGGTGTTGTAGGTTATTCCTTTACAAATATTCATGTGCGATTGCACAACAGGATCAGACTTTTACCTATGAGAATGGGGAAGTGTCCTTTCCATATTGTCCATTAGAATAATATTGTATGGACTGGATGGATGCTTAATGTTTGAAAGATAGATAGTTAAGCATCTCTTTGAGAATTGAAGTTACATGTGTGATTGATCCAGTGAATGTGCATAGATTATCATTAGGCTAAGGATGCAGGAATGTTGAAGTTTGGACATTGCACAATGAAGGATCAGGAAAAGATTAGATTAGGATTTGTGTGGACATTGTTAGAATGTGCCCTTCCCTACACCATTCATAGAGGAAATATTAGAAGGCATTGTAGGGCGTGAAATCTATTCCTTTACAGATGGATTCTCTGGGTATCATTAGGTTAGGATTGCACAAGAGGATCAGGAAAAGACTACTTTTACCACTGAATGGGGAAGTTTTGCCTATACTGTGATGCCTTTTGGTTGAAAAATGCACCTGCTGTATTCTTCGCGCATAGTTGTCCAAGTGTTCAAGGATTTTATTCATAACTTCTTGCAGGTTTATTTAGATGATTGGATGGTGTATGGACTTGTTAAGGATCATTGTGACAATTTACGCTTAATGTTTGAAAGATGTCGATAGTTAAGAATCTCTTTGAACATCAAGAAATGTGTATTTGCTACACCATTTGGCACATTATTAGGGCACATCATCTGCAAGGAAGGTTTGTTGGTTGATCCAGCTAAGGTTGCAGTCATTATCAGCCTGGAAGAGCCTACCAGTCAAAGTGAGGTGCGTGGATTCTTAGGTCACACTGGGTATTATAGAAAATTTATTAAAGGGTATGCTAAGGTTGCCACACCCTTGGAGGAGTTACTAAAAGGAAAAGGGACATTCTATTGGGGGAAACTGCAACAGTGCACATTCGAAACATTGAAGGAGAAACTTACTACAACACGTATTCTATGCTTTCCCTCATGGGACCAACTGTTTCATGTACATGTGGATGCTTCTGGCATGACCATTGGCACGGTGTTGGCTCAGCCTAGAGAAGGTATTATAGATCATCCTATCTATTTTGCTAGTAGAAAGTTGACTCATGCAGAGCAGAATTATACAACTATAGAGCGTGAAGCTTTGTCAATGATCTATGCGCTACATAAATTCAGACAGTACCTGCTAGCAACACCATTTGTATTCTATACCAATCACATGGCATTGAAGTATTTGGTAAACAAGCCCATTTTACAGGGGCACATATGCCGATGGGTACTCTTATTCCAAGAATTTGATTTTACAGTTGTGGTAAAACCAGGGAAAAGTAATTCTGGACCAGACCATTTATCTAGAATACAGTCAGGAGAAGATGCACAGACAATTGAAGATACCATGCCCGATGCACAGTTATACCAGTTACAACACATGCCATCAGAATTAGAGGACATTTGTCTATCTACGTACATGTAGGATGCCAGAAGGAATGAAATCCTTAGAGAAGAAACAACTTTCCATTCACGTGGCACCGTTTATGTTGATTAGCGGTGACCTGTACAAGTTAGGCCGAGATGAAGTATTGCACCGATGTGTACTGGAACATGAGCACACAAATATCATGGAAGAGGCTCATGGTGGTATTGCAGGTGGGCACTATGTAGGTGACACCACTGCACACAAGATTCTACTCACTGGATTATGGTGGGAGACCCTGTATAAGGATTGTAAGGCATATTAAAAGGCCTGCGATCATTGTCAGCACCTTGGAAAACCAGGACAAAGAGATGAAATGCCTTTAAGACCTATTCCTAGTGCAGAACCATTTGAGAAATGGGCTATAGATTTTGTGGGTCCTATTTCACCAGCCGCGCGTAGGACTGGATCATGCTATATCATCACTTGCACAGATTATCTAACAAGGTGGGTAGAAGCAACACCTACAAAGGATTGTACAACAACTACAACAACCGAATTTCTATGGGAAAATATTATTACAAGGTATGGATGCCCCTTGAGTTTGACCAGTGATAGGGGCACACATTTTTTGAATGAGACAATCAAAATTCTATTGGATGAGTTTATGATTGCACACCATAAGACTACACCATATCATCCTCAAGAAAATGGGACTGCTGAGGCTTTCAACAAGATTTTGAGCCAGACATTGACAAAAATTTGTGATGTTGGAAGGAAAGATTGGGATGATAAAGTTTCTGCCATGCTTTGGGCATATAGAACAACATACAAGCGGTTAAACAAGGCCACACCCTTTCAATTGGTGTTTGGTGTAGAAGTAGTTCTTCCTATGGAATTCATGTTACCTTCTTTGCGTATTGCGCATGCTGGAGGTCTAGCTGATGAACAAGCATTAGAAGAACGAATTGAAAAGTTGATTAAGTTGGATGAGCGATGAGAAATAGCACGTTGGAGTCAGAAGCAAGAAAAATCCAGGTAAAAAGCATGGCATGATAGGCACATCAGGGACAAAAAGCTTGAGATAGGACAAATGGTGCTTCTTTATGATTCTAAGTTTATGCGCCATCCAGGAAAACTTAAAGTACATTGGTTAGGACCATATGTTATCACTTACATACTTGAAACATGAGCTTTTCAGTTAGAGGCACTTGATGGAATACGGTTACCCAGTTACTTCAATGGGAGTAGGCTGAAGCCCTACTATAAATAAGTCTTCTTGGTGTTTGTAATAAGGAAATGTTGCCATTTAGATTAGGTTTTCATTTATGTATTCCCTTAATGTATTTTCTTCTTCGTCGATATGATTTATCATTTTATTTGGTGTTTTGTATAATAAGTGCATTTGTGCACTAGAAGCTAATTACCATTTGAAGTATTTTTTATGCGCAGAGGACTACACATACCATTTGTGTGGGGTGGCTATTGAAAAATGGGTACACATAAAGGAAAAAACTGCTACAGTGTTATTCAAGTTTGGAGATTTGGTGGAAAGAAAATTTCTTCCAAATAAGGACCATAGATGGAGATAAATGAAGGAACAATATAACGCGAGGTAAGCAGTAGCCATGGAGACTACCAAGAGAAGGCGTAGTGGTGAGGTACTCAGGCGCATGGAAGCACGTTGAAGAGAAGTCTGTAGCCAGAAGGTAGGAAGGCACACTAGAAGGTTATAGCTGAGGCACAAAGATGTACCACGTGGAAATTGTGAAAATGGTCAATTAATGAGAGAATTGTTGGTAGGTGAAGGAGCAATAAATGCACCAAATTTTTGAAAATCTATATAAGGATGTGATGTGAGTTCATTTTTACCATTGTAATTTCAAGAATTTGAACGAGCTAAGTTCGACCAAGATGAGAAAAGAGTATTGAGGTGCGGAGAGTGTGAAACCAGACGTGGAGAGTAGATTTGTGTGTAGAAGAAGCTTGCATCCCCATTTGTGAAGGGTTTGAGTGAAGCAGAGCGTTGTGAAAGAGCTAGGGCACATGATTTCAACTAGGGCACATGGATTCGAGCTAGGGTTTGGACTTGCTCACTATAGAGGATAGAAGGAGATGCATTTACGCACTACAGAGGACAGAAAGGTGAGATTTTCAGATGGCACCAAAGAAAGTACCTACTGCAGGAGCTAAAGGTAAGAAGAAAGTGGAGGCAGAAGTTGAAGTTGCGCCCGAAAGTAATTTTTCAGAGATGTAGTACCCAAAAGGTGTTATAGTTGGGAAATAATGGGATTCCCACATCCATAAGTGTAAAATAAGTGATTACAACCACTGCACATCAGATAACAAGGAGTTAGATGCGTTGTTAAGCACGAAGACCAACAAGCACATAACAAAGGACATGCCAGTATATGATGACGTTGGGGAGAATTTGTTAAAGCAGGTTGGAGTCTATCAGTTGTACGAGCTCCCTTATTTTGGAAAGTATGAACCATTATACCAGTGGTTAATGAGTAGAGTCCATGAGGACTTCTTCTATTTCGTCAGACGGAGGGTCAAAATCACAACCGCCTCGATTGCAACAATGATAGGATTAAAAGGCACAGGGGTAGACCTTACCAGTGATCTAACAGATAAAGCAATAATCTTGGAAACATGGAAGGAGTTGGGATATACAAAGGGTCCGCATGGGATGGACATTGACAAGTTGAAGAAGTACCCAGTGGTTCAGGCAGCTGCACATTTGGTAACAAAGTTGAATGACCAAGAGAGGTGGTCACAAGTGAATACAATGTGGCTGCATATGGCGAGGAGAATGTCATAGGGAGTGATCTACAACATAGTAGGCTACATTATAGAGAACATTATTGAGGAGGTGTGCGCAAGTGACAAAATCAGTTTTGGCGCTATTTTAATTTCTTTAGTATTTATGGAGATTGGAGTGCCAGATGGGCCAAAGGACAAGATATGGGAGTATCCCATGGAGAAAAAATCCCTTGCAAAAAGGTTTGATAAATATTTATGCAAAGGGTCAATGAGCGGAGATGTGGTATGACAGGATCCATGTGACATTTGAAGAGTGGCACATTCCTAAGGAGTTACCGTTAGTGATGGGTAAGGGAGTACAATTCATGATGTACTGACACTTCTGCATCACGCGGTTTGCTATGAAGGATGGGACTTGGAGCCCATGGTGCAAACTGCCATATGCCTTCACAACGCACTACTTCTAGGCATCAGTCCACCATTTTACTAATGCACGTCGCCTGAATTTTATTCCAGATAAGGTAGACTGTGAATACCACACTCTGAGGAAGACATATGTCTCTCCATACAAGGTTGCATATGTTGAGAGACTCATTTCAGATGTTCTAAACATGAAACCTGTAAGCTTGGTAATTGGGGACATTGGAGCAGTGCTTGTATACCTTCAGCTTAAGCCCAGACTGGAGAATAAAAAGTATGTAGAAAATGAGTTCGTGCTCCCAAGGCCACCTAAGGGAAAGCATATAGTGGAGAACGTACTAGCTCCAAAGCCCACGGAACCTATAGAGGTAGATGACGAGGAAGAAGAGCATGAAGATAGTGGTGGCTTGGTACATAGAGGCTAGAGGCAACCTACAGTAAAATATGAAGAGACTTGAAGCAGTCGGAGAGCACGAGAGTGTTCACAAGAACTCAAGGTGTGGGAACTCCACAGGTATAACAACTCTCTCCACAAAAAGAGACAATTGAGAAAAGAAGATGACTTGGAAGCAGTCCAAGGAGAGCACCATTTCAAGAGAGTGTTCAGGAGAACAAGAACACAAGGTGTGGGAACTCCACATTTGGTACAAATATCACAACTCTCTCCACAAAAAGAGACAATTGAGAAAAGAAGGAGAATGTTAAAACTAAATGAGGAGGTGGAGGAGTCTGCACAGAGCATGTCTATAATTCCTGTAACACCAGAGGATGTGGAAGAACCCAAGGACAAAGAAATGAAGGATGAAGGAGTATAGAAGGAAGGAAAAATAGAACAAGATACTGCTTAGAACATAGAGGATCCAACTTCAAACCATGGCGATCAAGTTCCTAGGGGGCCAAGAACAAAGAGGGCAAGTGGGGAATATGCTGCACCAATCATGGGCTATGAAGAGGACACAAGTAAAATTTTCCATGCCTAATTATAGAATACAATGGGCCTCAAGGAATTGTATTGATGGGAGTTGATGGAACCTGACATGGCTACTGCAAACACACAGAAACAATTATCGTAGTCCATGCATACTCACATGGATGAGCTTGATTTTGATGTATGTGAAGAGTCCTATGTGTCAAGAAGATTGAGAAAGGCACCACAAAATAGAAACATAACCATCAAACCCAAAGTTATGTCTGATGAACAGGTGAGTAATGCCTTAGTGAAAGTATCTACAGAGGTGGTGCATAGGAATGTGGATAAATTTGTAACTATTAGAGCGCTAAGAGAAGATATCAAAGCTAAAGATGCAGAAATAGTGCGTTTGAAAGGAGAAAAGGACCTTTAGCAAAAGAAGAATGGGGTTCTCATCACCATGGCAGAGGAGATCGGTGATCATGTCCTGCAAGAAAGACCACACTTGGAGCCCAAGGTACCCAAAAATTTCCCTTTGGCTATGCATTATGTGTGTACCTTAGTTGATTTGGTGCTTGAAGATGGACCGGTTCGAATTCCAATACCAAAGGACTCTGAGCAGGAAGTAGAGAGAGAAATGGATTCAGTGGTTAGAATTAGTTCATCTTATGAAGCATTACTCCAAACCTTGCAGGAGGAGATGAAGAAAGCAAACCAGACATTGAATATATGTGTAGCTCTGAAGGCAGTAATAAGAATCAGGACCATGGTAGAAGAAAATGAAGTCTTCAAGGCCATGAAGGATGAGACTTTGGGGTGCACGAAATGATTGTCATTGGTAAAACAAAAGCGTGAGGCCCTTGCAATAGTCCAAGGCCCCCTAAAGATAGGGTGGATGAAATTGAAAAACTTATAGTGCAGAAGATGGATCTTCTGGAAGGAAGGGTGATTGCAATGTCCAACATTGTTATAGTATTATAGAACGAGAAGGAAGATATTGCACAAGAAAAGTTAGAATCTATTATATCAGATATTCCAGAAAAGGCAAAATCCGTGTTGAGTGATTGACAAAATTTAGAGTCTGAAATTAAAGAAGAGTATCTGAAGTTAATTATTCCAGTCGAAACAGAGGACATTGCAGGGTGAAAGTTCATTCTTGGTACATTGATTCTTTAATTTCCTTTCATTATGTTAGCATATGGATTTGCATGCATGCAAATGACATGCAAAAGTGTGGGAGCAAAGTCCCTCCTTAATGAAGGTGAGGTTGCCTTTATTGAAAACCAAAACTATATTTACATGTGTACATTCAAAATTGTATGTGGGGGGTGTTTTGGAACGTCAATGGAAATAAAAGTAAATGAGGGGGATGGAATGGAATGAAGGAAAGAAATGGAAAGGAATGAATAAAAGGAACATGCAAGAGTTAGGTAAAACAGAGCCTAATATTGCATGAAGAGGAAAGAGGAATAACTAACATAAATAAAATGGAGTTTGAGTTAGCTAAACAAGAATATGTAAAAGGGAACACACGTAAGCAAGTAGATAATCAGAGCTTGATCACTGTGAACTAGAACAATAGATTAATAACGTTGACAATAAGATCAAAGACAATATTTGCATGCAAGATTCAAACACTAACATCTAATGAACATAAGAACATCAAATGCTATAAGAGACAATGAATGGGACACAAAGTTCATATTTCATTAACTCCAAAATGTCTTCTCAAAAGAACACCAAGTTTCTTTCTTTGAAGTAAAGCTTGCATACAAAAGTATTTTCTTCTCCTCTCTCAAAGTCACCCTTACAAGTGAGCCTCTGACTTCCTTTTATAACCAAAAAGTTGGTTACAAGGTAGTTATATTTTAAATGCACATTAAGTAGGGCACTTAAGTGACCTTTGAATTTTTCAACCAACTTTATTAAAAAGTGACAAAAAATAGAAACCACTTAAGCTAAAACGTCATTTAAGGAAAAATACATAAATAAAAGAAATGGGTACATGTGGACCCCACTTAAATGACTTGGACACACACGCAGACATCCTAGTCAACAATGCACCACCTAGATCAAAACACCTAGGGTCAGTGCATTATCCATTGGGCCAAGAGTCCACCTATCCTGATCGTACGGGAATGAACTCATTGAACATGCTCCGAAATCCTCTAGGTGATAAGAGAGCCGATCTTGAAACTTGAGCAAATCATCCACCCCTCCGTTTGAGCAACATATTGGTGTGAGAAAGTTCATCTTCATTCGTATTCACATTCAAAATTATGCACAATTCTCCACATGCTCTGAATAGCCTTCCATGATGAATTATTCATTTTTCGCGAGACTGTAGTTGTTATGCCACCTTGGCTTGTTAGAATCTAACTTTTGATCTTTCGCCATTGAGAAGATCTTCCAAGAGCCAAAATTACAATTCACTTCTTGGAGTTATGTATTTTGTCTTTATCACCATCCTGAAGTGTTGGCATTCTGATTCGCTCACGATTGTCCAATTCGATAACACTCCAACTTTAAGACTGGCGCATGAAGTATTGTGCCTGCTGCTAATTGAGAGCTGACAAGGTCACACTTGAATGATGTGGCACTGCTTGATGATCCACACAATTGTAATTATCATTGATCTTGGTGTTTAGATGAATAGACTCGTACAATGATCAAGTGAAAACAATTGTGTAAACAAGATTCTCTCATTATCGATCTCTGCCGATAACAATGGCTTTTGACTCCGAAGAGACTTATGCCAATAGCTACGAATTATACTGCATAATGAGGAAGTCAGAGGTTGCTTCAGCTTCGGGGTCATTGGAGTTGAATCACCACATTGTGCAGGTGTCGTGGTGCATCTATGTAATTCAAAACAAGCTCCAAGAAAATTGTGACTCTCCTTCTGTCGATATGTGATTGCAGAACCGACTTACATCGACGTGTCCCAAGTTGGCATCGACGATGTTCTCATACTTTGAATGGAGCATCGAGGTGATTAGAATGCCCTGGAACTTATACCGCAACATCATTTTGTTTGGAGATGACATGATTGTGACAGAAACCTGATTTCAGGGGATTACTTCCATCTTACAAAACTGCACAAAACGCCTGTAAAACTGCCCTGGGAAAAATAGCAAATCTTGTTCATAGAAATTGTCACTGGATGAGGAAGTATATTAAGGTACCAAAATTTTGTGTGTCAGAGGTTTTTTTCCCAATCAAATTATTCAGTCAAATATTTAAAGGTCAAAGTTAACTCTTCTGAAATTGCTAGGAAAATACAAGTGTGAAACTGCGAAAATCCCGTTTGGTTTTAGCCTGGGAAAAGTAAAAAACGTTACCCTGGGAATCTACAACTTGGCAAGGGAGTATATGAAGGTGGAAAAAATTTAATGAAACAATTATTTTTTCTTAACGATCATCTGAGTTCAAAATATCAACTCTCAAAGTGAGTCACCTTGACAGGTTGAAAACTACATGCGCGGCGAAATCAAACAAATTGCGTTTTGTTTGGCTCTGTGAAAAATACCAAACGAGGTGCTGTGCAATTTAAATTTGGAAAAGGAGTATATGAAGTTGAGAAGAATTCAATGAACTAAACCATTTCTCTTTATAATGATATGAGCTCGGGATACAAATTCTCAAAGTAGGTCTTCCACCAAGCTGAAATTGTGCGCGCGGCAAAATTGAGCAAATTGTGTTTTATTTGACCCCGTGAAAGATATCAAACGAAGTGATGTTTATTTAAATTTTGGCAAATGAGTATACAAATATGAGAAGAATTTAATGAAGCAAACCGTTCTTCTTGACAATCACTCAGCTTCGAGATATCAAGCTCCAAAGTCAATTACTTTGACGGGTACAAACCATGGCAAAAATAATAATTTAAAAAAAAAAATCTGGATTATAATGAATTCGTGTAGGATTGACTTTAATCTTTTAATTCACTATTTCTCCATCTTGCCTTATTCTGGTCGCTTCAGCGTGAAGAATTGCTTTGATTTTTTGACAATATTTTGAACTCGTATTTTTTCTTTTCACTGGCATGAATTATTCCTACTTGCTTCACGTGTGGGAATGATTTTTTTTATTTGCGTAGCCTACGATGACTGGAGAACTCGTGGTGAAGACGTGGAAACTGGTTTACTTTGGGTGGAAGTGCTTCTCCTAGCTGAAATGTGGATTCTTTCTCTTTGCTAGGCGTTGGATTTTGTTTTCCTTGGCAAAAAGAAAAGACAAATATTTTAATTTTTTATTATTTGACTACTGCCCTTTCTCTTCTTTCTAGCTAGGGGTTGGATTTTATTTTAAAACTAATGCATGAAAAACTTCAATTTATCCAAAACAATGCACGTGGGCTATTTCTTTTGTTTTATTTATTTGGACTTTGCCCCCTTTATTCCCTGGTCAACTGGGCGTGGATTTTTCCTGCTATAACCTGCTTGAAAATTCTTTGTCAAGGCATTGAATTACTCCTGCTGCTTCCACGTTGGATTTCTTTGGGATCTTGAACCGTTGTTCTTCCAAAATGTGTGGCTTTTACTCTTTGTTTTCTTTTATTCTTGTTCCAATTAAACCAATGCTTGGATTTTTGGACAGTTTTGCTGTTTTCTTTAGCTTTATTTTTTAACTGCATAAAATTCGTTTCACCTGTGTGGGAAATAGAATTTTATTCCTCCTCCTTACACTGGCTGTTTTCTCCCTCCTGCGTGGGAATCCTTGGACTACTCTATGCTAGCCTTTGGTGTGTTGTTTGCTTCCTTGAAAAAATGCATGGAAACTCCAACTTAATCCTTTTACAAATGCATGGAGAGTCCAAGTAAATGCATGGAGGATTTTTTTTGGACTGTTCATGCTCCCTTTCCTCACGCGTGGGCTGTTTTGTTCTTTACCCTAACTTTTTTGGACTGTCCTCCTTCCATTTGGTAATGTGTGGCTTTTACTTTTGGTCTGCTATTTCTCCTTCAAAAAAGGCGTTGAAACTTCTTCAAAGACTTCTGCATGCGTTGGATTTCTATGACTGTCCTCCTCCAATGCATGGAAAAATGATATTTCTATGAATGTCCTCCTTCTCCAATGCGTGGTGTTTTGGGACTGGTTTTATCCTTTGCAATGTCCTTTGCTTGGACTGTCCTCTTGCACATATTTCTCCTTCACAATGGTGTTCACAGACTAGTATTGTTTGATGGATGTGATAAAAGTATTATTATATTTCTTAGAAAAAATAAGAAGCAATTTAGAAAGCTTCGCACGACTCTTTCCAACGAGTTCAACGGAGGAATTTATGAGGGTTAACCCAACTTCCCCTCTTCCTGAGTAGTGGAATTAATTGCCAGGGGAAATGGGGAAAGCAACGGCCAATTGCCAACGGAAAGGGCAAAGTGGGCTGACAATCCCCATTTAATTTCCCCACGTGGGAAATCGGGAGATTTTTTGCCCATTTTCTAATTTATTAATTTGGCAATCGGGAAAAGAAATCCCATAGGTAGGGATTTAAAACAATTTTTCCAGCAAAGGGGAAAGCCGGGCCCGGGAAGCCAATTTGGCATCCTCGGCAATGGGAAGCGAAAGCTTTATTTTTCCCTCGACAATTAAAATAAAACTTGAATGAATTTTAATTAATATTTATTTAATTAATTACTCCAAAGTTATTAAAAATTAATTTTATCAAACAAAGAGTAATTAATTAATTAAATATTAATTAATTAATTTTAAACGCGACTTGAGACCTGACGGGAGGAGTTCTTGCCCAAAAAGGACGAAACGAAGATCGAAAGGATCACAAAAATGAGACAGTCGTGATGAGAGTAATAAACCACGCAAAGTAACTATTTTGAAAAATTACAAAATTTCCATTTTTATTTTATTTTATTTATTTATTTTTTTATAAATTTAATGCAGTCATAATTGGCTGATAACAGCTGGCTCTATTTAAGGACAAGGACTTCACAGACGCAGCAACGGACCCAAACCAGAATATTCATGAACACGATCTCAAAATGATGGGGTAAAAAAATGGGGTGAGACAAGAGAGGAGACCAAAAAACAGTGAAAAGAAACAAACCAAAATCCTAATTACCTATGTATGTACGGGGAACAACCCGTTTTCAATTTTGATAGTGCTTGAGATATTGCCCACTGTAGGGAAAAGGCAAATGAGGTCCATCAGGATACACCAAGTAATAGGTGTTATCTCCAAAAAAATGTCTGATTTTGAAAGGGCCTAGCCACAACGAATCAAACTTCCCATGCTTTCCTTTTGGTTCACGTCTCTTGTCCCAAAGAAGGACCAAGTCATTGATTTGGAATTGTCTCTCTTTGGTTTTCTTGTCAAACAACCTCTTTACCTTGAATTGATGTTCTTCGATCCTGTTTTCCACTTGACTTCTTTGTTCCTCAAGCTTACTTAGGAATATGATCCTTTTATCTAATGCATTGGCAAAGCATTCATCATCAACTGCTTGGCTAATTTTAATGCTGGTAACTCTAGTGTGATGGGAATTTGAGCATCGGTTCCATAAAAAAATTGAAAAGGAGACATCCCAATTGCTATTTTGGGAGTTATGCGGTCAGCCCACAATGCGCCATATAACTTTTTGTGCCAAGTTCTTTGATTTTCTTTGACTAACTTGCGCACTATAGTAATGATGTTCTTGTTATTGGATTCTACGTGACCATTTCCCTGAGGGTAGTAATTTGACTAATGAGACAAAGATACCCATACCCATAACAAAAACCTATCATCTCTGTAGAAGAAAAAATTGAGGCATTATCCGTCACAATCTTGTGTGGAATTCCATAATGAACCAATATATTTTCTTTGATGAAGTCACAGATTACCGCAGTAGATGTTTGTTTCACTAGTATAGCTTCTACCCACTTTGTAAAGTAGTTAGTTGTGGTGAGCACATGAGTATGACCAGCACTAGAATTAGGATTCAAAACCCTGATAAAATCTAAACACCATTGTTGAAAGGGTTCTTCAACGACAACTGGCTTTAAAGGCAAAAATACCAATTTTGGTCTTCCAACAAATTGCTGACAAGCTTCGCATTTTTTCACCCATTTTTGAGCATTGGAAAATGTAGTGGATCAGTAATAATGTGCTCGTAAAATTTTATGAGCTATCACTGGGCCAGAGAAATGACCACCACAAGCATGATTATGGAAGGCTTCCAACAACCTAGGCTATTGCTCTTTATCAACGCATCTAAGGAACATGTCATCAATTCCTTTCTTGAACAACATGTTGTCCCAAATGACGTACCTGAAAAATCTTAGTTTGATAGCTCATTTCTCCTTAACTGTCAGATTCTATGGACACTCGCCATATGTGAGAAAGTAGGCAATATCAGAATACCATTCATCTATGGTACTGAAAAAAACTACCATTGGTAAATTTTCTTCAACTGGTTCTTCTTCAGAGTTATCTTGTGGTTCATTCTCTTTGATGAGTTTTCTGATTCCTATTCCTCAAACCAACATGGTAGGCTTGATATCCAAATAATATCCCTGGATCTTAGAGACCCAATTACCTCTTTTAGATCTTGGTTCCTGTTGTGTCAGCATCGATTTAATCGCGGTGTCTGGAACTAAGACTTTGGTGTGAGAATTCAACACATAGTACCTGAAGTGTTTCAGGGCTCTCACCACCACATACGCATGTCTCTCAAGAGGAGTGTAATTAAGCTCATGTTTCTTGAATCCAGAACTCATGAATGCAATAAGAGATTCGATCCCCTCTTGATTGTGTTGAGTCAAGATGGCAGAGATTGTGTGCGGAGAAGCATAACAATAAATTATGAAATCCTTTTTAAAATAAGGACACACCAATGTAGGAGCTTTTGCAATAGTACCCTTGATTTTTTTAAATGCCTCTCTACCTTCCTTTGACCATTTGAAGAATTATTTTCCTTTCATCATATCAGCGATTTCTTTAGTTAGCTCAGAAAAATCTGGCACAAACCTTTTCAAAAAGTTCAGCTTCCCAAAGAAGGAGTGGACTCCAGGCTTACTTGTAGGCAAGGAAAGATTCTTGATAGCTTGAACACGCTCAGGATTGATCTTAGTTCCTTCCTTAGAAACAATATGACCTAGGAGTTTCCCTTCTATAACTCTGAACACAGAATTTTTTGGATTTAGAGAAATCTTATGAAGTCTGCATCTTTTACAATATTTTCTCTAAATCTCTTAGGTGATCTTCTCCCTTCTTTGAGAACACTGTCATGTCATCTAGGTATATCACGATGATCTTGTCTTTATAATCAACGAATGCCATATCCATAGCCCATTGAAAAGTAGCGACGACATTAATTAAACCAAAAGGCACTCTTCTATATGCGAACGTACCATAGGGGGTGGTGAACGTGATTTTATGTTGATCTTCTCTAGCCACTTCAATCTGATTATAGCCAGAGAAACCATCTAGCATAGATAACATTTCCAATCCAGTTACTACTTGCAGAATATGGTCCATGACTGGCAGTGGGTAGTTATCCTTCAAGGAAGCCTGATTAAGATTGTGAAAATCCATGCAAATCCTATTTTCTCCATTTTTCTTGGGAACCGGTACAATATTAGCTATCCAGGTCGAATGTTGAATAGGAAACACTATTCATGCATCCAACATCTTTTGAACTTCATGAAATATCGTCCCTGTAATCTTGGGATTATATTGTTGTTGCTTTTTCCAGAATGGAATTGCACCAGGCTTCAAGGGTATGAGATGCTCCATTTCCCTGGGTTGGAAAGACTTCAAGTCTTCGTATGAGTAAGCCAAAATGTCAGAATATTTGGTAAGAAGGCTTATGAATTTTCTGCGCTCATCAGGTGAGCAACACTTACCGATATTGACCATGTGAGGTTTATCCTTGGTACCGATGTTAACTTGTTCATAGTCAGCAGAATTCGCAGGTCCTGCTTGCTCTTTCTCTTTGATAAACCTATCATGTTTGTAGAAATATTCTTCAAGTGAAACCAATACTTTGGGAATTTTATTTCCTTTGAGTTGGATGATGCCATCACCAGGATATTCGTTCTCAACTCCTTCTTGAATGGGTGAGGTAGTTGATTCGCGAAACACAAAATCACTTCCTTCAAAGTACAATTGTTCAAAATTATCCCTCTTTTCTAGGAAGGCAATAATCTGTTGATCATCATTAAATACTTGCCAATTTTTTGCATTGTTAGGAACACTTGGCCTAAAAACCATTTCAATGGTGTATTTTTCTTGATTGAACTCTGAATGAGGAATCATTAATGAAGCTGAGACTGCTAGAGAATCTACTTTTTCATTATTTTCACGAGGGACATATTTTATGCAAAAAGCATCAAAAGCTTCCATTGCGTCCCACACTTTATTTCTGTAGCATCTCAAATGATCATTATTTACTTGGAACTGATTTCTTACTTGTTTCACGATTAATTCCACATCTCCAAAGACTTACAAAATTTTGATCCCTTTCTCCCCTGTAGCTTGAAGGCCAAGGATTAATGCCTCGTATTCTGCAGTGTTGTTAGTATTTAAAAATTCAAGTTTTTAGGAAAAAGGAAATATTTTACCATTTGGAGATATGAGCACCACTCCTGCACCGGAACCCATTGAACAACAACTTCCATCAAACTCAAGAGTCCATATCTCATTGGGATCCTGACAAGTGACCTCAAGGGCATGAATTTCTACAGTCATCATATAGTTACCCATACCTGAGCCTTGGAAAAGGATCTGTGTGCGAGGATCTTCGGTTTTAGTTACCATGAACTTTTCACGAGCTTCTGGCATTAGCTTCTTCATTTCTCCATTGATAGGGATCATAGCATGAGACCAATCCATTTGAATCTCTCCACCTAGATCTCTAAAAAATTTCTTGCTCAACAACATACCATACGAAGTGGGAATGTCAGCAACTAGAATGGTTACCTTAACTCATTTATGAGGAAAATGGGCTAAAACCATTTGAGCATCTTTAATCTACCCAATCAGAGGCACTTGTCTTGTCTCCATAGAGTAACAAGATCCAAATGTTCTTGTACAAGTTAACCCAAGAGCATGTGCTACTTTTGCCAGCATCACATTATCCGAGGCTCCAGAGTCTATAATGCAATTACTTAATTTGCATCCGTTGATCAGAAAAGACACAAAGAAAGGTTCAATCTTTTCATTTGAAGGTGTAGTGGCCGCCACAATATTTTGAGTTTTCCCATCTTTGGGAGTTTTCAGAATCCCTTTGGAGGAATGAACAATAGAGTCGCCTTTGATAAAATGGACCAATTTCTCGAGTTGATCCTTATTGGACTTCAAGTACTATACCTGTGACATGGAAATATTTGTTTTATTGATATGATCAATGATATCAAATTCAAGCAAATTAACCGTACTTGATGTCTCATATACTAGTTCTTTCGAACTTGATGATGGCACACTTTTGACCTTTGCTTCGGGCTTGGTTGATACAGATGTGGAAGAAGAAACTTTCTTTGTAGTTGATTTATCAACTGATTGATATAACAAAGGCCCTCCTTTCTTTAAGATAGTTTTGACCTTTGAAACCTCTATCGCCTTGGTCTGTTTAGGAGCCTCATTTGTCTTGAATACTTTAGAAGTTTCCTTAGTCTGGGATTCTTTTTGAGGTTCCTTGGAAACCTCTTTATCTCCCACCTTAGTGGTATCCTGATATTTTTTTTGAGAGCGTGTGAAGATAGCTAAGGATCGACTATTCATATCTTCTATAATTTCTTCGTATTCATCTTCTTCTTCTAAACTGTACTCGAAGAAATGATTATTACTTTCTTCCTCAGGATCTTCAACTTTAGGTTCAGATGTTCTAGAATCCGACTCTTCCTCATCAACCTCGACGACTTCAACTTCATCATCGCTTTCTTCAATAACATCACATTTTGAGTTAGTTGCAGGAGCTACTTCAATAGCAAGCCTCGTCGGAGGACCTGCAATCCTAGCTTTGTTTAGAACGTGGCCTTTCCTTGGAATGTATTTATAAGGAGAGGGTTTACTACTCTGAGCAACTTGATTTTTCAACGCTAGCACATCATTAGATAACTTAGTAAGTATAGCTTCTGAAGCATTGGGAGTTTCTTGACTCTTTTCTTTGAGGGAAGTTTTCTTGAATTTTCCTGCCATGATTAAGTCATCTTCAATTTCAATGGCCAATGATTGAGCAAGTTCCAAAATAGCCACTCTAGCCCTTCTCAGCTAATAGCACACTTTGGGTTATTTTTTATTAATAAAGAAACATTTTTGTCCATCAAGGTTTGGATGAATCCCTGCAGGAACTTTGTTCACCATTTTGTTGAATTTAGCCACGAAATTACTCATGGGTTATGTTGGCTCTTTCTTTTCCTGAGATAGTTGGGAAAGAAGAGCATGTTCATCTTCTGCCATCTTGAATCGATTTTCAAACTTAGTTTTCATATCATTCTAATTTGTGATACATCCATTGGGAAGATGATGAAACCAATCTGCAACAACATCATGCAATGTGTAATGCCCGTTTAAACAACCACTTGAGACCTAAGAAATAACCTAGGGTTAGGTAGAAAATTATGGAATAATTTTTTTTAACAAGTATCTACATTCAGGTTTTTGAACATCATTTTTCACTAACAGGTTTTGGAACAAATCCTATTTACCAAAACACAAGTTTCCTTTATTAACTTATATCAAGTTCACAAGGTTCAAATTTTAGGGTTACATGTTTTAGTTAGGTTCAGGGAGTAATTTTACCCCCATACCTACTCTCTAACAGGCTTAGAGTTTCAACAGGATTTTTCTCTTACTTAATGCTTCCAAAATTTCCCTAAACCATTCCCAATGGATAGGAAATTTTCTCACCTTTCTGGTGATATAAGGAAGTCCTCCTAAATCCTTACAGAACTCAAGATATGAGTGGGCGGAGTTTCTAGGGCAAATTTTTCCTTAGGGGACACATGGAAAGAGAAGGGGGATTGCGCCTTGGGCGGTTTGGTGGGTCACAGGATGGCATAGGGAAATTTTCCCATCACAAAGCTCAAGGGCACAAAACATTCTGTGCCCCCGTGGGTCCCCGGGTGGACACGTGTTGAGTCCAGGCACCAAGTGGGAAAAGGAAAAGGGAAGGGCGGAGAGGTGGGTGGATTTAGCACCTTGCACCCAATGAAAGAGGAAAGGAAGAAAAAGGTGCGCGGGTCTGCACACCTGCGGAAGAACAAAGTCCGAGGGGAAGGTGGAGAAGCGGGCCATGGGAGGAATGTTAAACATTTTCCCAAGGGCCAAAACTAAAGGAACAAAGGGGTTCCACCTACCCGCTATCTCCCCAAAGTGCCACGTGGCACTTTCTCATTGGCTGCGGGTCACGGGGCCAAAATGAAAAATTTTCCCCAAAAATTTTCGAAAGGAACAAATGTCAAAACGAACCGTGCCTCCACCTCAACCCCCTAGAGGACACGTGTCACCCTCTGATTGGCTGCAGGCCGGTGGAGGGAAAATGAATTTTTTTTCCCAAGTAAATTTTTTCAAAAGAATAAGTTTTGAGTTTGAAAAGATTCCGCCCTTCCACCATGCCACGTGGCAGCATGTGATTGGCTGTGGGCCGACGGGGTGGTGGGGTAAAATGGGAAAATTTTCCCAAGGCAAAATTTTCAAAGGGATAAGTTTAAAAATTAGTCCACCCCTCCTAGGGTGCCACGTGGCAGGCCCGATTGGTTGCGGGATGGCGGGAGCCACAGACCTTTCCGGGAAATTTTTCCAAAGTTAAAATTTAAATTTTTCTATAGTTAGATTAAATCTTATTATTTTTTGAATGCCAAATTGAAGTAAAACTTCAAATGGCCATAACTTGAGCTAGAAAGCTTGGTTTTGGGAAAACAAGGACTTTTCAGAAAGCCCTCGATGCCCTCTTTGCATAAAAATCATCAATTTTAGAAATTGATGAAGTTTAAGTGGTCAATTTTGAGAAATAAATATGCAAGGTTTTAATTAGTGATCTGGTAGTTTTCAAATTCTCAATGTGGTTAAATTAGAACTCCCCCTTCACTCAACATGTCGAACAGACATGGAGGATTAGTCTAGGGAGGGTTTAGAGTGTTTTAAGAAAGTCAATTTGTTCAATTTATTTCAACTGGTATTTTTTCGGCAATAGACAAAAAAATGAATGTGCAAGTTCCAAATTGGATTTTTATAAAGTTTGAAAGTTCTTTCTTAACTATTATGGTAAATTAGAGTTTCTTAGGACTTACTAAGTCTGAATTTTAATGTTTCTTATCTTATTGTTTGGTATAAATTTGAACTGCTCATTTTTATTAAAATGTGAATTGCCAGAATGAGTTTATGACAGTGAACTGTTTCTTTTAAATTGGTATTACAATTTTGGTCATTTGAATGTGCATATAATTCCTAAACTAGTCCAATCCATTTACTTGATTAAAACAACCATTCATTTCTAAGTTAGATTGTAGTTCAGATTTCAATTCAAATATGCATTTTAAAAAGGAATATAACATTGACTTGTCTTCACATGCATTCTTCTTTTTCAATCAGCAATTTTCAATGTTTGACAACAAATCCAAATCCAATGCACAATACAATTTTGAGAAAAGAATGTAATTCTTCATTGATTATCAAATACAATTTTACAACTTTCAACTTTCTCCTTTCCATTTGATTTCTAAAATACATTACACCGTGCATGTAATAGCCTTTTCATTTCTTTTCCAAAACAGAAACTGGAATACAAATCTCTTTACATTTCTCAATTCAAATTCAAACTTCCATTATCAATACGAATGGTTTCACATTACAAAAATTACTATACAACTCATCCACTCAAGGTGGGAAAGGTTACAATGAATTTTCTCAAAAGAATGGGACTGTAAAAACTGTATATCTTCTTGCTCCAAACAACAGCATGCTAGTTTCTCCATCTTTTCATCTTTGATCACAACAAAGAAGGGGGAAAGGCAACACTCTCCACCCAACCAAGACATCCAATGAGAAAGGAGAAGCCATCCTTCCTCATTGGCCCATGAGCCCCAACCATATTGAAATAGAGAATGAGAATCAACTCATGGCAACAAGGCTTCCACAAACAACAAGCAACATTTTCACATGCATACATCAATAAGATACACATTCCAAGCAAGGACAATAGTTCACAACTACATTTGAAATTATTCACACAACACATAGGCTTGATCAAGCAAGCCAACAAGAGCAAGAACTATGGGGAACTACTTATGCCTCCCTATTTGGAATTGGGCATCCACCTAAATCATACAACCAATAAACATATCAAATCCCATAAACCTTATATCTCCCAACCCCTCCTTATGCCCCCCCAAATTTTCTCCCTTATGCCCCCCAAGAGTAAGAAATGCAAGCAGTTTCTTTTCCAAGGTGGATCCCAATCCAAAACTCCCTCCACAATAAAATTGGTGCCATTGGCAATCCCTTATGCCCCCCATTGGAAATCCCCATAGCCTTCTCCTACACCATGTCCTAAGTAGTCTACCCAACCAGCCAAGAACACAAAACACATTCACCATTTAAACATGCATGCAAGAGAAAGAAAACATTTAAAAACAAGCTCAAGATCCTACCTCTCCATACTGGAGTTTGTTCCAAGCTCACAAGCTTTCCAACTATCAAAGTGCAGTCCAAAACCAGCAATGTTCAAGCATGCAAAAGACTCCAAACTTCCTCCACAACAAGCTCCAAAAATAGCAAGAAAAAATGTGCCCCCAAGAGGAATGGACAAAGTTTCAACAACCCATAAACAAGTAAGGAGTTTCACTTTTATAGGAGAGGGAAGAGAAGAGGATGATGTGGATCCATGTGGGATGCCACATCATTCTTCCTCAACCCCAAGAGGAAATCAACATCATCTCACCAAATCATAATAAATAAAATGACAAAATAACTTACACACTCCAAAATGACCCATACTCCAAAAGGACTGAATTAAAAATATGTAAGAGAAGTGCAATTAAAACTTACAAATTGTCACTTCAAAATGCAATAAAAATGCCTAAATTTAACCTCCAAACCATAGGTATGGTTGGTGAATCATTTTAAGAGGTGTGAGACAAGTTTAACTTGTCCCACAAGCCTCCAAATTTGGCCTTCAAGGACAAATTCGAATTCTTAAGGAGATGAAGTGTTTAACCCTCCAAAATCTTTCTTACATGACTCTTACATATCCCTTACATCTTCTTACACATTTCTTACACACTCTTCCAACATTAATATTTAAAATCAACAACTTCATTAATTACATTCCATATCCCAATTTAATTTAATTAAAGTTTAACTATATGATCTCTCACATTAATCTACCACATTTAAATTAATTACAAGAAGGAACACATCACTAATAAAATACAGACAAAAATAACTAAAAAGGAACACATAAAAAAATACATATCCCATGGTCACATATAATGGAAATCCCCCCATGGGTCCCTAACAAACACACACACACACAAATAGTTGCCATGGTGACCTTGTTAATTTCACCCAGAATTCTAATATGGTTAGTCTCCAGTCCCCCGACATTGTTGTGATTTTTAACCTGCAAAAATGCAAATACCTCCTTCGGCCTCGTGGCCATATCAGAACATCCAAAATGATATAAACAACATTTCAAGATCATCTAAACACATGAATCACAACAATATCAAGAATTCAACATTATCATTTTTAATTAATTAAATCAACTATATCATCATCAATGTCTATTCCATACTAGGTCTACTCAAAATATCAAATGTCACAAGTCCAAATCAACATCTATAATATGTCCATGTCAAACAATATATCATCATCCACATAAAGGAAATGTATCTAGTAATCATCATGCATACTAACTGAATCTAGATCAATAATAGTCCATGATCTAACATCTAACCATCATACTAAAACAAAACATAATAGTGTCCATAATATGATCAATAGTATCAAAATCAGTATCTAAAAGTGTCAAAGGGAAGTGGGCACTACATCCCCCTCCCCTTAGACTCGACTTCCTCCTGGAAGTCACTGGAACAAATGTGGAAACTGCACTCGTAATATTGTGGCATCCTCCCAAGTGGTTGTAGTCTCGTCGTATCTATCCCACTACACCCGTACCTGATCAATCTCTCTGCCTCAAAGGCCTAGGGTCTTACGATCTATGATACAGATGGGCTCCACCATCACCTGCCCTTGATCCTGCACCTGTAATGATGTCTAGTCCAACACATGAGAAGGATCTGTAATGTACCTCCTAAGGATAGAAACATGAAACACATCATGTATGTGAGACAAGCTGGGTGACAATGCTAGACGGTAGGCCAAAGGGCTGATACGCTCCAAGATCTCAAAAGGACCAACGAATCTAGGAGCTAACTTAGAACCTTTTCCATAACGGATAGGGCTCTTGTGTGGTCTAACACAAGGAAAACCTTCATCCCCACATCAAAGCTATGATCAATCCTATGCTGATCTGCATACTTCTTCTACCTATCCTATGCCTCCTGTAATCTCTACCTGATCAACACTACCTGCTACTCCATGTCCTGTAAAAGAGCTGGTCCAAGAGATACCTCTGTCCTCCAACCTATCCCAGCTAAGGGGTGTCCTGTACTCTCTACCATATAATGCCTGAAAAGGAGCCATGCCTATAAAACTCTGAAATTTATTATTGTAGGCAAAATCCACTAAGTACAAGTACTCCTCCCACTTAGACTTCTGATCCATCACATACATCCTAAGCATATCCTCCAAAATCTGATTCACTCACTCAGTCTGTCCATCTGTCTCAGGGTGATATGCTTGTGCTGAAGTTAATCCTTGTCCTCGAGGACATACTGCATGGTAGTCCAAAAATGAGAAGTGTACAGGGGATCACAGTCACAAATGATCTTCTGCGGAATCCCGTGTAACCTAAACAATCTCATCTAAATATACTCATGCCACTGTCTCACTATATAAGTGGTCTTCACTAGAGAAAAGTGAGCCACTTTTTTCAATTTATCAACCATGTGACCATGATGGCATCATGGTGATATCTCGACATAGGTAGCCCAACAATGAAATCCATGGAAATGGTGTCCCACTTCCATTCCAGTATGGCATGAGGAAAAAAAAGACCTGTTGGATGTTGATGCTCAGCCTTAACCCTCTGGCACTCTAAACACCATGACACAAACTGAGCCACATCTCGACGAAGTCCTCTCCAGTGGTATAACTATCGCAAGGTAGCGTGCATCTTCTTCACCCTGGGATGGGCTGAATAGGGTGCATGATGTGCCTCTACCAAGATGTCCTTCCTCAAGCCTCCATCTCTGGGAACATATATCCTACCTCTGTGCCTAAGAAGACCATCTACCTCTAAGGAAAAACCATCAAACTTCCCCTCAAGGGGTCTCTATGACTCGATCTCTACTCGTACTGTAATGTAGAAGCTGCCAAGAGGAAGTTGCTGAAGAATCCTACTCCGCAAATCTGTGCTTACTGAGGTGGCCATAGCCATGTGTCTCCATCTATTAAGAGCGTCTGCTACCACATTCTCTTTCCCCTTCACATGCTCTATCTCCATGTCATACTCACAAAGAAACTCCATCCAATGCTGCTGACGAGCGTTTAGATTGGGCTGCATGAAGAGGTGGCAAAGACTCAAATGATCAGTCCTAAGTGTGAATCTCCATCAAGGAAGGAAATGTCTCCATATAACTAAAGCATGCACAACTTCTGCAAGCTCAAGATCATGGGTAGGATAATTAAGCTCGTGATCCTTGAGTTTGTGAGACTCAAAAACTACAACCCTGGCCATCCTACATCAACACACCTCTAAGCCTTACTAAAGAAGCATCTGTGCAAACAAAGAACTCACCTTGAGGATCTATGGCACTGGAAGAATGGGTGGTTGTAGTGAGGAAATCCTTCAGTGTCCTGAAGGCTTTCTCACATCTGTCTGACCAAATGAACCTTCTTCCCTTTCCTCTGAAGGGAAGTGATAGGGATGCACAATCTGAGAGAAGTCCTAAACAAATCTCTAGTAATATCCTGCTAATCCCATGAAGCTGTGCACCTCGGTCACTGTAGTGGGTGATTGGCCAATCCATAATAGGCCTCTAATCTTGGAAGAATCGACTACGATACCTTCCCTGGAAATAATATGACCCCAAATACTATACAACTTTGACTGAAAGAAAGCACACTTCTCCAAGTTCCTGTAAAGCTGTTGTTCCCGAAGACACTAAAGAACCTGACGAAGGTGCCCCTCGTGCTCCTCACATGTACATGAGTATATCAAAATGTCATCAAGGAAGATGAGCATGAAGAAATCTAAAAAGGTCCTGAATACCCCATTCATCAAACTCATAAACACTGCAGGGGCATTCGTCAAACCAAAAGGCACCACTGTGAACTCATAGTGCCCATATCTCATACAGAAGGTGGTACTTATGAATGTCTACCTATGAAATCCTCAACTGATGGTAGCCTAACTTAAGATCAATCTTAGAGAACACCATGGCTCCCTTCATTTGATCAAACAAGTCATCAATACAAGGAAGAGGATAATGATTCTTGATTGTTACCTTGTTCAACTGGCAGTAATCAATACACAACCATAATGATCCATCCTTCTTCTTCACAAAAATCACCGGTGCACCCCAAGGGGATACACTAGGATGGATAAGGCCCTTCTCCAAAAGGTCCTTTAGCTATAACTTGAGCTCACAGAGCTCTGGGGTGGTCATCCGATAAGGTGCCCATGAGATAGGCTCTGCTCCAAGAACTAGATCTATATGAAAATCAATCTCACATGGGGTGGCATCCCTAGTAGCTCCCTCAAAAATACATCAGAAAAATTCTTTCGTAGATGGGATGATCATCATAGTGATGGTCCACTAGACCCATCCTTGGATCTGTCACTAAGCTGTAACAACATACATCTGACAACCACGCATTGCACACACTGCTTAAGCTGCATATCAGAAATGGTGCGAATAGAAATGGGTCTCTTGACCCCTGAGATCACTGACTCAACTCCTAAATCATCTACAATAAGCTATAGTCTTATGATAACAAATCCATCCTAGCTCTTATGTGTAGATAACCAATCCATACCGAAAATGACTCCATATGATCCCAAAGGAAGGATACAAAGATCTAAGGTGGTGGTGAAAGGTCCTAAATCCACCACACACTTGTTAACTAAGCATTCCATAGAGATCTTGGCTCCAGAAGCCATCTTAACATCCCAACTAAGACCCTTCCTAACTACCACCAACCTGCATCTCTCTACTAAAGATGGTGTAATGAAAGAATCAGAAGATCCAAAATCAAATAAAACAGAGGTAGGAATACCACCAATGCTACCTGTGGTCTCAATAATTGTGCTCTGGTGCTCTGCCTGGTGGTTCTCAACCGCTGCATAAATCTTATGGCTACGTCCCATATCACCAACTATTGGCTATTAGAAATTGATGCCTTACCCTTGTTAGGGTTCTGAGGGTAATCTCTCTAAAAATTTCCAAGCTACTCCACATCCAAAGCAACCACCTGATCCTCTCTAAGGAGCAGCACCTCCTAGTAGGTGTGCCATGGATCCTAGAATTCGGTGCCACCAATAATGTAGAGTACGGTAACAGTCAAAGTACAATAGGAATGTTGTAAAAAGTAAATATTTGTCGTAAGTGGTCCGGTAATGTTAAAATGTCAAAGTTGGGATAAGTAGAGAAGTAGGGTCTACATGATTAGGAATTAGAAATATTATATTTGTAATAAGGACAAAGAGTGATGTCATAAATATTTTGTGTATTTTATTTGTGGAAAAGTCTAAAAAGGTGGAACCCATGTGAGATGATAAGGTTTATCTTATCTTAGAAGATAAGCCTACATGTAAAGGCAAGAGTTTAGGCATGAAATATGATTGGCCGGAAGAGATTTCCTATCCTATCTTAGAGATAAGATGGATAAGCCTAAATTCCTATAAATAAAGAGGCCACCCCCCTCATTTAGCATAGAAGGAAGTAGTGAGAAATATTGTATGAGTGTGTAAAGGAAGCCATCATTTTGAAGGTGTGTTAAAGAAGCCATTAAGAAGTGTAATTGTGAAGTTTCTCCCATAGTTATTGTTGGAAGGCAAGTGAAGTCAGTAACACTTGAAGTACCTCATGGGTGAGATTGTAACAATTTCATGTTGATATTATAATTTACACTTATATTTCAGATTTATCGTCATTCCTTCTTATCATAGTCTATGGTATTCTTGTGTTATGTTTGTTGTTGTGTTTCCAGATTCCATCCACCAAACTAAAAGCTGTGCATTAGTAAATAATCATAGCACGAGGAGTTCCCGGTGAAGAATTATCATAGTGCCGGATTGGTGATGACATTTTGGTTCCGTTGCCGGGACCATTCCTCGTTGGTGGATTTTCTGGAGAGATATTCCCACTTAGTCAGAAATCATTTGGAGAGTAACCTTGTTTTTACTGTGCATAGTAGTTACCATGGTAAAGTCACTTTTTACCATGAATAGTATTTACCGCAGTAACTTCACTTTTTACCGTGAATAGTATTTACCAGTAACACTTTTTACCGTAAATAGTCCACAGTAAAGTTTTTTACCGCAGTAAGTCAAGTTTTACCATAGTTTACCGTGGTCATTTCTATTTTACTGTAGAAAAGTGTAAAGTCACTTTCTATTATAGTGATTCCAATTATTTGTGCACATAAGTCTTGTTGATTGTACTTGTGGGTTGGTATTTCACTGTGGTTACTTTTGAAAATGGGGAAGATTCCTATTTTTTCAGCTCAATCTAATGAAGATGCTTCCTCTTTCATTCAAGAGTTTAAACGATCTTGTATTTGTAATGGCCTTATAAGAAGGGAACAATGGACTGAATTTTTTCCTACCTTTTTGGATGGTTCAGCACTTAGGTGGTTTGAAACACTAGGTGAAAATGTAAAAAACTCATGGGATTTATTAACTGAAAGTTTTCTTGAAGAATTTGGTGAACAACAGAAATATGCAGATCTCATGATCGAGATCACAAAGCTAGCCCAAGGAGAGAAGGAGAAGATAAGAGATTATCATGCTCGTGTTCTAGAGCTAAGGAGGAAGCTCGATGCCCAGATCCGGAAGGAAGGATTAGCGGATGGGTTGATGAATGGCATGGATAATCTCCTCTGTAAGCACTTCATTCTTGGGATGAAGCCAGAGATCAGACAACGAGTGAAGTATGACCGCCCAGCTACCATTGAACAAGCAAAGGAGATTGCAAGAAGGCAAGAAGAAAGCATGGAAGAGGAGCCCAAAGAAATTGTTGCTAAAGTAGAGCCTACACCAGCACCTTTGGTTCAGAATCCACAACCACTCTCGGTGAGCACAAATCTTTCTCCTAGTACATCTACTGAGTATGAAGATCTGCTCAAGAAGATGGGACAGTTAACTATTAATCTTCTTCAAGGAAAAGAATTTAGTTCTCAGGGAGGAGATAGAGGTCCAAAAAGAAATATTTCTGAAGTTGTTTGTTATGGTTGTTATAAAAAGGGTCATTATAAGTATAATTGTCCAGATAGAGCTTCTACATCTGGTACAAGAGATAATGATAAAGGAAAAGCACCTGTGAATTCTTTTGATGTAGTAGATAAGAGCATAAATAATGAAGTAGATGTGTTTGTAACAAAAAGAAAGAAAGAAAAAGATAACCAAGATGGAAATGATCCTAAGAAGATGAAAGGAGAAACTAGTAAGAAACATAGGAGAAGAAAGTTGGGTGTGCAGGATTTTCTGATTTCACAGGGACAAGGACCATACTCCATCTTAGAAGATCTGTCCAAAAGGCCTGCAAATATTACATATGGTCAACTCTTGGCTATGTCTTCTGAGAAGAGGCGGGAGCTGCGAAGTGGACTCAATGCTCGACGAAGGAAGGAGGTTGAGGTCCCTGTTTTGGAGGCAGAGGCGGATCCCTATGCTCCACAAGCTGAGGTATTATGTAATGGTATTTCAATTCATGATGTCTTAGTTGATGGAGGTGCTGCAGTTAATGTAATGACCGAGTCTGTAATGAATATGTTGGGTTTAAAAATTGATCGCCCCTCAACACTTATGTTAAGGTCATTAAATAAGGGAAAAACTAAACCAGAAGGTGTAGTTTCAAATGTGGCAATATCTGTTATGGGTGTTGTATGTGTGGTAGACTTTCAGGTGATGAAAAATGGTACTGTTGCGTACCCAATGTTGTTGGGAAGACCATGGCTAAGGAGAGTTCATGCAAGAAACTACTGGAATGAAGGCTTCATGACACTTGGACATGGTAGAGAGAGGGTGAAAATAAATGTGATCCCTCGGCATCATAAGGCAGAACCTGTCGATTCAAGTGATGAAACTGATGATTGGACATCCTCTGATTACTCTAGTACCAGTGAAGTGGACACAGAAGATGAAGAAAGTGAGGTTGATGTTTCGGTCATGGATATCCTTCCAGTCACACCGACTCATGACCCCATAAAATTATCTGAAGAAGAAATTGATGATCGTCTCCAGCAAATAAAGATTGGTGATGCTGTGATGGAGAGTGAGAAGGAATCCTACCTCCAGCTCTTTCGAAGGTACATACACATATTCACTTTTGATTACAAGGAACTCCATCAAGTAAGTTGGGTAGAACATTCTATTGAGCTGGTAGATGGTGCTAAGCCCATAAAGCAAATGCCATATAGAATGAATCCTAATTTTTCCAAGACTGTAAAAGAAGAAATAGATAAGTTGCTTGATGCAGGATTCATATTTGCTGTGGAGAATTCAGAATGGGTTTCTCCCATTGTGATCTCAATAAAAAAGAATGGGAAGCTACGCATTTGTGTTGACTACAGGAAGCTCAATAAGGCAACAAAGAAGGATCATTACCCTCTTCCATTCTCAGATCAGATCTTGGACGAAGTAGCTGGCCAGGAGTGTTATAGTTTTGCTGATGGATATAGTGGCTACAACCAAGTTCGTATAGCAGAGAAAGATCAGTTGAAGACCACGTTCACCACTCCTTGGGGAACGTTTGCTTATAGAGTTATGCCTTTTGGGTTGTGTAATGCTCCAGCAACATTCCAGCGTTTGATGAATAGGGTGTTCGAACCCTACATTGGGAACTTCATCAGAGTATTTCTGGATGATTTTTGCATCTATGGGAGCAAGATGGACCACCTGCACCAGATGGAGACAACATTTCAAAGGTTAGATGAAGCACAAGCCTCACTAAACCCTACAAAGTGTGTCTTTGGATGTTCTAAAGGTGTTTTGTTAGGGCATGTTGTATCCAGAGATGGTATTGGTACTGATCCTGATAAAGTTTCAAAAATCAAAGAGTTACCATTTCCTATGAATAGAAGTAAGTTGAGATCATTTTTAGGCCATGTGGGTTACTATAGAAGGTTCATCAAGAATTTCTCAAAGATTGCACAGCCACTAACCCAGTTCTTGAAGAAGGATGTTACTTATGAACCAGGAAATAAGGCGCATGAAGCTTTTGAACAACTGAAGGAAGCCCTGGTGTCTTCACCTATTTTAAAGAATCCAGATTGGAGCAAGCCATTCATTGTGTATACTGATGCCTCAGATGCAGCACTAGGAAGTACTCTGAGCCAAAAGGATGAAAATGGGAATGATCATCCAGTTTACTTTGGGAGCAGACAAATGAGTAGTGCTGAGGTAAATTATACTGTAACTGAAAAAGAGGCTCTGGCTATCATTTTTGCTGTAAAGAAGTTTAGGAATTACTTGCTAGGGCAAAAATTCCTAGTTGTAACAGATCATCAGGCTCTAAAATATATTGTAAATAAGCCTAACCCATCAGGGAGGATAGCAAGATGGATAATTTTGCTACAAGAATTTGAATTTGATATTATAGATAGGCCAGGAAAGAAGCATGTCAATGCAGATGCACTCTCTCGAGCCTATGATGGTTTAGGTTCATCTTGTGATGATGATGATTTCCCAGATGCAGCATTGTTATCCCTTGACACAATCCCTAGTGAATACATAGATATTTGGAATTATCTGAATGAATTCAAGTTTCCTGATGGTGCCAATGCAAAGACTAAGAGGAAGATTACTCAAGCCAGTCATCCATATTCTATTCTGCATGGAGTATTATTTCGAATAGGACCTGATGGACAGTACAAGAGGGCAGTTGGACGTGATCAAGGGAAGGAGCTGATAGAAGAATTCCACAATGGTACATGTGGAGGACACTTCTCTGGACAACTTACAGCAAGAAGGATCTTGGATGCAGGTTATCACTGGCCCACTCTTTTTAGAGATTGTTATAATTATTGTAAGACATGTGATATTTGTCAAACACATGGTAACCGTAAGACTTCATCAGCTCCATTATGCCCTATTCTTCCACTTGGTCCCTTTGAAAAGTGGGGAATAGATATTGTAGGTCCACTTCCAACTACCCCACGCCAAAATAAGTATATTGTAGTTGCCACAGATTATTTAACTAAGTGGGTTGAAGCTAGGCCATTGAAAACAACTTCTATGGATGAAGTGGCAAGGTTCATATATGAACGCATTGTCACCAGATTTGGTTGCCCATTAGAAATTGTAACAGATCAAGGAAGCCACTTCATTAATGAGGTAGTAGAAGCCCTAGTCAATAAATTTTCTATTAAGCACAGGAAGGCAACAACATACAAGCCAAGCACAAATGGACAGGTGGAACGAACAAATTTTGTGTTGTGTCAAATTCTAGCAAAAGATGCAGCCTTGCAGGTACATAAGTGGGATAAAAGGATTCATGCAGCATTGTGGGCATATAGGGCAACATCAAAGTCAGCAACAGGATACTCCCCATTTCAGTTGGCCTATGGCATTGATCCAGTTCTTCCTATTGAGTTTGATATTCCCACTGTGAGAGTTATGAAAAATGAAAGGATGGATGAAAGTGATTCAGTAAAAGAAAGGTTGGTACATCTTCATTTGCTAGAGGAAATGAGGGAAATAGCAAAGGATACAAGCTATAAGAAGAAAATGAAGCAGAAGGAATACTTTGATCAAAAGATCCGTTGGTCTCCATTTCATGTGAATGACTTGGTTCTAGTATATGATTCCAGATACAAAAAAAGAAGACAGAGAAAATTTCTTCCAAAATGGATGGGGCCCTACAAAATAGCAGCTGTGCATGAAAATGGTACGTACCGACTGGAGGAATTGGATGGCACTCCCATTACGAAATGGGTCAACCACGACAAGTTGAAGATTTTCCAAGCACCAGAATAGTCTACTCCGAGGACGGAGTAGAAGCTAGGAAGGGGGAAGATGTCGACACTAAAATTTTCCTCCGTAATTTCTATTTCATTAATGTATGTATTAGGAATAGGATGTTGTTAAGTGTAATTAGTAGTAGCGTCCGATAGAAGATAACGGCGCCGTCAGTACGGTGCCGCCAATAATGTAGAGTACGGTAACAGTCAAAGTACAATAGGAATGTTGTAAAAAGTAAATATTTGTCGTAAGTGGTCCGGTAATGTTAAAATGTCAAAGTTGGGATAAGTAGAGAAGTAGGGTCTACATGATTAGGAATTAGAAATATTATATTTGTAATAAGGACAAAGAGTGATGTCATAAATATTTTGTGTATTTTATTTGTGGAAATTTCTAAAAAGGTGGAACCCATGTGAGATGATAAGGTTTATCTTATCTTAGAAGATAAGCCTACATGTAAAGGCAAGAGTTTAGGCATGGAATATGATTGGCCAGAAGAGATTTCCTATCCTATCTTAGAGATAAGATGGATAAGCCTAAATTCCTATAAATAAAGAGGCCACCCCCCTCATTTAGCATAGAGAGAAGTAGTGAGAAATATTGTATGAGTGTGTAAAGGAAGCCATCATTTTGAAGGTGTGTTAAAGAAGCCATTAAGAAGTGTAATTGTGAAGTTTCTCCCATAGTTATTGTTGGAAGGCAAGTGAAGTCAGTAACACTTGAAGTACCTCATGGGTGAGATTGTAACAATTTCATGTTGATATTATAATTTACACTTATATTTCAGATTTATCGTCATTCCTTCTTATCATAGTCTATGGTATTCTTGTGTTATGTTTGTTGTTGTGTTTCCAGATTCCATCCACCAAACTAAAAGCTGTGCATTAGTGGTTTTTCATTCCTCCAGGTGCTTGTGCACATTATTTTTGTTGTTAACATAGATTTATTTTCCCTAAGTGCATTGGGCACATGTCCTATTGCTTCAAATATGTTCTTAAACAGTCCGCCATGCTCCAAAAAGAGAAAATTGTAGCAAAGAGACTCAAAGTTGTAGGCAACAGTTGTTATCCTCAAGAAAATTCAAATGTAGAGCAACTAAAATCAATTCAAGAGGAAGAGTTAAAAATTTCCATTCTTTTGCTTCTTCAGATTGGCAGATGAGTTTCTTATGCCATCCACCAAATCGGAAAGATCAGTTTGTGTTAGCTTGTAGTAGTGGATGGTAGTGTTGTGAGTTACAAAAGCCGAACTTATGTGTGAGCATATCTACCCAAAAACACCCCAGAAAGCATGTCGGGGATGGAACATTCAGAGAAAGAAAGGAAATCAAAAATTAATAGAGTTCCATGATGATTTAAAGCCAGAAATTGTTTTACTCTAAACTCTATGGTGTGCCATAACTGCCAAACAATTAGATGTTGGGGTAAGGAAATCAAAAATTAATAGAGTTCCATGATGATTTAAAGCCAGAAATTGTTTTACTCTAAACTCTATGGTGTGCCATAACTGCCAAACAATTAGATGTTGGGGTAGCAGTTACATGTGTCATCATTCAACCTCACAAATTGTAGTTGTAGGGAAGGGTGTAATTTAAATTTGAAGACAAATTTTCACTCACAAAAAATGAATTTTAATATTTTCTCATTGGAGTTGGAAAATGTGGGCAACGCTGGTTAGCTCCAGGTCTAAACAACCATGTCTCAACATTCTAGGGTCAAGGTTTCAAGGTTAGATCAATTCCAAACACTTCAAGAGACTTCGTGCCTAATGGATAAGCTAAAGGTCACTTGCCAACCCATCTAATAGGTATATGGTCTCATAAGTTTCCAAAAGTGTTATCCAATTTTACCCCTAGGGTGAAATTGGACAATAGGGAGCATACACTGAGGCACATGTAGTAGGGCCACTTGTAACAAAAATGGAAAAAAATGTATCCGAGGTACTCCTTGGAAGCTTCACATAACTCTAGGATGTCTAAAGGGTTCAAATTACATAAACCTCTAAAGGGTTATTAAAGGTTGAGAATGATGTATCTTAATTCGAAGGCCAAGCTATGTTGTGCATGACCGAGATATTGGAAGAATTACCATTGAGCTCATTGGGGTGAAACCGTGATGTCTACACTAACTCCCGAGTCCATATAACCAAAGTGTGAGCTACCTCATATGTACTGAGATGTGTAAAAGCCCCATTGAGATCGTGCATTTCCAAATCGACTTGTGGAGAATATTTCAATGCCAAGTGAGTTGTTGAAGGTCACCAAACTCTACATTGTAAACATGTCAAGCTCACATATGTAGAAAAAAAATTGTCATGATGAATCAAGCTAATCTGTGTAGGTTACAATGAAAGGAGCTATGCACTTTCCGAAGACATCGGGTTCACATGCTAAACAAGAAAATCAATGTTGGGGTAGACTGAGCTATTGGAGAGGAGACCAAGCTATATACTATCATGGAGTGTAGTCAGAATATGACGGTGCATTAGGAATATCAGTGCGATGGTATTAGAGCTCAAACCAAACTAGAGTGATGGCCCGTGTGATTTCAAAAATTTCCAACAAGCTATTGTGGTGGAGGAGTTGAATTGTAAAATGGGTGGGGACATCAAGATAACTTCATTATATGACCAAGCTAATGAGCTCTTCCCTTGTAAAATGAGCCAAATTCAGAGCATGGTAGTAAACCTTTGAGTGGTGGACATAATGTTGAAGGAGACAAGCTGCATGCTTCAATGCTAGGCCCATGAATTTAAAAAACCAGGTTGAGTCACAGTGATAACAATAGCTAGATCTTGCAAAGGTGAGCTCAAAACTTGGGGACTCAAGCTTACATTGGATGCAGAGAAAAAAATTGGATGAGCTCGAGTCATTGCAATGGCTAAGATACAGTGCATGTGCTAGAGGATTAAGGTCGAGTCATTCTCATAGAGGTCAAGCTCGGTTTGAGCAAACTTAATTGATCATGTGTGGGACTTAGGGAAAATGGAAGTGAAAGAGTTAGCTCGCTGAGCTAACTCCACGTGCCAGAGAGGAGGTTTCGAGCTAGGTCCTCATAGATACTTTACGATTGAGGTAGGAAGTCATGTCCTAGGGAGCTTAAATACATTCGGACTGGTTGTGCTCAAAAAGTTTGAGATCGTTGACCTAGGTAATGGCGTAGAGTCATGCCATGAGACCTGAGGGACAAGGGTTCCCCGAAGGCCCATCTTCACCACATTGAAGAATTTGCTAACATGACAATAAGGGGAGTCAATGCATTGGCCGGGGTTGTTCAAAATTCAGGATAACATAGAGCCGGGAGGATTAAGGTGGCCGTTGTATCTAGCAAAAATGGTGAGTCAACGTGAGTACAACACATCCTAACACAAAAAACACATAGCTCAGTGTGCATAAAGTAGAGGTTGGTGCAAAAATTGTTGATTTGGAAATAATAAGGAAATATAAATAGTGAGCTTCACGTATAAAAGGAGGATTCATGGTGGCAAGAGGTGAGAGCCAGCTCAACTGAGATGGCAAAAAATATAAAACATTAAAACATTCAATCCCCCTCTCATTTAGATGGTGACGTCATATGGTGGCCACCACAAAATTAAAAGTCCATATCAATTTAAATATATGTAAAACATTGGAGGAAGAGGAAAATATTAAAAATATCACTCACAATCATTTAAAATAATTGCTCAGTCCTATGAAGTGCAAGTAAGCCTGGTAAGATCTCAAATAGTTACCTCTATTCAGATGATCATATCTTGAGCACTTCTCAACGGATTTACAAAAAATTGGTCTCATTGGAATTTTGGTTCCAAGATCTATGCATAGGGATCAAGAAATTTTAGAATTGATGATGTTTTAGAGGAGAAATTTATAGAAAATGAAACTAGTTCTAAATAGATATTTCAGGTTGGGGAGGCATTAAATAGGCATGAGTAGCAATTTTCTCTCACTGCAAGTTACATATCAATCAGAGATGACTTTTAAATATTTTCTATCATGAATTCCACCCAATTTGGGAACTTTGTAATTTATGTAAAGAGAAAATTTTAGTTTTCTTGTTTCTCTCTCATCTCCTTCATTTTCTATAAATTAGGATGTTCTCTCATTAAAAGGGGGGATAATTCTGGTAGCAGAAATCTACCATTTTTTTTTTGTGAAACCAATGTGCTACATGAATTTATAGAGGACTTTTTGCATGATGATCCTGGCCTTTATCTTGTAACAAAATGAGCTGTGCATATTAAGGAAGCAATAGATGTACATTTTAGATGTATCTACCCTTGTTGTGTTTATTTGAATTATTCTTACCTCTTTATTCTTGTTGAAAGTGTATTGTGTATCTCTACTCATTGTGCAAAGTTCATTATAGTTGTGATGACATGGAAATAATGTTGTGAATGTTGCTATTAGATTACGGAGAACTGTCATCACCCTTTCTAATATGCATTTTTGCCCATTTTCACACATTGAAGAGTTGTTCTCACACCCTTCTTTTGATGCATCACTTATGTAGCGTAGATTTCCTTTACTTAAATATTATTTCTCTCTCCCTGGTCCCTTAGAAATAGTAGGATAGATATAGCTAGTAGTTTTCCTTTATTAGAGTTAGTTTGCACTAGATTAGGAAGAGGCACCAACCTTCTTTGGAGGTCTATCTCAAGTAGCAAGTCCCATACTTGGAGATAGTACCCATGTTACCCAATCACACTGATTAACTTACCACACTCAGATAATAAGCAATTAGAGGGTGTTGTTATTTGGTGATAACATGACCCAATGCTGATATGAAGATTTAACCCTGTATGGGGGAGGGAATGTGCATGGTAGAAACCAAGGCACATGTAAACAAAGTGGATATGACATGTGTTGGTGTGATCAAGAAAAATACACATATATAAGACAATGTGTAATCTAGAAAGCAAGAAGATAATGTAGATCATGAAAAATTCAATTACAAACACGGGACATCGCTCACAATGTCATAAGACAATCAGGGCCAAAGTGGCCAAAAGCATACAAGAAATGAACAAGAAAGACATAGGGCATAACCCACAAACAATGACATACAATAACAAACAATGACAAGAAAATTATCAAAAAACCATGGTGGAAAATAGTTCCTGCAAGGAAAATGTTGCACATGAAGTACCTGTTAGCATGTTAGAAATATAAAAAGTATGTCAAGGCATGTATATATCGATAGAGTAGTGTGCTAGTAAGAATAGGAAGTAATATAAAATAAAACAATAACACTTGTATTGTGTAAGAAAGTAGATTCCCCCAGGAGCCTTGGTGGGACTGGTAAGAGGTAAAATGCCTAACATCCGTGATGCATGTAAATATCTATAAAAATTTCACATTCATAACTAGAGAACAAGTGAACGTGCATGTGTATATATAGAATGATAATGAAATAAAAATTATTTGTCTATCATGTGAAATAAAGTGTACATGTAAGCATAAGTAAGCAAGAGTATGTGCAACCAAGATATGTAATATGATGTGAATGAGTAAGATTGAATGATATGCAATGTGAATGTGATAGGATCAATGTGCCCCCCGAGTGGATGTGTATGAGTATGTATGAGATGAGTTTCATTTATAAAAGACTCCATAACAATCAAGAATGAACAATAGAATAAGAGTGTGTCATTAGGAAGTCGTTTGAACATGTGTGCTAGATAGATAGATCAATGAAGCATCGAGCATAAAGAGTGTGAATGTAATGAAGTTCATTTCAGATTTAGATCCTTAGAAGTCAATTATGAACTATGGAACTAGAGTGAGTCATCAGGTAGTGAGTGTGTCATGTGAATAGAATCTAGAAAGATGTATCGTGAAGCGTAAAGCGTGAAATATGTAGTGTGTGAGGTTCATGGATGTAGTATACCCTCAACAGCCAAGTGTGAATGTTATAAAAAGAGTGCGTCATAGGGTAATGAGGTGATAAAATTACCTACCAAAGAAGGAGAGGCCTGCGAGGAATAGTTAAAGCATGTGAGGTGATGACTGTACGAGTGTAAGAACCAAAATGAATGTCGAATGAAATGGTGTCAATGATGGGAGATACAGTAGTAGGAAGCATAGATGTCAACAGCTTAAGAAGCCAATGTGAAGTAATATCACTATGGGGTGGGTGAGATGGTGTCGCAACTGATGAGCTAGGAGGAGAACGTAAATGGATAATGATCTTAGGAGATGGAGGAATGGTGAGCTTAGAATTGGGTGGAGGAGACAAGTGAACAAAAGTGGATGCATGCTTATGCAGAATTGGAGAATGAGATCACTAATGAGAATAAGATCCAAAGGAAATGACACCTCGATCTTCTAACTATTGTAATTTATCATGTAAAAGATAAAAATCACTGTCCCGATGGCCATTAATGCAGTAAACATTACAATAAGGTCGATCACGTTGGAAATGATAGTGATGAGGATGATGATGCTGATTAGATAGCAAGTGAATTAGACATTTATCAAGCAAAGAATGCAAAACATCATGAGGCTTAACAACTGATTTAACAAAAAGTAAACTTTTATGTTAAACAATAAGCAGGCTATTTCAAATTCACATGCAATAATATAATAATCAAGTACATAATGCGACATAAGCAATAAATAAAATAATAAAAAACCCTAAGTGCAAGAAAGAGGAGAAAATAATTAGCTGATTTGCAATAATCTAGAGGTGTGCGAATTTGGAAAACTGATGGAACCGAAGTGCATAATATTGCAAATGAACCTAGAAAATTGCAAGAGAGCTGGATCCGGACAGACTAGGGTTCTTGGACTGAAACTGGGGCACCTAGGCACTAGAGACCCTAAATAGGCACTAGGATCTATGTAAAACCTCATAAATTAGTTTTCACAATGTTGATAGATGTTTTCTAACCTTCACCTTTGATCACCTTTGTGTCACACTAAGTTCACAGATGTCAACTGTAGTCTGAAATGAAAGAGATATCTGTAAAACCTCAAAACAAATCAAATCCTAAAAAAAGAAAAGATGCAAATGGGGCGTCAAACTGAACCCGATGGTGACTCAACTAAGTGAACTTACGATCTAGGCATTGCACTATATTTTAGAATCCATGTAGTTCTGTGTGCGTGTGTGTAGAATCGTGCCCTAGGAAGATCTTATGCAAGATGCACTTGATAGCAGGTGATATCTAGATGTACCAATGTAAGTAGATGTGTGGATGGAACAAAATAAACTTCCCCTCAGATGTGTGTATGCAGAATTAATATTTCCTTGTCCCTTAAATGAAGCTAGATGGATGCTTTGATGCTCTTAGTAATGCCTTTGGATACAACCTTAGCTGATGGTAGTAGATGATTAGATCTTGGTCCCTTAATTTGATCTCATAGCATTGTATTTATATGATTCCCTTGTTTGAATTTTGTAATTAACCACTAAAAGCCCGACATATAAGAAAACAAGATGCCCAAAGGCTATAAGAGGCCTAAAAGAAGCGAGTAAGATACAAAGAGGTCAAGGGCGCCTAGAGGGGACAAGGGCACTTGGGTGCTGGTGTCCAAACTCAGAGAGGCTGAAGTATTGAAAGTCAGATTGGGAAATAGGGTGTGCAAGGCCAAAGAGAGAACAAGAAAGAAAGAAAAAAGGCCAAAGACAACGGTCAATTAGTACTTCTCTTGTTTTGGAATCATATGAATGCAAGTATGTGATTAGGACCTATAAATGTACCCAAGTGAGTGATTTTGTGTCTACATTTTCCCCCACTTTATGGTGTTGAGTGAAATATTGATAACATAAAGTAGATAAGAGATGCGTACTTGATAACTATGTAGAATGATGACAAAGCATGCTGAGGAGACAAGAAAAAGTGCAGCGTGAATAACATGAAGCGTGAAAGCTAGAGGAAGGGGAAAGTGAAAATGACCATAGGGGTGAAGCATTTGCAATGCATTCTATTGCACATGTTTTTGTCATTGTGCTCAATGTTGGTGTAAGGTTGGTTCTTATTGCGTATTAAGGATAAACGTACAAAAGAAGAGTGAAATAGTAGTCAAATATGTGTATAGATTTTTTTTGATCCAAATGTATGAAAAGTGTAAAAGTATGTAAAAATGTGAAAAATTAGTAAAAGGAACATGTGCACCTGATCCGTGAAGAGTGAAAAGGATAGAAAAGATCCTAAAAATATTGTAGAAGAACGAGTTTTTTGGGCGATCTCACACCAAGAATGCTACAGAAGAATGATTTTTTTGGGTGATCTCACGCCAAGTGTGAGTTTTTTGGGTGATCTCATGCCACGACAAAATAAGTGTAAGGAGAAAGGTCTAGTATTATTCTATATCCTTTGGTTGCTTCCCAAAATTTATACAAAACTTCAAATGGTGTGATCCTGTCTTGCTCAAGTTTGATCTAGTTCGATCCAAGGAAAGTAGAAAAATGGAAATAGAATACATTCTGCTACTAGAGGACTATGCCTATATAGTAAAAATAATTTGAAAACTATTTTGATCAGAGGAAAAATGTGTATCTACCCCCTGGTCATAGGAACCCAGAAAGGATCAGAAGTTCCTAGTCACCCATGTCTGTATCTAAGTGTTGGTGTCTGTGTTGAACCAAAGAATCAAGTCATAATATTGGCTGTATTGTAACTATGTATGAGCTTTGTTTATGTGTTATACTATAAATTTGTGATGTTGTATAGGGTGACTGATTCACCCAATGGATGCCCCCTCATTTGGGGTGAAAGTGACATCGCTAGGAGGATGCAACCTAAAAGAGGACCCGATTCTGAAATGATACCGAAATGTAGGAGGGAATATGCTTGGTAGAAACCAAGGCACATGGAAACAATGGCTAGGAAACAAGTGTTAGTGTAAACAAGATAAACATGTATATAGAAAATAATGTGTAAGCTAGAAAACAAGAAGACAATGTAGACTGTGAAAGGTGAGTTGTAAACATGGGACATTGTTCATAAGGTCGCAAGATAATCAAGGTCAAAGTGACCAAAATTATACAAGCAATGAACATACAAGACAGGGAAAATCCCACAAACAAAGGAATACAATGGCAAATAATGACAAATAATAATAAGTAAAGTATCAGACAACCATGGTGGCCAATAGTTCATGCAAACTAAATAATGAACATGAAGCACCCATTAGCATGTTAGAAAGATGTAAAGTATGTCAAAACTTGTAGTATTCGATATAGTAGTGTGATAGCAGAAGTAGAAAATAGTAAATAATGAATCTATAACACCTGGAATGTGTATGAATGTGGACGCCTCCAGGAGCCTTGATAGGACTGGTAAGAGGTACAATGCCAAACATCCATGCTACATGTAATGATCTATGTAAAGTATGCATTCACAACTAGAAGGCACGTGAACACGGATGTGTATATAGAAAAGATGATGACATACAATGTATCCGACTAGCATAGTAAGTAAAATGTACAGGTGAGTGTAAGTAAGCATGAACAATGTGCCACTAAGATATGCAACATGCAGTGAGTGAGTGAGATGGAATGAGATGCAATATGTGTGTGATAGGAGCAACCTACTCCCCAAGTGAATGTGAATGAATATGCATGAGATGAGGTTCATTTATAAATGCCCCTCAGTTGTCAAGGACAAACCATATAACATGAGTGTGTCATTCAGGAAATGGTTTGAATTGTGCACTAGAAAGATATGATCGACAAAGCATAGAGTGTAAAGAGTGTGAATGTGGTGATGTTCATTTCATATTTAGACAATCAACAATCGAGTATGAACTGTGGAACTAGAGTGCGTCATAAGGAAGTGTGTTGTGATGAATGTATGCTATAAAGATGTGTCATGAATGCACTTAGTGTGAAATGTGTAGTGTGTATGAGGTGAGGTTTATGAATGTAGTAAGCACTTAACAGTCAAGTGTGAACCATTAGCGTAAGAGTGCGTCATATGGTAATGACAATATAAGTTGTGTATGATTGATGAATGATAAGGATATAACATGTAAGTGGAAATTTTATACACTTGATAATGCTAGAAAATGGGGGGAGAATAAGCATGATTCCCCCATGCATATGAGTATGCGTAAACTATCTGATAAAAGTGAAGGGTAAGGGTCCTCCACCGGATGTATCAGGATATAAATATGTGTGACCATTCTCTAAAGGTGACGAAAGTTGAAAGAGGCCCGCTAGAGCTTGTTTTTATTACTTAGTGAGTGGTTTATTATCTGGTGATGTCATAGAAGACTTGAGAGGAGAAGAATATTGGCCAATTCTTAAAGGTGGATGCTTAGTTTGAATTGGTACTACTGTAGATGAATTGAGAGGAGGAGGTGTTGTACAAATCTTTATAGGGTTTGCTTAGTTTGAATGGATTACATAGGTGGTGCTTGACTAGTTGAAGAAGGAACATTATAAGTAATGGCATGATGCTCATTAGACATAGATGAAGTAGATTTAAGATCCCATTTGGATGTAGCATTTATAGATGGGAATGCAACATAATGTTGTGCAGTGACTGAGATAAAGCCTTGATGCTCAAGATGTTTTATTCTTTCTTGTAAAGCATAAAAATCATTGTCATTATGTCCATTGATTCGATGATAATTGTAACATGCATGAACTTGATATTTTGTAAGATGATAAGGAGGATAGCCATGAGTAGATGGAAAAGTGATCAATTGATGACTAAGGAGTGTAATAAGGATATCATGTTGCTTTGCATTGTGGTCAAATGTGAGAGGCTCCGGTAACGGTAAGACTTGAGGCTCACTTCTATGAGCACATGTAGAAGGCATAAAATGGGGATGAGAAGAAGAAATAGCATGAGCATAAGAAGCATTCTTATGATTTTGAATTTCAGATTTAAGAGATGTAATAATGGATTCCATAACATGAAATTTGTCTTGAAATAAAGAATACAAAGCTTGAATTGACTTCGACATGGGTTGATTGGATGGAGGATCATGAAGGCTAGGGTCATTAGATAGACGATAAAAAATAGTACTCACTTGATGTGACAATGTATTTATAGGGAGATACATGGTGTCTAGGCATTTTTTAGAAAAACCTTGCAATTTGGATGCATTTGAAGTAAATCATATAATTTTTTTTGGGGAATTTTACGAGCCATGAGAGAAGAAATATGAGGATCTAAAAATGTTCAAATAAGACGGTTTCACTAATTGATTTAACAAAAATAAACTTTTATGTTAAAACTTAAGCATGATATTTCAGCGTCATATGCAATAATATAGAAATGAAGTACAAAATGTGACATAAGCAATAAGAAAAGTAATTTAAAACCCTAAGTAAAAGAAAGAGGAGAAACAACTTAGCTAATTAAAAATAAATCCAAAGGTGTACAAATCTAGAAAACTGATGGAATCAAAGTGTAGACTTTTGCAAACGAACCTAGAAAATTACAGGAGAGTTGGATTAGGCCGTACTATGGCACCTAGACTAGTACTAGGGTGCATATGTGCTAGAGACCCTAACCAAGCATCATGGCTTACGCAAAACCTAAGAAACTAGTTGTCGCAAGGTTGCTAGATATTCGCTAGCCTTTGCCTTTGATCACCTTTGTGTCATACTAACGTCAAAGATGCCACCTATAACCTACAATTAAAGAGATATTATACAAAACCCCAAAACATATCAAATCCTAAAAAAATAAAAAATGCAAATGGGAGTCAGACTGACCCCAACGGTCACTCGATTGAGTGAACTTAGGATCTGGGTGATGCACTACATTTCAGACTCCATGTAGTTATGTGTGCATGTGTGTAGAATCGTACCCTAGGAAGATCTTGTGCAATATGCACTTGATAGCGAGAAATAACTCAATGTACCATATAGACACAAAATAACACAATTTGGGTAATTATCTATTCCTGATCACATACTACTAGTCATATGATTGCTTTCTATTGCTAATTTCAGTCTTACACCCTTACTTGCTCAATGTGCCTTTTCAGTCTTCAACATTTATCATCTTAGACACCAGCGCCCTGACCAGGATGTTAATGTCAGGAGCCCTCATCTAATCTAGGTGCCCCCTATCCTCTTTGTACTTTAATCACAGTTTTTGGGTCCTTTCTAGCCATTTGAGCATCTTATATTTTAGGTAGTCGGCCTTTTCAGGGTTAATTACAAAATTCAAGCAAAGGAATCATATAAATATAAAGTTATGTGATCATAATAAAGGACCAAACACTAAGCATCTAGCTATCACCACCTAAGGTTGCATCCATCAAGGCATCTAAGAGCTCCATTGCATCCATCTAACTCCATCACAAGGGACACAAGGGCTAGTTTTCTACATCACACTTCATAGGAGGGAAGTTCATTCTATTACATGCACATATTTACTACATTCTACATCTAGTTACTTTCTCTCTATCCAAGTATGACTGACACAACAGACAACCTAGGGCACAATTTTGTACAGACACACAAAACTACATTGGGTCTTAGATGTAGTGTAATGCTCAGTTGTAAATCCATCATTATGGTAGCTAAGGAAAGTCTAGGCCCCTCATTTTACATCTTTCTTTTTTAGGATTTAATGTCTATTTGAGGGTTTTGCAGGTTCATTATTTCATTGCAGGTTTCCAGCAACTCCAGTTATCATTGTGTAAATCCGTAGTGACAAAAGGTGAGCATCAACGAACATATTGCAACCTTTAGAATTTGGGTTTTCGAAGAATTTCCATAGACCCATGCGCTCAGAATCAGTACCTGGGTGCCCGCAGGTGCCCATGTCTAGATGCCTGTTTCTCCAGTTCTGTAATTTTCTGAGCTCCAGTGTGACGATCAATGCTTCACATTTCTCTTTCTTCCAACTCTGTGCACTTTCCATAACTTAATGTAAATCATCTAAGGCATCTTACCCTTCTTTGCACATTAGGGTTTCATTATTTATTGCTTAGTTTGCTTTGGTATATTTTTGTATTTCATTATTGCATTCATTTACTGCTACTATAACATCAGATTAGGCTTATATTTTATATTTTAGCTTAATCATTTTGGTGAACCCGACCTTTGAAACCACCTTCCAATTAGAGCTCTTCTCCTCTTATTACTATGGCTCAATCTTCTGAAAATTTACTGAAGCCCATCTTAAATCCCTTAATGATCATATCACTAAGCATCCCCAAGATCTAGACTTGCTTTTATATGATGCTCATGAGGAAGCTACAAACCTCGTGGAGGTTAATACTTCCACCGCTATTCCCACCACCATTGCTACTCAACCACTTGCTTCCACTCTTCCACCCATTTCCACCATTCTCATTTCTATCCCTACTCTTACTAATCACTATACCCCACCTCTTGTTTCTCATATGTGGAACACTCCTTCCTCTATCACCCAAGATTTAGCCTCCCTTCATCAAGACCTTTAAGCACAAATTCATCAATTATGACAGGCTACTTCTCGTGTGTCTCCATCTTTGGATTCCACTCTATTACTGCATACTCCATTCGCACTAACCATATCCACTTACTCCCTTCCACCTAACTTTTTCACCCCTAAGCTTCCCATTTTCAATGGGCATGGTGACCCACAAGAGCATCTCTGAGCATTCCATGTGGCTTGTCTAGATTTTTTGGATGATCACATTCTCCTAGCTAAGATCTTTCCTTGTAGTCTCCATGATTATGTGATGTGTTGGTTCTATGACCTACCTATTCATTTGGTAACATCTTTCACGCATCTAGTTGATGCTTTTCTCACTCACTTCTCTATCAACATTGGCTCCAAGATATCTTATGCTCAACTCTTATAACTTAAGCAATGGATCTAACGAACACTTAGCAAACTATGTTTTGTGATACAAAAATAACCTACCTAAGATGTCAAATGTGCTTGCGGACTCTGAGATTTAGGACTTATTTATTCAGAGTCTATTACCACTTGTCCAGGAGAATGTTCTATTTAAGACATCTCCCTCATTCAATCACATATTCCATACTCTTAAGCTTCACAAAGCTAATCTCTTATCTATAGAAAAGCTTAAATATCAAGTGTAAACATCATCTTCTACACGCTTTCGAAGTAAGTTACCATTCAAACCATCAACAACCAAACCAACTGACGCAAAAATTACTGTCAATGTGGTATCCACCACTAAAGAGCTTCAATCGCAACCACCTCGGAGTACATACACAAAGTTAACTATCCTTCCACATATTTTTCTTCCACAACTTGATCGAAAGTAATCTCATCACACTTCCTCCTCCACTCCAATTATATCCATCTCATCCAAAAGGTTGTAATTATGGTGAAAAATTCCATTGTGACTATCATCAATGCATAGGGAACTCTACAGATCATTGTTTCAAACTTTGAAATCTCATTCAAGATCTGATCAAAAATAATAATAATTGAGCTTTCACATCCTATGCCTTTGGCACCTATCAATGAAAATCATAAGCTCAAGATATTCAATAATCCCACTTCTAAAACACAACAAGAAACTAGGGAACTCTTCAGCTAATCATATATATCATGTAGTGCCTCCTCCTATCTCAGGGGCTCTTGATTTCTTAGTTTTAATACTGAGATGTCTCCTCCAATCATTTATTTCTCTGACCATGATTATCATGAAACATTTTCTTCTAATCACTTACACATTAGTGCCTCTATCGGATCTATCCCTATCAATAACACCAAGGTTGATTCGTCATGGCCCATTAGCATGTGTTCTATTCCACTTCTTACTACTATTGGCTATCCGCTTTCAAAATTTCATATCCAATGAACAATTCCTATGGTGTTGTTAAGCTTCATGTTACATTCAGTCCTCTTACTATGCTAGTACCCTTCCTTATGGGACAAGCAGTTGACAGGTGTGACATGCTCTTAGGCCTCAATTGGATCCGCAGGTCTAAGTCTATCATCTCCATGAATCATTTATGTCTAAAATTAATTCACAACAATCAAGTCATTTCTATCAATGGTGTACCTCCATCTACTCCATGGTCACCATCTCCTCTCACGGTTGTCACTACATCACTGAGTCCATCTAGTTTTTCACGGCCTTGTAACACCTAAAGCACAATCTTCTCCTAGCTCACCTGCTCACACATGACCTACGTGGCCTCATCGACTCTACTGGTCCAGTACATCATTCTAGGCCCATTTCTAGGACAACTCCTCCATCTAGATGTAGGTCACCACCTCATTTTATTCCATGTCAGTGTCCATCACCACCATGTTTTGCTTCACATAGGTCTCCATCACCTACACATTTTGTTCACACCAAGATGCCCACAATATACTCATTTGTCACATACATATATACTTTATTCACATGTACAACATCTATCTCATATACCACCACTCTTAGAGCATAATCACACACCTTCATCTCCACCAGCATCGGGTGAAGGGTCTCCATATTTCACTTTTATCAGATAGTGCACTCACCATCGCATGCTTGGGGGGAGTCACGCTTATTCTCTCCCCCTATAGCATCAACACAAGTCTTATCCTCTCATCACATCACACATAGATCTTTACACACAACATATACACCCATATCGTCATTACCCTATGACATACTCTTGTGTTATGGTTCACACTTGACTGTAGAGGGCATCCTATACACATGAGCCTCACACACTACACCGTCAACAATACATGTCATCACATCTTTCACACAATACACTTTTCTACATATCATAATCTTCCATCTACTCTACATCATATGCACTTTGTGTTTCATATACCTATACATTGTACACATTCTCATAATACATTCTTATACATTTTACATCATTCACATTTATATAATATACGCATTTTGCATTGTATATTTTGCATGCTATATTACACATTACATCCTTTACATGTCACACACATGTAACATACTTATCACCACATCTACTACAAATACTGTACATTTTACTCATACACGTTGCACTCACTAACCGATGACTCACTCTAGTTTCGTGATTCATACTCTACTATTGATGGGTCCAAATAAAAATTGAACCTCATATCATCAAACCTACATCATTCACACTTTGATCTTCATAATCAATCAATCAACCTTTTTTCACACTATGCGACCATCCTATTCATATATTTCATGATATACACTTTAGGCTACATCGTCACATTTTTCTTGCATTCCATCTATACATTTTGTGATATACACTTTATGTTACATCATCACATTTTCCATCATCATCTTGTGATATAATCCTTGTGCTACATCATCACACTTTCTGACATCCTACTCAACCATCTAGTGATATACGCTTTAGGCTAAATCATCACACATTCTACCACCTCATTGATTTTACTTTATCATATTTAATCCTACATAGCACACTTACAAACACATCATTCAGACCATTTCCCAATGACGCACTGTCTTTTAGGGATCATTCTTAACTACTGAGGGGGCATAAACAAATGCACCTCACTGCATACAATTCCACTCACATCCACTCAAGGGGCACGCCACTCATATCATTCACTCTGCATTCCATTCCCCCTCATTCACAACATTTGTATATCTTGGTTGCATTTACTCTTTCTTACATTTACTTGTTACATGTTCATCTTGTTACACATGCTAGATAGATATCTTCTATGTCATTATCTTTTCATACACACATGCACGTTCACTTTCTTTCTAGTTGTGATCACATATTTTATAGATCCATTACTCGTTGAATGGATGTTTGGCGCATTACCTAGTATCAGTCCCACAACTGCTCCTTAGGGCATCCACTTTCATACACTACAACATTTGTTATGCAGGACTTTTTTACTTCCATGGTTATATGTTACATTATTTTATCATTGTTTATGTTTCCATTTATATGCTCTTGTTTACACACTTTTTCCTTTGTATTGTGTGTACACTTGTCATTTTTCGGCCATTATGGCCTTGATTTCCTTGTGAAATCGTGAGTGATGTCCCATATTTGCAACCCACTTTTCACGGTCTACACTATCTTTTTGTGGGTTTATACATTGTCTCATTAGCTTACATTTCATCTTATACATGAGTGTTTGTCTTTTATTATACAAACACTTATTTTTCCTAACCACTTGTTTACGTGTTCCTTGGTTTCCACCAAGCACATGCCCTTCCCCTACAGGGCATAGTTTTAGCACCATGGTTCGTCCTCTTTTGGGCCACATACTCCTTATGCGACATCACATGCACCCCAAAATGACGGGGGAATCATATGGGTGAATCAATCACCCCATACAACATTATACACATCACGGTACTGGTATAACACAAATTTTAGGGCTTAGAATAAAACTTCGGTCCTTAACACAATAGCATTTCCTAGATGCTGAAAACCAGGGGCAATACAACACTCTTTCCTGAATGCTAGTAACCAGTAGGCAATTTCACAGATCTTCGACATGTCATAATGGATTTTAATAGGGAAGAGAGTACTTTAGCCCTAACACATACACACCATTTGTAGTGGTGTTTTACACAGTGAGAAGTAGTTAAAGGTTGGCAGATGACACCATACAATTCTCCGTACACTTCTTCCATTACATTGGCGTGAGATCACTTGAAAAACTCATGCATCAACATCATCTTTAGGATCCTTTCTACACCTTTTTCTTATCATGGATCAAGTGCACATGATCCTTTTTCACATTTTCACACTTGACATACTTTCCTTACACACATTTTACATATTTTGATCATCTACATGTGTATTTGACTACTTTTTAACTTCTCTTTTGCAGGTCCATTTGTATGGGAAGCGGTAGTCAACATCTTCACAACACTAACAATAATAACATCACACACATCGACATCCATAATAGGTACATCATGACACCTACACATGTGTTTTCCACCCTAGCTTCATTTTCATCACTTTTTACACTTTCTCCTCCTTAGCATCCATGCTTCACATTTTTATCACTCCATGCTTTGTCTAGTCCCTCAACACGCTTCCTACATCGATCTACATGGATATCAAATATGCATCTCTATCTACTTTATGTTACCGAGTTTTCCACTCACCAACATAAAGTGGTGGCAAATATAGACACAAACTCATGTACTTTGGGTAATTATCTAATCCTTATTACATACTACTATTCATATGATTTCTAAGTAAGAATGATACTAATTAACCCGTGTTTTTTGTCACCTTTCTTTACTTTATGTTGTTATTTTCACTCTTTCACCCTTACTTGCTCAATCTTCCTTTTTAGTCTTTAGAATTTATCATCCTGGAAACCAGTGCCAAGACTAGCAATAACGTCAGTGTGCCCATGTCCTTTTTGTACTTTACTCACACTTTTTGGGTCCTTTCTAGTCGTTTGAGTATCTTATCTTTTTGGTAGTCAACCTTTTCGAGGTTAGTTACAAAATTTAAGGCAAAGGAATCATATAAAGATAAAGTTATGTGATCATAACAAGGGACCAAGCACTAAGAATTGGCTATCACCACCTAAGGTTACATCCATCAAGGCATTTAATAGCTCCATTGCATCCATCTAGTTCCATCACAAAGGACACAAGGGATAGTTTTCTGTATAACACTTCATATGAGGGAAGTTCATTCTATTCCATACACACATTTACTACATTCTACATCTAGCTACTTTCTCGCTATCCAAGTGCAACTAACACAAGAATAACCTAGGGCACAATTCCGCACACACACAGACAAATCCATTGGGTCTGAGATGTAGTGTAACACTCAGTTGTAAGTCCATCATTGTGGTAGTTGAGGATAGTCTGACCCCTCATTTTACATCTTTTTTTTTAGGATTTGATGTTTATTTGAGGGTTTTACAGGTTCATTCTTCATTGTAGGTTTCCAATGACTCCGGTGATCATTGTGCAAATCCGTAGTGACAAAAGGTGAGTATCAACAAACATCTTGTGCAACCCTGAGAATTCATGTTTCTGATCATTTTTATAGACCTAGGCACCTAAAATCAGTACCTAGGCACCTGCCGCACTCATGTCCCTCTCCAGGCATCCCTATCCATCTTTTTCCTCCAGTTATGTAATTTTTTGAGCTCCAATGCGACAGTTCAGTGCTTTCACATTTTTGTCTTCCAGCTCTGTGCACTTTCTAGAACTTGGAAAATCAGCTAAGACATCTTACCTTTCTCTACACATTAGGGTTTCATTATTTATTACTTAGTTTACTTTGGTATATTTATGTATTTCATTATTGCATTCATCTACTGCTACTATAACATTAGATTAGGATTAGATTTTAAATTTTAACTTAATCATACCAATGTAAGTAGATGTGTGGATGGAACAAAAGAAACTTCCCCTCCTATGCGTGTATGCAGAATGAACACTCCCTTGTCCCTTGAATGAAGCTAGATGGATGCTTTGATGCTCTTAGTAATGCCTTTGGATGTAACCTTAGGTGATGGTAGTAGATGATTAGAGCTTTGTCCCTTAATTTGATCACATAGCATTGTATTTATATGATTCCCTTGTTTGAATTTTGGAATTAACCACTAAAAGGCCAACCCATAAGAAAACAAGATGGCCAATGGCTAGAAGAGGCCCAAAAGAAGCAAGTAAGATACAAAGAGGTTAAGGGTGCTTAGAGGAGATGGGGGTGCTTGGGCATTGACGTCCTAGCTGGGTGGTAGTGTCCAAATTAGTAAGGAATAAGGAATTAAATATGCAGAACAATCCCACACATAATCACAATAGTAGAAACTAATAAGTAGAATAATATCACTGATCTGAAATAAAAGTGTAGAAAATAAAAGAACACAACATAGAGAAAGAATTTAATATGGTTCACCCAATTTGGGCTACATCCACCAAGAATCACTTGCTCAGATTTTATTACAAGCCACCTCTTTCTCTCATTACAATACATAGATCTTTTTGGAGCTATGCTCAAAGAACTCTCTTGAATTTACAATTGAACTCATAACTTTACTATACGCATATAGTAGATCAAAAGGCAACTACTTAAGTAGTTTTACAATACTATGTGTACCAAAACTATGAGCCAAAAATGTCATATAAACCTATGGGTCAAAATACCATCCATATGATAAGAACACATTTCCTGAGGTATCAAGCACATTTTTCGAGGCCAAAAAAATTTCTCAGGGGCTACACCCTCAAACCCCTACTAGCAGGGGCTACTGCCCATGCACCCCTGATTGTGGCTTGACCTAATCCTGAATCTTGGTGAGAAAACTATGGAGAGTGTATAATACTTTTAGTGTACAGTATTCAACACTTCCACAAATGTAAACTGGCTTCAAAACATAATATAGACTTAGAGATACTGAAGTATCAAAATTTAGAGTGGGTAATAGGGTTTACAAGACCAAAGAGAGAACAAAAAAGAAAGCAAAAAGGCCAAAGAAAATGATCAATTAGTACTTCTCTCACTTAGGAACCATATGAATGGAAGTATGTGATTAAGACCTAGAAATGTACCCAAGTGTGTGATTGTGTCTACAAAAACATGCAAGAAATGTAATGGCTCCTGAGTAGGAGATGTGGAAGACTTAGGTGGATACTAATGCAGTGGAGGAGATGGATGACACTTATGTGTTGGAGGGGATGAAGAATGATGACGAGGTGGAGTATATGGAGACCTTGGAGGGCACTTAACAGATGAAAGAGGAGAAGAAGTAGGAGATGATGTAGTAGTAGAAGTAAGATCGATGGGTTCTATAACAGGTGCAATAATTAAATCTTGTTCTAGATCAATAACCTTATACGATAAAAGTGTAAATGACTCACATGTATCATATCTTAGTATTTATTTCAATGTAGGAATCAAGCCATGACAAAAGATAAATTACTTTTCTGGATCAATAGGTTGAAATAATAATTGATGTATGTAAGAATTGAAATGTAAAATGTAATCTTGAATAGGTTCTTTCTTTCCTTGATGTAAGTGAGGTAAGCAATCATGTGTAACTCTAGGACCATTGTTTAGAATGAAATTTCTAAGAAAAACATCTTCCATCTCATAATATGTACTAATAGATCGATAAGGAAAATGAGTATACCATTGAAGAACATCATAAATAAGACTATGTCTTAAAGATTTTAGTAACAATCAATCATTAGAATAAGAATACATAGGTAAAAGATAATTCTTAAGATGTAAATATGGATTTCCAGTTCCATTAAAACATGAAAAGGAATGCATGATAAAATCATTAGGAAAAGATGAATTGTGAATTTTCTTTGGAATAGGATTTCCATGAAGAGAGTTATTATCGATAGACTAATAATAGGCTTTGCCTTCGAGATAAATATATTGAACCTAAGATTGCAAATGGCCAAAAACGTGATAAATGTCATGTGAAGGAATCATAGAAGAAATGAGAGGTACATGAAGAGGTTGAAGTGTTCCATTATGAGTGATCATGGGAATGTGAGAAGAAGAAGCAAAAGATGAAGGCTCTATGGGAATGCTATATGTAGATGTAAAAGAAATAAGAGGAGGTGTACTAGTAGGAATGGGAGAATCAATACGAATCACATATTGAGAGGAAAAAATAAGAGGTGGAAGATGAGGAGAGGAATACAGAAAATTGACATAAATGTTAGGAGTAGATTCAGAAGAAATGATGAGAGGTGAAATAGTAGGAGTAGTAGAATAATCATGAATGCTATTGGAAACAACCTTAGAAGTGGTAGAATGTGGAGAGGAAAATTCACATTCAATAGTATTAAGAGAAGTAACATCCACACTAACATGATCGTGATCAGAAATATAATCAATGTCACTATTAAATAGATTTTCACATGCAAGTAATTCATCTAGAGGATCATCAATGGATAGAGGAGCAGTAAGAGAACTATCATAAGATGTATCTTTATAATCATTGGAAACCTTTGTAGAAGGAGGAGAGTCATGAGATGCATCTTTACATTCACTTTGAATATTATTAGAAGCATCATCATGTACATGCACCTTTTGAACATTGGAAGTAACATTATTTACATCCATAGTGACAAAATCAAGACCAAACATATAATCTATAAGAGCATCATCATGTGTGGTAACAAACATAGAAGAAGGTGGAGAAACCTTGGTGACTATGGAAGAACAAGGAGGACATCTAGTAAAGTTTTGGTTAGGTTAAACCATGCTCATGCTAGAGTTACAAAAAATAGTAGGAATAATGTGCTCATTTGTAAGAAATAGTCTTTGAATTTCATCATCAAATCAAGCATTGCGATAAAGGGCATGAAGCGTAGCCTCAACATCATCATCAAGGATAATATTCACACTTACATGAAACATAGCTTTCCTAGGAGAGGAAGATCTTTCTTTAGCCATTAGGTTTGTGTGGATCCTAGGGTAAAGAGTTTGACTAAGGATGGGGTTCACCAAATGATTTAATAAAAATTGAATATTAAATCTAATTACAAAGTCACTACTTATGATAAAATATAACATATTACAAATTCTAAGTGCTCCAAAGATAACAATCGTATAAGAAAACAAGAGAGATATGGTACTTATTTGATTTACGCTTATCTCAAAGCAATATGAACTAGAACAACTGATGAAAAGACTGAGCAAAGTGTCAAAAATGATCGATATAAATTGTAGAAGTTGCAGAATGAGTTTGACACATGCGTATGGGCTAGGGTGAGAGTTCTTAGGTGCCATAGACCTTATATAGGCACTCATGACTGCGTAGAGGGTCAAAACTTGATTTTTCCTATCTTGCTAGGGTTTTGCTATTTTTCATTTTTGGTCACTTGTATGTCATTTGATGATCATCAAATTCACCTATAACCTACAAAACAAATTATATCCTACAAAACTACAAAATAAATCAAATCCTAAAAAATAAAAGATACAAATGGGGAGTTGGACTAACCCCAGCGGTCACTTGACAGAGTGAACTTATGACCGAGCGTTGTACTACATCTTAGACTCCATGTAATTCTGTGTGTGTGTGTAGAATCGTGCCCTAGGAAGATCTTGTGTAAGATGCACTTAATAACAAGAAATATCTAGATGTAGCAATGTAGATAGATGTGGGATGACAAAAATAAACTTCCCCTCATATGTGTGTATGCAGAAAATATAGTCCCTTGTCCTTTAAGCAAAGATAGATAAATGCTTTGATGCTCTTAGAATGCCTTTAGATGCAACCTTAGGTGATGATAATAGATGCTTAGATCTGGGTCCTTTCTTCTTGTCACATAGCTTTGTATTTATATGATTCACTTGTTTGAATTTTGAAATTAACAACTAAAAGGCTGACCCACAAGAAAACAAGATGCTCAAAAGATAAAAGGCGCCTCAAAGGGGCGAGTAAGATAAAAAAATGTCAGGGTCAATAAAAGGGGACGAGGGTGCTTGGGTGCTGGTGTCTTGGCTGGGTGATGGTATCCAGAGTCAAGAAAGATGAAGCAATGATTATTAGACTGGGATGTAGGGTGTAAGAGACCAGAAAGAAGAAAATAAACAAAGCAAAGAGGTCAAATATAGTTGTCAATTACTAGTTTTCTTGATTAGTAATCATATGAATAGTAGTATGTGATCAGGACCTAGAAATCTACCCAAGTGTGTGATTTAGAGTCTACAAGATCACAAGGTATAGTCAATATTGATGTATCTGTTATCAATATGGTGTTTAGAAGTCACAAGGTGTTGATGAGTTCATAAACTTCATAAGCTGGTAAGATGCCAAAAAGCTTGATTTGTCATGAAAATCAATTTGTAGATTAAGGATGTTGACTGGGTTGTATGTAAGGTAAGGAATTTTTTTTGACATTGGGGGAAATTTGTAGTAGTCAAGATGATTTTTTTATATCAGGAGTGTGATGATGAGTTGGCTTGAATTGAAGAAACAATAGTACTTTATAAGTATCGGTTCTGTGTTGAGATAAAAATGTTGAATTAAATTAGTCATTTCAAGAAATATGGTGAACAAGGTTTTGTAGGAAGTATGATGAGCATTTGATCTTAGAGTCGTGTTTGACAAAAAACAAAATATTGAAAAGGAAAGCCATGGAGTAGAATCAAGAAGTGAATGTTTATAAAGATAGGGTGAGTATGTTGGCATATGGATGTTGAGTTTTCATTGATATCAAATGCATATTAATGAAAAAGTAGGATAAAGAAGAGAAAGAGGTAGCTTGGAGTGAATGTGACAAGGCAGGACAAAGCATAGCATGAGAACACCTGATGCAGACTTGACTTCTTGAGAAGCTACTGGCTTGTACAGGCAAAATGGTGATGTGAGATCATGTTAGGATGAAGTCATAGCAGGTTTAGCAAGTGTATGATGAGGAAATAAGGTCAGAAGGATGAATACATGAGTACATGAGTTGAATTAGCAAGACTAGCTAAATTGAGTAGGCCTAATCCCTAGGCCTAGTTAGCAAAATGAACTGGAATGGTGGAATGAAGGCATGAGGTTGATAGAGAAGCATGGTAGAAGTATGAGGAACATGAAGAGGACATGTTTAAGGGTCTACATGATGAAGAACAGGTCAGGCATGTTGAGTTATGGCGTAAACTAGCTCATTTAGGCCTAATTCAAGGACTTAGTAAGGTGTATAAAGCAAAATCAGGCTATGTCAAGTCAATGCAAGAATGGGAGGTGTTTAGGGACTTTCCTAGAGTCTCTATGTGAAGCCACAAGTCATATATCAACTCTTGGATGTATGTTTGGGGTCATATTCATGACTGTCCTTGAAGACAAGCAGGTTTAGCATGCACAAATGAGATTGGTCATGATGGTACAGGCTCATTTATGAGAAAACAAAGTGTGGGACATGTGGAGGAAGCTATTATAGTGTTGTGGAAAAAATTTCAAGCCAAAAGGAAGTTCTTTTGAGCTATGAGAATTTTCGTACCATCGAGCTCTTAGAATGCACTTCCCTAGCTCGAGGGTCAACTTTGAAGACCTCAAAGGTACGTAAAATCTCTGCATGGTGTCGTAGGTCTTTCATCATTGTTAGGGCATGAAATCTAGACCATTCTAGAGTTGGAATAAGGAAGAATGGTAAACTGAGCTGTATGAACGAATCTTAAGAAGAAAAATTGCTCCAAACCCTCTCTAAATCCTCCTACTGTAGCGATGGAAGAAAAATGAAGATTTTGGTCATCAAATCATCTAGGGATGCCAATGTGAAGACTTAGGCATGTAAAGAATCCTTCTAATACATTTCAGCATTGGTGGCATGTTCTAGGTCAACTGGTAAGATATGGTTTGACCCCTGTTTTGAAGAAAATTGGTTATACAGTCATGAATGGAAGAGTTTTGTATTGAAATCTTGATGTGGAAGCATGTATGGAAAGTGTCCTTGGCATCCATGAAAGTATCCAAGTGTGTTTAGTACAAATTTTTTATGAACAACATCAATCTATGTCACCTACCGCTAAAGAGCAAACAAGCCAAAACTAGTCAAATGAGTATGAGAGAGTTTTGATGAAATAACATGCTTTCAAGTGTTGTATGAGCATTTACAGGTGGTTTAGGTCTAATACAACTTGTTCAAGCCCATGACATGATGAGATGAAGTGTTTTTGTGTTCTTGCACTAATGGCTCAAAACTGCCATTTTGGGACAGTCAAGTAGCTCTGAGAAATGAGCATGCAAATGTGTTTTTCTCCTCATAACCTATGCAAGTGAGTGCTTGAAGTTGATGTATGGGTCCTATGTGAAGTGTTCAAAGCCCTAGTTCATCATGAAAGTGAAGGTTTTAGTGAGTTGGAAGCCCATTCAGACCAAGACTGGTTTTTAAAGATCCTGAAAACTCAGTCTCATCTAGTCCTCAGAAAAGCAAGCATTTTGATGTTGCATACCTTGAAATGATGCACTATATGGACATGATGACTTAGAGAAGGTTGTGTTCTTTCCAGAAAGGCGCCATAAGAGTCTTGACCAGGTGATTTGATGGGTGAACCAAGTCATTTTGTGAAAACTGGTTTTCTGAGTATGAAAACCCTTGAGACACCTTGTTCCAATCTGGCATGGCACTGGATGAACCTGAAATCAGTGCTAGTGTTGCTCCAAGCCTGTGAAGGTGTTGTTGTAGACCTTTTGAAACAGTCTCTCCTACCTGATTTTAAGCATTGCATGACATGAGTTTTCCATGATGCTCCTTGTAACATTTCTTTGAATGGTCCTCAATGACTTGTGGTTTCTGAAGGGTCTTGCACCTAATATGAAGCTAAAATGAGAAATTGAAGTTGAAATGGCAAGTTTACAAGTTTGAAAGGGAGTTATAGAGTGAAAGGAAGGTTTGTGTAATGTGCATGCATGCCTAGAACACTTGGCATAAGTCAGAGCAGCTACAAGACAAAGTTTGTACGTTGAAGAGGAAGAAGACAAACAACTTGCATGACAGTTACAAATGAAAGAGTGCAAATGTCATATGACAGTTCAGGTTGTAAGAGGAACATTTTCAGTTAGTCAGGGAGTTCAGAGGCCTCTTGTGATCATCATAGTTGTCAAGAGCATCTTGACAGACCTTGTAAGAGTTGTACATAAACTGCCATGAAAATCAGATGTAATGATTGCAAAGTGGACAGTTTAAGATGATGGAATCTCCCTTCCTTGTACGAGTTGCATATCCAAGAAGGTGAAAGTGTATGTAATTTTAAGTGAAAGAGTTATTTTATAATGTATCATTTGTGGTAATAAACACTTTATTTTACATGTAAGTTTTATAAAGGAAAGTGAGCTAATAATGGATGATTTTTACTATAATTAGGCATAGGTATATGAAGGAGTGGACATGAGAATATGTTGTTGAAGTTCATGATGTTGAAGGGGTATGAAGACATGAAAAACCAAGGAAATTAAGGTGTTGTGATGTGCCTCCATGACTGCAATTTGTGAAATAGTATGTATGCTTTAGAGAGGAGAGGTTTGACTGTACTATCCAATGGAGAAGCATGACAAGAGTGTATGTGTGAGAAGAGGCTTGTATGAAAAAGTTTGCAGCAGTGTAATAAGATGAGAAATGAAATGTATCAAGGTGATAAGGAAGGTGAAAAGAGAAGATAGATGAGATGAATAGGTTATCAATTTTTTTTGGGTGAAACAAGTAAAGAAAAGTGATCGAAACCACTTGTAGAATACTAAGTGGTGGCTTAAAAAACAGGGAGTTGAAGCTTCTTTGTAAGTTGTAGCTTACAAAAGTTCAAGTAAAAGATTGATTGGAGTTTTGGGAGTTGTAGCTTCCATACAAGTAGAATCTTTCTAAAGGTCAAGTATCAGATTCAATAAACTAGTAGAGTTGATGCTCCAAGTTGAGTGGATGCTCAACAGTTGGAATCTCTATAACTTGTAAAGGACAATTTGTCCAAGTTAGTGCATTTATTTTAGTGGGTTTTTTCTACCTTGAAGGGTTTCCCACATTAAACATGGTGTTCATGTGTTTTCTTACTTCATGCTCATGTTTGAATGTCATTGGTCTATCATGGTTATTGATGATCTATACCAAATAGCTTACTAATTTTGTGAAGAGTTTTCAAATTTTTAATAAGCACTGATTCACCCACCTCAATGCCTAGATTTTCCAACAAAGTAAGTTTAGATATATATAAAGGTCACGAGGGCCTATATATGATCTATTAAGGCTAATATCAAGTATGTTGAGTAAGAAAAATAGTATCATGTAATATTTGGGTCTACATGACATGTATAAGGACTCTTTGAAGGTATATACAAGTCATGAAGTAGTGTAGTCAGCTATGTGTGTGTCTATAGGTTGTTGATCCCTTGTTGCTGAAGATGGTTTTTCACAATAAAACAAGGCATGTAATGTGGGTGATAGGTTTGTTTCAGCATGAAAGATAGAGAATGGTGGTTAAGGTCTCAGGGGAGTCAAATCAGGGACATGACAAGTGACAAGTCAGGGGGAGCTGAGCTCTATGAAAAGAGTGTAGTTGTGAGCTAGGAAAATACATTGATAACAAGAAAGCAACCAACTGGCTAGATACATTCTCCTTCATGATTCCTTAGCAAACCTTGGAATGGGAAATGAAGTGTGGATGAGTACTGATTGTGTGAAACATAGGTGATTCCCTCGAACCATAGCAAGACCTTCTCCACAACAAGATCAACTTACTTTACATCAATAGATAAAGGGATTATGGATTTGGGATGTTCAAAATAAGGGCTATTTGGGCATTAAGACAAGGTGGAGGGATGTTCTATACTAAAATGATGCAAGAACTCTGATAGGATATTTAAGCTTATTATGAAAGAGGGGGGGTGAGGCTCTATTTATAGCCTAGAAGTGGGATTAATTTGGGGGTTTAGAGTAATCATGATTATGGAAAGTAAGCATGATTAGGTAAATGAAAGACATGAGGAATGGCCCAGAATTAAAGCTGCATATTTAATTCACAAGTGGGGGGACATGGGGAATATTTGGCATGTGAGGAAGATTGGGTTTAATTTAGGGGTTGAAATGGATTAATTAATTAATTAATTCAATTTGCATTTTTGTGGGAAATGGGATGGTGAAATTAATTGATTTATGATAGGTGTGAAATTGGAATGTATACATTTTCCCCTCTTTAGAAGGGTACTATGAAAGTAGTGTCCTTTCAAAGAAAGTATACGAGATAGATGAATATGCCCCAGGAGACAGGATCAAATATTTTGAAGAGATTCTTCTTAAGGAAGGTGTTCCTTTAATAATAAGTTATTAGAGGAAGAAAAGAAAAAGCATTCTCTAAGAAAAAGTAGAATAAACTTTCACTTGTAAGAATGGGGGAAGAATTCAATTATTTTTTGCTAAGAAAAAAGTAGAGAAGATGTTTTTTAGGGAGAGTAGAAGGTAGTAGGTGATGGATGTCATGGTATCCTCGAAGAAAAAAATGTCATGGGAAGATGTAATTATGGATAGATGTGAAGAATGGGGGATAAAAGAGGCAATGTCAGTGAAGGGATGTTATGGGAAGTCCACCGATAATGATGGGTGGGGAAGGATGAAAATAAAAGTGAAGAAAGTTAAAAGGGTAATGAGGAGTAGGAGAGGTAATGATAGTGAAGGTACGTTACAGGAAGTACACCAATAATGATTGGTGGGGAAGGATGAGAGGGAAAGTGAAGAAAGGGAAAAGGGTAAATGGAGAGTAGAAGAGGACAATGATAGTGAAGGGACATTAGGGGAAGTCCACCAATAATTGATTGGTGGGCACGGAGGAAGGAAGGAATGAAGAAATAATGGAGAAGGTCAAAGTGGGTGAACAAGGCTGTGCAAAATGAGGATGAGTGAATTTTTGGGGTAGTCCACCAATAACTATTTGCATGGAAATGGAATATGATGATGAAATGAATTTAGGGGAAGAACAACAATAATGATGAGAAGTTATGGGGGTGGATATGTGGGAGAACATGAGAAGATGAAGTGAGAAGAATGAATAAAAGGTGAGTGATGAGTTGTGACAAGGTGAAGGCGAGGAGAGGATGCAGAGGATGAGGATGAACGAGATGAGAATGAAGAAACAAGACATGAAAAGAATGGGAGGAAACGGTATGAAGGATGATGGATCAAGAAGGGGAAAATGGGGGAAAGGAATATGATTGCAGGCGGAAGATGGTAGACGCACTCTATGTGATATGATAGGTTGAAAAAGGATAATGGCAGGAGGAAAATGTGGTTGGTAGGGGAGACTAGGAAGAAGAAACGATCAACTAGAGGGAACGAAGAATGAGGCAAGGGAGAAGTCCAGAACGATCGAGTTCAAATTAAGGAGGACCCTTAAGTAAGAGTGTTATGCAGTGGAAGTTGTTAAGTAAGATTGCCAAGCGAGGGATGATGGAGATGAAAAGTGGGAAAGTAGGAGGTGGTGTTTGCGAGAATGAAAGAGGAGGTGAGAAGATGTGATAATGGGTACTGACGAAAAAAAGTGGACGGTGTGAATGTGGAGTGATGGGGGAGTGCAAGATGACAGATCATTCTTAGGAGGGAATCTTAAATAAGATCGCCATGCCGCATGAGAGGTTAAATAAGATCGTCAAACTGACAGTGACGATATGGAAGGTGAAAGACAAGAATGTATTGGGTACAGGGGTGAGATCATGGTTGGAATGGAGTAGATGATTAGTGACAAGGGGCGGAAGAAATAGGATGAAGGAAATATGATGGGATGAGGGAGTGCCAGATGGCAAATAAATCCTTAAGAGGGACTCTTAAGTAAGATTGCCATGCTCCATGAATGGTTAAATAGGATCGCCAAATCATCGGAGATGAAGATATAGATGGTGAAGGAGGTCCACGAGGTAAGTGGTGACCTGAGTGATTGATGGAGGTGGAGGAAGAATGAATGACAAGATGGACTGAAAAGGAACCCTCAAGTGAATTTGCCATATTGCGAGCATGTGTAAGTAAGATTACCAAGCAGAAGACAAATATGCTAGGAAGATATGATGAAATAGAAGGAATCGTATATGCGAGAATGGAACAAATCAACCTGAAAGGAGGTGACTAACAAGGAAGGAAGGATTTCAAAGCGACGTGTGACATGAATGGATAAGTAGGAATCGCTATGTGGTTTCGAATGGAGAAGTGTGAGGGGATATCCCCTTCCCAATTGAAGACCTTTGCCCTACGTGGTGAGAGTGGTGAGGCCCAGAATGATAAGTGGATAGAGGCGTGAGTGCAAAGATGTGTGTGGTGGTGATTGTTGTCTGATGAAAGAGTAGCCATGGTGGAGAAGTTTCTACAGCGGGAAGATCTTAGGAAGAGGGTATACATCAACTTATAGAGTCCCACATGGATGGGGTGACTTAAGTAATTATTGTCAAGCTGAAAGCAAAAGAACAAAAGGGAAGAACACAGAGTTCCCTATAAAATATTGGCGATTGTGATCGAAGGGATCATAAAATGGTCACTGGTGATCCTAGAACATGTTTTCAAATTTTGGCTCATCAATTTAAATTAAATTGCATTAAAAAATATATTGATATTAGAATTCATTTGGCTATGACATTAGAAAATAGTAACATTTGTGAGGTTATTTTTAGACAATCATGAGCATTCATATGGTGTCCAAATAGCCAAATATGACTTTCAAAATCTCCAAAATAGCCAAATTACGAATTATAGCCACTAAAATTTTCCCTGGAATTATCCACTCATAAGCTTGAAGCTTTTGCATAAAAAATTCTAAGGACAAAAAACCTTAGTATTTTCCCTCTTGTGGACAAAAAACCTAAGAGTTTGAGAGGAAGTTCTATTTAAGAAATTCTATTGAGCTTACACAGATTGTTTGATTCATTTACAACAATGTATGAAGAGTATTTTGCAAGCAAAGTTGAAGAATAAATTGCAGCAGTGGTTTATTTCATTATACATAGTGGAGAAACCCATTTTGTAGCTGATTCTTGTTGAATACATGACATTATAGGTATGAAATTTATTGTTTCTTATTGTACTGAATTTTGAGAATCAAAATAAATTAATTTCATAATTTTTGGAGCTGATTTGATGCCCTAAATGTGCTGGGTGACCTACTTTTTAGGGAAAAATTAGGGTTTCATTTTTGTTGTGTAGAAACTAATTTTGGAATATTATTCTTCATATTTTTGTGGCCCAAGATCCAAAATTTCAGCTCATTTGGAATTCTCTAGCAAAATATATGAATAGCAAGAAGTGGAATGCTTGCGATCAATAAAACCTGCCCAATCTAAATTAGTATATCCAACCAACTGAGTAGAAACTACGGTGTGATGTAGTCCAAACCGAGAAGTTCCCTATAGATATCGCATAATTCTTTTAGCAAATTATTAATTACCGCTTTGGGGAGAATGTGCAAACCAAGATACAAGCCCTACTACAAGGGAAATATTAGCGCGAGTATGGGTCAAGTACATTATACTTCTAACCATTTACCTATATAAGGTAGGATCACAAAGAGTGGTGCACGTGGAAGTAATAGTAACCCCAGACTGGAAAGGAGATGGACTTGGGTTACAATCAACCATATCAAAACACTGAAGAAAATCATGGGTGTAATTTTGCTGACTCAAATGAATCCCAGAATCTGTCTGAGAAATTTATAAACCAAGGAAATAATGCAATATCCCAATATCTATCATGTCAAACTACGTGTAAAGAGACCACTGAATAGTCTTAATATGGGAAGAACAATTTTGCATAAGTAGCAAATTTTCAACATACAAGAAAATTATAACAGTATTCTCACTAAGCATGTTGGATATATATTGTAGGATCTGAGTGGCATCGAAAAAAACTAGTAGACTAAAAGAAAAGTACTGCCATCTTCTCATACCAGAGCTCGAGGGGTCTATTTGAGATTGACAGAGAGACCTTTGGAATCTAAACAATATGGAGTGAGAGTCATGAATATATGGACCCAACATGTTGCTTCATGTAGGATTTCCACATGTATAAGGCGAATCTCTAATATACATGTAAAAAGGAACTGCTCCATGTCCATCTGGTGATATTGTCCACCCTTGTTATGCAATGAATGAGTAAGTATAAGAGACACAACGGAAATCCATCTGTGTGCAACGGGATTCAAAATTATCAAAGTAATCAATACCTTTGACTTGTGGAGAAACCTTTCTACAACAATACGATATTTATACTTGTCAATGGATCTATCAAGTGCATATTTGGTTTGGTATATCCATTTACACCCAACCATCTTTCTTCCCTTTGGAAGAGGTGACCAAATGCTAAGTATTATTCTTCATCAAAGAAGGAATACTCATCTTCCTTCACATCATCCCACTCTTGAGAGGGGACATGAGCGGTGAGAAGGGGTGATGTGGAGATAAGTGGCAGATGAGGTGGAAATGAGGAGAGAGGACCAATGGATCAAAGACATGGCGAATCATGGTGGGGGATGAGAAGTTGTAGGATAGGGAATGTTACCTAAGAAAGATCCTCAAGTAGGATTTGCAAACTGCAACGGTGATCAAGTAGGATTTCCAAACTGGAGAATGCATTAGTACAGGTAAATGGATGGGGTGCTAAGTAAGATTTATGATCATGTGCAGGAAGATACTCACGTGACAAAAGACATTTTAATTTTAATGTAGCACATAACATGATGCATCATGATATATAAAGATTAGGATGACTAGACTGTAATATGCATGACAACATAGACAGGGGCCATTAAAAATTTATGATGCTCCAATACGATATGCAGGTGTAAGAGAGAATAGAAAGAGGCCATCAAGAGAGATATGATGTCCTTGTGCGATATGCAATCATATAACATGAGTATATTAGAGAGAACACTAGCATATATAAAATCAAGATGCCCCTGATAATATGTCCAGATACCAGATAAATAAAAAATGAACTTGTAACTAGTAACACAAAGACCTTTAAACATGTCCCTAATGTGTTCCATAGTGATGATTGGTTGGATGTGCCCCCAAGCAGGGGTATGCACGGATGTCAGAATGGATTGGGTCATTATCCCCAAACAAGGAAACAATGAGAGTCGAATTTGCCCCAAGCGAGGATTCACGCGAGGGGAAGTGGTTTGAATTTGATAGTCATAAGGTGGTTGGAACATTTGTTGGGGATGAGGATTTTAAAGTGATGAATTGTGTTGATTGTTAGGTTTTTGATGTTTTTTAAATTTTTAGGATTTTGTGATTTTCAAATGTTTTTGGATTTTGGTAATTTTAAGATTTTTGTATGTTTTTGGGATTTTGAAGAGTTTTCAAATGTTTTTGTATTTTTGAGACTTTCTAATGTTTTTGGATTTTTGAAATTTTCTAATGTTTTTGGATTTTTGAGATTTTCTAAGTTTGTTTTTGGATTTTTATACATTTTTTGGGGATTTTTTGGAAATTTATACTGGTTTTGGAGATTTTTTTGGAATTTTATATTGTTTTTGGGGATTTTTTGGAGATTATATGGACCAAAATGCAAACTTCTTAAGGGAGGCGATAAACCAAGGTATCGTCTGTTTGTACCTTGTTCCTCGTGGTAACTCATGCTTCAAATAATACAAAAATTCTCACTCCATTGGCATGATATGTTGGTAATGATAAAATGAAAAATAAGTCCAACTCCATTCTTAACTCCACGCAACTAGTAAGATGTGAGGGCTCATCACCCAGAATCAAGGACACAAGATGCAGATAATGAATACAAAGACAAGTGCTAACAACGATTCATTTTGGAAATTGTGACTCAATTCTTTTTAAGGTTATTGAACCAGTTTCAAAATGACTTTCACTTTATAAGTCACGTACTAGACTTAGACAGTTACGTGGCCTACTGATTGGTAAGATTTGAGGTGAAGAGATAGTTCTCTCTTCACTTAGGCATCTAAATTACTTCTTTGGAAATTTAAAACTGTAAGCACTTTCAGATTTTACATGATTTTGTAGTTTTGCAATGCCTCCCTATGCTTTGCCCCATGCTACCAGAAAGAAGCAAGGGCTCATCACCAAAGACAAAACATAGGCAAGTAAATTTTTTGATTTTATTTATTCACTTATTTTTATTTTTATTTTTTACATGTTTTGATTTTTTTGAATGTTATTGTAACATTTTTATGCTTTGTGATTTATGAATGACCCTCTACGCTTTGGCCTATGCTACCAGTAAGAAGCAAGCGTTTATCACCGAAGACAAAACGTAGATGAGTAAGGGCACCTCCCTCCATTCCCAGTCTCACACTACTAGTAAGAAGTGTGGGTTCAACACCAAAGACTGCGAAGGACGAAAGGTGTGATAGAGTGAATTATTTATAAGTTATTTTATTTATTGACTTGTACAACAATGCTTTATATTTTTATTTGGGAAGGAATGTCTGTCCCCAATCTCAGCCCCACACAACTAGTAGGACGCGAGAGTTCAACACCGAAGATTGGGATGGACAGTTAAACGAACCAGGGAAAAGAAGTTTAGAGCTTTGTTGTGAAAGAGAGAATCTCTTTAAAGGGAATATATTACCATCAATAAGCTTCTAGGTATGACCATAGGCGAAAGCAAATGAGAGTGGGAGACATTATAATAAGTATTATACTCACAAAACTTAATAGGATCTATATTAACACTTATCTCATGATGATGAATAAGATGTGATTTTGATAATGAAAATATTTGCCAATGGAATGAATGATTTTAAATTATTTGGAGATGAGTAAGACAGAAGGAACAATATACAAGCGGTTGTATCTCGAAATAGAGAGCGCCTCAAGAATAAAATTTCTTTAAATGTATTGCATTCATCGGTTCGTCAAGTTCCTGACCATCTTTAGTAGCCAATTTATAGGCTCCAGCCAAATTTAGTTGTAATTACATAGGGTACTAACCAATTAGGTTCAAATTTTCCTTTTTTTTTCACTCTTTAGTAGTATTCTTTTGATTTTCTTTAAGAACGAGATCACCAACCTTGAACTCTTTGGGTCGTACTTTTTTATGATAACAGTGTTGCAGTCAGTTTTGATAAACTTGAAGATGATTGAGGGCATTAAGTCATTTTTCATCGAGAAACTTAAGCTCACTAAGCTCATGATTGTCGATATTCATCTTCATTTATTACATCTTTAAGGGATATTCTTGAGGATGGGAGTTCAACCTCAACAGGTAAAAATAGCTTCACAACCATAAACAAGGGAGAACAGGGTGGCTCCTGTAGGTGTGCGGTAAGCCCAGAGAGTAGGGTAAATTTGAGTGTGCCAATTTCGTCTGTGTATTGACAATTTTTCCATGATGGAGTTTAAAGTCTTATTTGTTGCTTCTGCTTCACCGTTACCTTGCGGGTAGTACGGAGTAGACCATTTAAGTTTGATGCAGAAATGTTTGGCGAGGTCTTTTACATCCTGGTTTTTAAATGATTTTCCATTATCTATGACAATAGAAGACGGAATGCCAAATCGACAGATGATATTGTTAAAAATGAACTTTGATATTTCGTTACCGGTAACATAGGTGAGAGGCATAGCTTCTACCCATTTAGTGAAGTAATTGGTAGCAGTAATAATGAACTTGTCGAACGACGTTGGTCTGATTTTACCAATGAGATCAAGCCCCTATTGAGAGAAGGGCCATGGTGTGGTGATCGATTGCAATGCTTGAGAAGGTGTGTAAATAAGATTGCCATGTTTTTGACAAGCTTTTCATCGTTTGACAAAATGGCATGTGTCATTCTCCATGGTGGGCCAATAATACCCAACACGCAAGATTTTCTTAGCAAGAGCCATACCTTTCATGTGTGCTCCACAGATACCAGAGTGGACTTCAATTAGAACGCTAGAGGCCTCCTCTTGATTAGCAGGGTGCCATCGTAGCCTCGTCTATAGAGAGTGTCTGCTAAAATGGTGTAACGAGAGGCACGTTGCGCTAAAGCGCGTTTATGACTTGGTTTCATGTTGGTAGGGAACGCTTTGTCGTGGATGAAATTATAAATATCAAGGTACCAAGGGTTGTTAGGACCCACAATTGCACATACATAGTATTTTCAGGTAGATCATAAACAAACATTAAGAGATCTTCTACGAGAAAATGTGGTTGGGGTTGATTAGATGCGATTTCTAACAGAGATCCAATAGTTGCCATAACATCTGTGCATTTGTTACGAATTCTAGGGATTTGGTCAAAACTAATCAATCGAAAATAGCTTTGAAGGCTATATACCATGCGCTTATATAGAATAAATTTTTCATCCTTGACCTGGTATTCATCAGTAACCAATTTAATGATAAGTAAAGAGTCACCAAATATGGCCAACTCTTTAAAGTTCCATGATATAGCGAGTTTTAATCCTGTTATGAGAGCTTCATACTCTGCGATATTGTTGGTACACGGGAATGCTAATTGAAATGACTTGGAGATAACAAGTCCGCCAAGTGTAATAAGCAAAATACCGGCTCCTGATCCATGGAGGTTACAATATCCATCAAAGAATAAAGTCCAGGCTGGTGCAATGTCTATGTATAAAAGATCTTCATCAAGAAATGTAAGTGGTTTTGTTCCAAGAAGAAGTGCCTCGGCAAGTTGGTCTGCAAGGGCTTGTCCTTTAATTGCTTTCTGAGGGACAAACTCAACGTCAAATTCACTAAGACGACCTAGCTAGACATTCTGCCCATGAGGTTGGGTCGAGACGAGAGATACTTGAGGGTGATCAACCTTAGTGATCAATTTGGTTGTGTGATTGAGCAAGTAATTATGTAGCTTATGGAACACAAAAGCAATTACCAAGCATATTTTTTTGATTTGGGAATATCTTATCTCATTCCCAATAAGTGTTCGACTAAGGTAATAAACAAACTGTTATTTTTCTTGATCGTTGTGTTGTGCTAGTAAAGCTCCTATTGCATGCTCAGTGGCAAATGTATAAAGAAGCATGGGTTTATTTGCGATTGGTGACATAAGGACAGGTGGACTGGAGAGGGTATTCTTTGAGTTTGGCGAAAGAATCTTAGCAATCTCGATTCCATTGGAATTGCATATGTTTCTTAAGCAACTAATTAAAATGATGACATTTATCGGCTAATTGTGCTATGAAACGCCGAATGGATTGGATTTTGCCCTGGAGACTATGTAAATGTTTGAGATTTTGGGGAGGATGCATTTCAATGATGGCTTTGACTTAGGCGGGATCAAATTCTATAACTCTTCGTGAGACAATAAATCCTAAATAACTTTCATGGAAATTACCCCGAAGACACATTTCTTTGGATTAATGCGAAAACTTTATACTCACGCAATCTTTCAAAGATGCAACTCAACACACCTGAATGTCCTGTCCATGTTTTAGATTTTGCTTATATGTCGCCAACATAATCTTCCATGATATCATGCAATATATCGTGAAAGATGATTGTCATGGCTCGTTGATATGTGACACTTGCATTTTTCAATCCGAAAGGCATGACCTTAAAGCAAAAGGTGTCCCATTGTGTAGTAAACGTTATTTTGTGTTGATCCTCTTCAGCAATGTGTATTTGATTATAGTCATAAAATACATCCATTAGGGAGAGCATTTCGTGACCTATGCCGTAGAATCGATATTCATGTCTATATTGGGTAAGAGGAAAGCCGTTTTTTGGACAAGCTTTGTTGATATCACGGAAATCTGTGCATACCCTAATGCTAGGATTTTTCTTGGCTACAGGTACTATGTTTGATATCCATTCAGAGTAGTTGATAGGTCATGATAAAGTTTGCCTCTAATAGTATTCTGAAGTTTAACTTTTACAAGCAATGCTACTTTGGGGTGCATTTTGCGTAATTTTTGTTTTACAGGCTTTGCATTCGGATGCACCACAAGGTGATGTACTACGAGAGATGGATCTAAGTCTGGCATATCTTTGTAAGTCCACGCGAAAATATCTTGAAATTCAATGAGTTTTGTGAACTCTATACATTCTGAGTCGGACAGACTAATGCCGAGTTGTAAAATTTTTGGTTGTTTGGGAGTAATGATGTTAATATCTTTGGTTTCCTCGACCAGCATTTTGGATGTATCCTTTTCGGAAAACGATGCTAGTGGTTGATGTAAGTCGTCGGTTTCAGGTGATTCAGTCAGTTTCGAGTGATTCAACACAGGGTTTTTGTTTGTGATGTTGGGTTCTTCTATTGATATGTTTTTTAGATAAGGTGGCGACAAGATTTTTACTATGAGAAATTTTGTGTTTTCGCTTCTTATCTGAGGTTTACAAAGGTAAAGGATCCGAATATTCTATTTCTTCGCCAAAATAGGCAAATTCATCAAAATTAATCTCGAATCCTTTTTTATGGTCGAAAAGGGGAATTTGATTGCGAATTCCAAGGAACTCTTCAATGGCTTCATCATTTTGAAACATGTCCATGACTACATGATGTAATTGGTCATGGTCTATGAGAATCGGACGAAGAAACTCAAAATTGATGAAATCAATGGATAGATGTTCAAAGTGGAGATTCATGTTTCGACAAGATCTTCGATAAAGGCTATGCATAAACCCAGTGTCACTATCGGAACTAGGGGTCATCGTTGTCACTTGAGATTAATACGGGAGCTGCATTAAGTATCTTAAAACCAAGGCCATGTTTACCATGATATTTGGTGCAAGTGATTGGATCTAAACGACTTTGTCCATTTGAACCGAGTCCTTTACCCTTCCATCACATGTTTTTCATCATTCGGTGAGCTTTGGTAAATTGAGGGGACTCATAGATAGGGAGCAAATTCGTCATCGTATAACCAAAATCCTGAAGAACTTGGAATATGTTCGTTGTCTACATAACTAAAATTCTTCCAAACTAACCAAACCAATTTGTAAGTGGGATGGATTCTAAGATGTGAAGCGTTGGGCTTACCATAGGTTTGTGGGGATATACTAATGTAAAAAGAGTTTACAATGTCTTGGAATTGGTATTCACTGCATCCTTTGTCAATGATTTTGAATGTATGTGTTGAGGGACTAGTAGACACTTCACTTGGTGTAGCAGACAATTTAGTAGTTTTGAAAGATGAAGAGAATGGGTTGAGAAGAGGGGGGTGGATTAGAGGACGAAGCTTGAGTAACCAAAGGGGGTGGTATTTTAATAGAAGAGGTGTTGTTAGATGAAGAAGGTGGGTTAAATGAAGAAGATGATTGGTGAGTGTAATGAGGACTGGTTTTAAATGAGGAGGATGGAGTAGTAGAAGAGAATGGATTGGAGACGTTGGTTGATTAGAAGATGATGGTTGAATAGAAGATGATGGTTTCAGAGTATGTTTGGGAAGTGTATCTAGATCGACACATGTTTTGTTAGGGATTACATGAGGTGGAGCATATTTATCTACTGATGGACAATAGTGAGTATTTTTATACCACCATTCAAGGAATATGCAATACTTGAAGGGTTGTGTATCGACACACAATGTAAATTATTTGTCCAAGTGTGCTATGCACCTAGGGAAAGGATGTTATGATGTATATGTATTGATGGAGATGCCGACATGTGGTACACATCCCCTTATCTTATTATATCATTCATTTATGATTTATTATGCTTAGGAGGTCAGCCTCAGTATTGGCCATATGTTAGAATGGTATATATAGGGGTTAGAAGGTTGTAGTTAATCATCATATTGAGTATTGGAGTGTTATTGTATGGTTTGGAGGTTACCCCCTCGAAGTGGTATTGGAGGTTGCCCACTCGAAGTGGCAAGGATATTATATGAGCATATTGTCATCATTTATCTATATTTTGGTGTTCTCTCATGTTATTCTGCTGTATATGTTCTGATTTATACAAGTAATATCCTTACAAGTGGTATCATGTTATCCCGTAAAATTGGCAAGGGAAATTTTATAGATAACCCTACCAAAATTTTGTTCCGGTCCCTCGTCAGGGACCCCTTGCGTTCGGAACATTGCAAAATCCCTTCCCGGGAAATCTAATTTTCCGAACTTAGCCATTTTTGGTCTTTTTTGGTCAGGCGCACATAATGACTATGCAACATCAAGTTTGGTGCGTCCCATTTAAATCCTTTGGCGCACGGTTTGAAGTGTCAATAGGCATTTTGATGTGCCTCACTATATTGAGTCTTCCTTGCATGCGCCAAGGCGCATGCGCCTTCATGTCAACAATAATTTTGTTGCGCCCCTTTTTGGTGCGCCAAGGGCGCACATATTCTTATGTCAACAAAAATTTCAGTGCGCCATAAGCGCACATAACTTCGTGTTGACAGGTGTTATGATGCGCTAAGGGGCCCATGCTTTCTTGTGTCGACAGTGCTTTTCATGCGCCACTTGAAAAAGTTAGTGGCGCATTTATTACCACCTCGCCTATATATAGGCGCATCTGCACTGTCATTTTCATCAGTCAGAAACACGTGATTTTCTCTTTCCTCTGTACCTGTCAGCGCACTTGTCCTGTCATTTTTGAATCACTTCGTGGACCCGGTTTCACACTTCTCCATTATATAATCCTGGTAAGAGGTCCTCTGTGCTTTTGTGTGTTTTGGTGTTTTGTGTTTTGGCTGCTTGTTTGTGTGATTAGAAAGGTTGTGAAAATCATGAACTCAACCCCCTCCTTGCTATTTTTCTCTTTTCTTCCCCATGCTTTACCCCCCTCTTTCCAGATCTGCTGGTAAAGGGGACTCTGTCCTGAAAAGATGGCTTGGAACTCTTATTTTTAGGTTCTTCATCACCCAACGAACCCTGCAAAAGGAGCTTAACCACATGTAAAACCCCTCAGAGAAATAATCATGGCTTGAAAATAAGAGACTGTTATTTCCTCTTTTGGTACATCTATCATCCCTGCAACATAATATACAGTTGCGCCAAAGGTGCATATTCCCTGCCTGTTACATAAAGAACAGCTGCGCCCTCAAGGCGCACTTCCTTCGCTTGTTGCAACCCTTTCCTTGCACCCTCTTGGCGCACCAAACTCATTTGTTTCATCAATAAAACCTGCGCCCTTTGGCGCACCCTACATGTATGCAACATTAAAATTATATGCGCCAAGTATAAACTATAAACGGTGCAGGCGCATCCATGCTTACAACAACATTATGTTATGCAGACCTTCCATGTGCCGTGCCAAGTTCTCCTGTGGCGCATGAAAAAATGATGTTACACGCATTAAACTTGCACCCTTTAGCGCATCTTGTACCTGTGTAACATGAAAAATATCTGCGCCCTTTATAAAATGCATACCCATGGCGCAGGTGCACTTATGCTTACAACACCAAAAAATGCACCCTACAGTGTCCATGCGTCATGCACCCTTTGGCACTGTTTTATCCTTTACAGCAGCCCTTTCCTGTGTGCCATATTATTTTACCCTGTAATCTTTAATATTCATGCGCCCTGCGCCTTGCGCCCTGAGGCCTTAAAATCACTAACTCTTTCTTCTGTTGACGCTTTAATGGAAGATCAAACGACTAATATGACCTTCTTGCATTGGGTTTCACTTCTTCTTGTAGATCAAAAACTAAGTTCCGAGTTACATATGTCAACATCAAGCAAGAGACCTACCAAATCTAAGGGTAAAGCCAAGCTCACAGAAGAAGAAATGAAGTACAAGTATCAGAGGGTCAGGATGCCCGAGTCCCAGGCCGAGTGTGACCTAAACATTAGAGACTCAGAAATGGGTCATATTGAGATGGAAGATTTCTGGGCCAGAACCCAGAGGGTCACAAGAAGTCCATGGATGGACAAACTGATGGGTAGTGCATTGCATTTCGCTGGAGGGATCCCAGTCAGTGCCGTGAACAATGAGTTCATGATGGTAGTAGCCCGCTGCTACAACAAAGACACAAGATGTGTCCATAATGAGAAGGGTGAGGTTATAATCAACCTCACTGCCCGACACTTTGAAATAATGCTCGGCATCCCTCACCACCGACACTTTGTGGCCGTAAGCCAGGAAGATTGCATCAAAGCTTGGGACGACAATGAGGATCAGTGCATGCAGCTGATGAACGAAGTATATCTAAAGAACAAAAAGGTGGTGACCCGATGGCCACAAGTCATTCATCGCAGTGAATTTTTAGAGGAACTCAGTGACACAATCACGTTCCTGAGCAGAGTATTTGGGCTTCTTGATGCCCATTACTTTCACAAGTGGATGCTGAGGTACTTAGAAACAATGAACAAAAATGTGCCTAATCAACGCTTTGAGTGGGCGGAAATCATAAGCAGCACAATATCTGAGCAGCTCCAACAACTTAACACAACAGGGAGGTTCTATATGAACTCCTACGTGGTCTATGTTGCGGCTTCAAAGAGAGACTATGTCGCTCTAATGCGATGCGGGGTTTGGCTCCAAGTTAAAATCTATGAATATTATCCAGAACTGAAGCTGGAAAATAGCATTCCCCAATTCACAAAGATCAACGATGCCTTCTTCTATGGCATCATCTGCCTTCTGAGGCCGAACATGACTCACGGTCGTATGACTAAGAGCATCGTAGCAGCTACAGAGAAATGGGGGGCCTTGTTCACTCAATTCCCCACATTCACCTATCTGAGGGTAGTTAACTTCTTGGGGGAACCAACTAAATTGCTGAGATATGCCAGTCCCAAGTTGATCCTGTTGGAGCTGTCGAGGCAACTTATTACCTACCACAAAAAGTGTCTAAAGAGAAAGAAGGGTGGAACTCCTTTCCCCCTCACAGTGGGCAGGTATATGTGTCTCTCTCACCACAAGGCAAAGGACATGTTTGCAGAGCTGGAGCTACTGAATCTAAAGCATAACTTCCCATCAAGGCCCACCTTCGACCCAAGAAATTGTCTTCCTAGGGCCAAGCTCGATCCGATCCACATCCCTCAGATTGAAGACATTTACATCGACTTATATCATGAGGTCAAGCTCAGGAGGAAGGATCATTCCTGCTTGGCCTTAATAGAAATCATCCAGTATGGTGTGCCATCGTCCCAAAAGGCTACCAAATTGCTAATCAAGAAGTTGATCAGGTGTATCTTGATACAAATGGGAACGATTGGCCTTTCGCGGTGATTGACAGAAACAAAGCTCCTCAAACAATAAAGGAGAGGGTCAAGGAAACTCTGCGAAGGATAGAGCATTGGTGCCGAATGAATGGGCTCATCTACCTCAGAGTCGATTTCACAACCTCTCCGTTGGGTAATGCACCTCCTCGGTCAAAACAACTACCAAAAGGCAAGGGAAAAGGAAAAGAGGGTGAATCCAGCTCTACCCAAGAGGAAGCTCTTGAAAGCCCTCCTACTTCACAAGAACGGGTTATAATCCCAGAAAGCTCACAGGAAGAAACAACGGAAGATGTTCTAATAGGCACATCCACTCAGGATGTGGCCATGACTGTAACAATTGAGGTCCCTTATGTTCCTTCTCCTTCTCCTCCTTCCCCTCCTCGAGTGACCCAAGCGACCATTCCTTTGGTCGTGTCCTCTCCCCCTTCTTCTTTTGTTCCTCCTGCTTCTTCATCCATCTTCTCCTCTCTTGCGGAGCTATCCCCCTCCATTTCTTCCCTCATCTATGAGCTCCCTTCCCTTCCTATGACTTCCTCCCCTGCAGTATCCCTTCCTCCCGTGAGCACTTCCTCGGATTTCCTCTCAATGCCGCCATCACGTGTCTCCATGTTTTTCCCTTCTACTACTGCAGCTGCCCCCTTCTCTATTTCTAGTCCTTCTCCCATAAGTCCAGCCTGGATCTCCCAGCACCTGAGTCAGTAGAAAAGGAAAGTTCCCATCACACCGATGGACTTCTCCGTAATCCCATCAAAAGGGGCAAAGAAGCAAAAGCCCATAACCCGCTTCTCTCAGAGTGCATCAGGGGAGAGAGTGATGGAGATTGCATACCCCAATCCTTTGAAGGATAAAAAGGATATGTCTTCGACAGATTACACAGTGACTCAAGTCACAGTGGGGACATCTTCAGAAATCCTGCAAGGAGAGGCCCTATCTGCAGTTGACGCCCTTTGCAAGAAACTCCAAGAAGAAAAGGAAGAGAAAAGGCAGCTAAAGGAGCAAAATAAATATCTTCTCCACACCTTGCAGAAAATGGGCAATGCGCCTCCTACAATTGCCGCCGAAACTCCTGAGCCTCTGAGCCAGGATAAGATCAATGAATATGTGAAAATCATATAAAGTGAGGGAGTTATCGCTAAGTTCACAGATTTGTACTAGAATATCAATCGAACAAACAGAGAACTCCAGGCGATAGTGGGACCCATCTCCGAAGAGCTTGATCATGCCAGGATGCAACACGAGACGTTTCAGAAAATGCTCGACTGTTTAGTCAATGATCTGGTTAAGTTTGGCGTCTTTGGACACCCTAGAGCCCACAATAAAATCCTTTCCACTTTGGATTATCGTGTGGATCAGCTGGAGTTCGTCCTGGAGAAGATCGACAAGGTAAAGGAGGTAGCCCTGGATGCAATGCATCAAATGGAACATATTGTTCTCAGAATGTCTCCAGGGTTGCTCACTCCTTCTTTCACCTTAAGAAAGGTGGAGGAAAATTTTTAGATCTTCAAGGAGATCGTTTCACAGGGACTGGGAACAGAGGTCACGTTCGACGCCGAATCCATCAATAACCTGTTGGCGTGTCGTGACTTCATCGGGTACCTGATAGAGGCAGAGAATGATTATTCCAAACTCCCGGAAAAGCCCATAGACGAGCGGGAGACCTGCGAAGCTATCAGCGATTGACACAAGGATCCTTCCGAGGATCAACTTCAACCCATGATCAGCAAGTTCATGGAGTACCGTGCCCAGTTCCACATCTCGTCACCCGAGCAGCAAAAGCAGGATACCCCCTTCCAGCCACGAGACGACGACGAATAGTTTCTTTCTTCCTACCTTTCTCTTTGTACAATATCTAAGTCATGTTGACACAAATGATGACATCATCCATGTTGCACTATGAGATGATGTCATCCATTAAAGTTGTCAAAAAGTCAACAAATGACTTGGTAATCTATTGTAAGATATTTTTGCAAATAAGCGGTTTGTTTTGCTTTTGTCTTCTTTTTCTTCTCTCCTTCTATATATACTTGAATACTTGTTGTATTCAGGGGGTGGATATCTTTTAGATAAAAATTAGAAGTGAGAAGAAGAGGATTTGTACTTTTTGTAATAGTAGAAGATATTAATGCAAATATTAAGACTTTGTGCTAAATATGTGTGTTATGGGCATCTAATCTTTCTTATGTTAGATCTATGCGTTTATTCTGTTGAATCACATCTAATTTTTTGTCATTTATTCATCAGTATTGCTTTATTCGTTTATGCAAGTAGGTTTGGCTTTGTTTACTACCAATCCCAAAACATAAACCTTCTGACCTTTCTGCTTTGGAATTCATTTATTTTCTCCCTTCGGACTTGATCTTTCTTCATCCTCTCTTTCATTCCTTTCTTTTCGCAGTCAGAAACACTCCTACTAGAGATGAGATCCCAAACCCCCGAAGGCAGAATATTGTGAGACTTGCACATATTCCTGCTGGTAGAATAGCAATAAACTAGTTTCGCTTTGCTGACTCAAAGAGGGGCTATGCCCTGTACACTGTTGGCTCGTTTATCCATAAATCTACCCAAGCGACAGATTTTCAAACCAACAGTTTTTGGCGACTCTACTGGGGATCGAACAGATCTATCAGATCTATGATGGTGGTATGATAGAAAATCAGTAAAAATTAGAAAAACCACTACCTGTTTGCAAATTTTAAACTTCTGTTGAAAATCTAAAATTTTTGCAAAATTGACCCAAATTGAAAATTTTCTTCTGAGAACCATAGATCTGGCCTAGTTGAAGAGCTTTAGTTCGCTGACTTTTTATAAAAATCTGTGTTTTTCCGTATATCTGAGTTTTTGATAGTTTACCAAAATTTTCAAACTCGTTGAAAAGTTAACTTTAAATCTAAAAATCAGCTTACTAAGCTTCACCATCATTTTATCCTCGTTGTTCTTTGTCATTAAACCGCAATCTGTTTTTAGAAGAGGGATAAAATTAAATATTCAGAAAAGTACATGTTACTGATTTTTGTCAAAAAAATCAGAAAATCAGCAAGTACAACTGAAAAGAATTTTTAAGTCTGCTCCACAATATTGCAAATCGCGACGATACACTGGCAGGCGAATCCATTTACTCGCAGTAGGTGAGCTCGTGGAGAAGTCAATCCTAATTTCGATCTTCTTTAAAGGCACAACTTCAGCATAACACCAGCGCACTTTTTATCACTAATTTCAGTTGATCGGTTAGCCAGAAGTGCCTCGCCTCCACGAAAGAACCGGTTTTCACAAGGGGCCTCCACATCCCTTTGTAGTGCCTTGCTGCTCAGCTGGAACTGTACTTCCAACCCGTGTTCTTTTTCCACCCGTCCAGATGGCAGTACCATGGGGAAATGCTATGGGTCCCTTGGCTTTACCGCATCTCTATTCACGCGCTCCCACATGGAAACCGAAAGAATTTTTCCTAAATTTGATGGGAGCGGGAACCAAAGCATGGATTCACACATATATGCATTCATCATGTCATGCAGTATCCCGGATGTGACCCATGAAGATGTGTCGGTTCGTCTTTTTCTAGAAACTTTACAAGGGCCTGTAGCAGAATGGTTTCAACATTTTCCGGCTGGATCTATTACCAATTGGGCCACCTTGCGGGATGCTTTTGAAGACAGGTACAAGCCTTTAGAAGATGCATTTACATTTTTATCTCAAATCACTCACCTAAAGAAGGAGGCCAGTGAGACCATGCGTGATTTTATCACCAGGTTCAATGCATTAATCAACTGGGTGCATGTTGTCATGCTTCCAACACCAAAAAATTAGAAGTGTTTCTTCATAAACGCTATAAGCTCGAAACTAAGTTTCTTACTCCTGCAAGAACAAGTAGCTACCTTGATTCTCACCCAGGTCGTTGTAATCAAAATCGAAGATAATTTGCTAATATCTAGCGAATTGACAAGGGAATCATCCAAGCTTAAAACTTCGGGCCCTTCTCCCGCTACTTCGTCTAATCTGGAGCATTTCAAAAGATGGCGAATGACTTACTTGCTTTAAAGAAGCAGTTAGCCCAAGCTTCCCCCAGTTCATCATACCAGGATATCCCACGGAGGAATTTTGTTTCCAGCAATGTTCCACAAAGGCCGCGCTTGCCTACAACTGCTCCGCGGTTGGCGCTTGAGGCTCCTCCAGTCAATGCTCTAGTTGAAATTGAAGAAGAGGAACAAAATTATGAAGAACCTTCGTCTCAAGGTGAAGATGATCAAGATGTCGGTGAACCGACTGGCGACTCTACTATCGGGTATATGGAATTTGATGAGGAAGAATCTGATGAAGAAGAGGGTACACAAGGATATGCAAGTGGACAATCATATGTTGTTTTTACCCGCTCACAAGAAAAAGAAGCAAAGGTCGCTGCCAATGTGCAGAAAGAGAAGGCTGTGTCAAACACGCCTCCAACCATTGCTAAAAGAGGTAATCCTCTTCCTACTCAACCCCCTACTAAATCTTTTACAAAGAAATTTTTTCCTCGATCTCTCCTCCAAATCAGCCTTCTTCTATTTCCATGAAGACCAGTAATCCTACTCTACCACCGCGAAGTGAAGGACTCGTTCCTTCACCAGCACAACCCTTAGCCACGTTTGACATCATAGATCATGCTAAAAAGACTAAGATCCAAATGTCTGAAGCCGAGTATCTTCAGTCGAACCCCGAACAGCTTGTAAGGTTGACCAAGTATATTCAAAGCCAAGCTGTCATATCTCCCCAGGTCCCCCTAAAAGGAATCCTTTCCACTCCTCTTGCGTCCCGCATAAATGTTGCCTCAACATCTGCATCAGGCAAGATAGAACCTTTCTATCTCTCCCTCCTAATCAATGGCCACAAGTTAAGTAACTGCATAATTGATTCTGGAGCTTCTGATAACGTCATGCCGGAAAAAGTCACCCATGCTTTGGGCCTCACCCTTACCAAGCCTTTTGGCAGATGTTATTCCTTGGAAACCAAGTAGGTTCCGTTGATTGGTCAAATCAAAGACGCGCAGTTTGCATTTGCGGAATTCCTAGAGAAAAGAATAAAGATGACCGTCCTTGTTGCCGATATTCCAGCAGCCTATGGAATTTTGCTGGGAAGAAGTTTTTGCAGTGAAGTTGGTGGGGAGATTCATATGGACTGGTCTAAGGCTAGAATCCCCGTCAAAGGTGTAATGCAGACATTGGAGCCAGAATCACAAAAGAAGTACTTGGTTACTAACTCTGAGGACCCCAAAGCCCAAATTCTTTTCGAATCATCAGGAATGGGGAACTATTTCTTGTCTACCGAGTCTGACAAAATGGTTGTTCTCGTCCAAGAAGAAGATCTTAACAAGATATGGACTTTGCAGTTTGATGGCAGTTGCGTAACGAGTGGATGTGGCGCTGGAGCCGTGCTAATATCTCCCGAAAGGGGAGATTATTCCTCTCTCTTTCAAGTTGCAGTTTTTCAACACAAATAATACTGCTGAGTATGAATCTCTGCTACTTGGCATGCAAGCCGCGAAGGAAAGAGGGATCAAAAATCTGAAAGTGCAAGGTGATGCAGAGCTAGTCGTGAATCAAGTTAAAAGGATATATCAAGTGAAGAATGAGAGGCTCAGGCATTACCGTAATGCGGTGTGGGACAGCATCGAAGAATTTGATGCTTTTTCAATAGAATCCATCCCAAGAGCTCAGAATGACATGGCCGATTCTTTGGCCATTTCAGCATCCCTCATGCTCCCTCACCCAGGTTTGAAAATAGACAAATACACCATTGAGGTGGTTTTCCGCCCAAGCGTGCCAGACAATTCTCAGCATTGGCAAGTATTCAACGATGACAATCAACTCATTGCCTTTCTAGAAAAGGTAGAAAATTTTAAGGAACTTCACTTTGAAGGATCCACTTCTACGTGCCGTGAATCAGTCACCGGTCAAGACAATGAATCCGAAGGGAATGATGGCATATGTCAGCTCAAAGGAAATAAAATTCCATGAAGGGCCTGGTTTCTTTGGAACGGTTGTTCGACAGGCATGACCGTTTTGTAAAAAAGAAAAGGCAAGATGATACTGGCTCCTCCCTAGAAACCGAACCGGTTAATTTAGGTTCGGTAGAACATCCGCAGTTTGTGAACATTGGAAAATGTTGCACACCTGAAGAGAAGCGGAAGTTTGTCAAACTGCTGAAGAAATACATGGATGTATTGGCATGGTCCTATGCCGATCTAAAGTCTTTTAAGCCAAAGGACGTCCAGCATGACATCCCGTTGAAAGAGGACATCAAAGCCTTTCGCCAGAAGCAGAGGCATTATAACCCTAAGATCTCAGGTACTATCCAGGCTGAAATTCAGAAAATGTTGGATGCGAGAATCATTTTTCCTATCCATCACAGTACTTGGGTGGCAAACATTGTGCCAGTGCGCAAGAAAAATGGTGAAATACGCATATGCGTAGATTTTCGAAACCTGAATCAAGCTTCCTTAAAGGACAACTACCCACTTCCTATAATGGATCAAGTTCTACAAGCAGTAACTGGATCAGAAATGTTGTCCATGCTTGATGGTTTTTCAGGCTACAATCAGATTGAAGTCTCACCTGAAGACCAATTTAAAATAGCATTCACTACTCCCTGGGGCACGTTTGCCTACAGCAGGATGCCTTTTGGCCTGACCAATGCTGGCGCCACTTTTCAGCGGGCCATGGACCTTGCATTCAAAGGTATGATGGGGAAGGTCATTGTGGTTTATCTAGATGACTTAACTGTGTTCTCTAAATAGCGAAATGATCATTGTGATCATCCTGGAGCAAGTATTGGCTAGATGCCGAGAGCATGGGATTTACCTGAACCCAAAAAAATCTATTTTTGGAGTCACAGAAGGAAAGTTGCTAGGACATGTTGTTAGCAAAGAAGGGATGAAGATAGATACCGAAAGAGTTAAGGCTATTCAGAGCCTTACTTTGCCTACAAGCAAGACCGGCGTTCACTCTTTCTTCGGAAAGGTGAATTTTCTCAGGCGCTTTGTTCCCGACTTTGCTGAAAAGACTCGTCATATATTAGACATGATGAAAGGATCACCAACTTTCCGATGGAGCGAAGAAGGGAAGAGGTCGTTCGAAGAAATAAAAGCTTCTGTCGCTCACGCACCAGTCCTGGTATGTCCCGATTTCTCCAAAGATTTTATCATGTATAGCTATGCATCTGAGCATACTGTATCTTCCATCTTGATGCAAAAGAATTCTAAGGATGTTGAATCTCCGATTGCGTTCATGAGCTCTCCCCTCAAGCCTCACGAATTAAAAATGTCTCAGTTGGAGAAGCATGCCTTTGCCGTTGCCAAAGTAGTAAAAAACTTTAGGTATTACATTTTAAACTCTCATACGGTGGTTCTGGTTCCTGACACAGCAGTAAAGTCCATTTTAACTCAACAGGAGTTAGGAAGCTTGCGAGGAAATTGGATTGCAAAAGTCCAAGAGTATGATCTTGGATATAAAACCAACCAAGTTGGTAAGAGGCAAAGGCCTATGTCAGCTTATGGCTGAAAACCAAGGGTCAGAAGTTTCTAGAGGAAAAGATGATTGTACCAATGAAGCACAAAGTCAGCTGGAGAACCCTGATTCACTGCCTCTGGTCTTATTCGTCGCAACCAGCGATGAGTGGTATTCCGATATTGCTTTCTTCCTCACCTACGGTGAATGCCCAGTTCACCTAACTGCAAAGGAGAAGCACACTATAAAGCTCAGAGCAGCCAAATATGTCATCTGGGATGACGGTTTATACAAACACGGGATAGATGGCATCTTCTTGCGATGTGTCGACAAGCCACGGCAGGTGAAGTTACTTGAGAGTTTTCATAATTCAGCCTGTGGGGGCCATTTCTCCTCTTCCGTGATAGCACACAAGATCATCCGGAGCCAGGTACTATTGGCCGACACTTTTCCAAGATACAGCTACCTGGGTAGCAAAGTGTGAGCCTTGTCAGCAGTTCATGTCGGCAAGCCCAAGTTGGCTGCTTTTCCCCTCAGGCCGGTCGTCATCGACGAACCATTCAAGCAGTGGGGAATTGATTTTATCGGCGCACTCAATCCCCAATCAAGTGCCGGACATAGTTATGTCCTTACAGCAACAGATTACTTCACCAAGTGGGTGGAAGCCATACCTGTCAAACATGCCACTTCCGAAGTTGTTTGCAGTTTCATCAAAGAAAATATCATTGTCAGGTTTGGCGTTCCAAACAAGATTGTTGCTGATAATGCTTCTAACTTTTCTTCATGGGAAGTTATTAGTTTTTGCTATGAATACAGGATAACTTTAGCTCATGCCTCAGATTATTACCCTCAGGGAAATGGTCAGGCAGAATCCAGTAACAAAAACTTGGTGACCATCATACGAAAGCTAGTGGATGAGAATCAACGAATGTGGCACAAGTCCTTATACGATGCTTTGTGGGCAGATCGCATTACTCCCAAGAGATCTCTCGGTATGTCACCTTTTCAAGTGTTATATGGCACCGATGCCGAGCTTCCCATTTCCGCTGAACTCCCTGCTCTGCGCTTGGCACGGGCAATCGAGGATGAAACTTTTCAAAATTCCCTTGAAAAGAGGATCATGTATCTAGCAGAGCTCGAAGAAAAGAGAGTAAGGGTGGTCGACAAGATCACCGAACATCAGAATCAGGTCAAAAGATTGTTTCGATAAAAAAGCTAAGCAAAGAAATTTCCAGGTGGTAGACCTCGTCCTTTTGTGGGACAAACAAAGAGAGCCAAAGGGCATGCACGGAAAGTTTGATTCCCTATGGAGAGGGCCTTTCAAGATCAAGCAACTCAACGGAGAGAATAGTTTCTATCTCTCGTATCTGGATGGAACTGAGCTCCCGCTTCCCTATAGCGGGCAACATCTAAAAATCTTCAGGAAGTAGAGCTTGCTCTCTTCTTTGTATAGTTTGCTTCAGTTGTGTGTTTGTTTTTGTCGTGTGTTTGCTTTTGTTGGTTGTGTGTTTCCCTTTCCGGTCTCCCTTGTTTTTGACTCTGTTACCCAATGGATAGGCACGTGAGATTTGGGATTCTCTACCCCTGAGGTTCGCTCAGAGATAGTCCCCAGAAAGAGCCAGCTGTTATCCTGTAAAATTGGCAAGGGCAATTTTACAGATAACCCTACCAAAATTTTGTTTCTGGTCCCTCGTCAGGGACCCCTTGCGTTCGGAACGTTGCAAAATCCCTTCCCGGGAAATCTAGTTTTCCGAACTTAGCCATTTTTGGTCTTTTTTGGTCGGGCGCACATAATGACTATGCAACATCAAGTTTTGGTGTGCCCCCTTTAAATCCTTTGGCGCACGGTTTGAAGTGTCAACAGGCATTTTGATGCGCCTCACTATGTTGAGTCTTCCTTGCATGCGCCAAGGCGCATGCGCCTTCATGTCAACAATACTTTTGTTGCGCCACTTTTTGGTGCGCCAAGGGCGCACATATTTTTGTGTCAAAAAACCTTTGGTGCGCCAAAGGGTGCACATAACTTCGTGTTGGCAGGTGTTTTGATGCGAAAGGGCGCATGCTTTCTTGTGTCGACAGTGCTTTTCATGCGCCACTTGAAAAAGTTGGTGGCGCATTTATTACCACCTCACCTATATATAGGCGCGTCTGCACTGTCATTTTCATCCGTCAGAATCACGTGATTTTCTCTCTCACCTCTATACCTGTCAGCGCACCTGCCCTGTCGTTTTCGAATCACTTCGTGGACCCAGTTTCACATTTCTCCATTATATAATCCTGGTAAGAGGTCCTCTTTTCTTTTGTGCATTTTTGGTGTTTTGTTTTTTGGCTGCTTGTTGGTGTGGATTGAGTTAAAAAGCTGTCAAAACATGAACTCCCCACCTCCTTGCTGTTTTTCTCTCTTCTTCCATGCATTTTCCCCCCCCTCTTTCCAGATCTGCTGGTAAAGGGGACTCTGTCCTAAAAATGGCTTGGAACTCTCATTTTTAAGCTTCTTCATCACCCAAATGAACCCTTAAAAAGGAGCTTACCCACATGTAAAACCCCTCAGAGAAAGAATCATGGCTTAAAAAGAAGATACTATTATTTCCTCCTTTGGCGCATCTGTCATCCCTGTAACATAATACACAGTCATGCCAATGGCGCACATACCATGCCTGTTACACAAAGAACAGCTGCGCCCTCAAGGCGCACTTCCTTCACTTGTTGCAACCCTTTCCCTGCGCCCTACTTGGCGCACCAAACTCATATGTTGCAGTATTTAAACCTGCACCCTTTGGCGCACCCTGCATGTATGCAACATTAACTTTATATGCGCCAAGTAACAACTGTAAAATGGCACAGGCGCATCCATTGTTGGAACAACATCATGTTATGCAGACCTTCCATGTGCCGCACCAAGTCCTCCTGTGGCGCATGAAATAATGATGTTATACGCATTAAACTTGCGACCTTTGGCGCATCCTGTACCCGTGTAACATGAAAAATATCCGCGCCCTTTATAAAATGTATACATATGGTGCAGGCGCACTTATGCTTACAACAACAAAAAATGCAATCTGCAGTGTCCATGCACCATGCGCCCTTTGGCGCTGATTTATCCCTTGCAGCAGCCCTTTTCTGTGCGCCTTATCATTTAACCCTGTAATCTGCAGTATTCATGTTCCCTGTGCCCTGAAGGCCTTAAAATCACTAACTCTTTCTTTTGTTGATGCACTTTAATGGAAGATCAAACAGCTAATATGACTTTCTTGCGTTGGGTTTCACTTCTTATTCTTGCAGATCAACAATTAAGCTCAGAAGTACATATGTCAACATCAAGCAAGAGACCTACCAAATTCAAGGGTAAAGCAAAGCTCACAGAAGAAGAAATGAAGTAAAAGTATCAGAGGGTTAGGATGCCTGAGTCCCAGGCCGAATGTGACCTAGACATCAGAGAATCAGAACTGGGCCATATTGACGTGGAGGATTTCTGGGCTAGAACCCAGAGGGTCACAAGAAGTCCATGGATGGAAAAACTGATGGGAAGTGCGTTACACTTTGCTGGAGGGATCCCATTCAGTGCCGTGAACAATGAGTTCATGATGGTAGTAGCCCGATGCTACAACAAAGACACAAGATGTGTCCATAATGAGAAGGGCGAGGTCATAATCAACCTCATTGCCCGACACTTTGAAATAATGCTCGGCATCCCTCACCACCGGCACTTTGTGGCCGTAAGCCAGGAAGATTGCATTAAAGCCTGGGACGACAATGAGGATCAGTGCATGTAGCTGATGAATGAGGTATATCTAAAGAACAAAAAGGTGGTGACTTGGTGGCCACAAGTCATTCATCGCAGTGACTTTTCAGAGGAACTCAGTGACACAATCACATTCCTGAGCAGAGTATTTGGGCTTCCTGATGCCCATTACTTTCACAAGTGGATGCTGAGGTACTTAGAAACAATGAACAAAAATGTGCCCGATCAACGCTTTGAGTGGGCGGAAATCATAAGCAGCACAATATCTGAGCAGCTCCAACAACTTAACACAACGGGGAGGTTCTATATGAACTCCTATGTGGTCTATGTTGCGGCTTCAGAGAGAGACTATCCAGCTCTGATGCGGTGCGGGGTTTGGCCCCAAGTTAAGATCTATGAATACTATCCAGAACTGAAGCTGGAAAATAGTATTCCCCAGTTCACAAAGATCAATGATGCCTTCTTCTATGGCATCATCTACCTTTTGAGGCCGAACATGACTCACGGTCGCACGACCAAGAGTATTGTAGTAGCTACAGAGAAATGGGGGGCCCTGTTCACTCAATTCCCCACCTTCACCTATCTGAGGGCAGCTAACTTCTTGGGGGAACCAACTAAACTACCAAGATATGCTGGTCCCAAGTTGATCCTGTTGGAGCTATCAAGACAGCTTATCACCTACCACGAGAAGTGTCTCAAGAGAAAGAAGGGTGGAACTCCTTTCCCCCTCACAGTGGGTAGGTATACGTGTCTCTCTCACCACAAGGCAAAGGACATGTTTGCGGAGCTAGAGCTACTGAATCTAAAACATAACTTCCCAGCAAGACCCAATTTCAACCCAAGAAATTATCTGCCCAGGGCCAAGCTCGATCCGATCCACATCCCTCAAATCAAGGATATTTACATCGACTTATATAATGAGGTCGAGCTCAGGAGGAAGGATCATTCCCGCTTGGCCTTAGCAGAAATCATCTAGTACGGTGTGGCCATCGTCCCAAAAGGCTATCAAACTACTGAGCGAGAAGTTGATCGAGTATATCTTGACACAGGTGGGGACGATGGGCCTTTCACGGTGATCGACAGAAACAAAGCTCCTCAAACAATAGAGGAGAGGGTCAAGGAAACTCTGTGAAGAACAGAGCATTGGTGCCGAATGAACGGTCTCATCTACCTCGGAGTCGATTTCACAACCTCTCCGTTGGGCAACGCACCTCCTCGATTCAAACATAGCTAGAAAAAGGGCAAGGTAAAAGGAAAAGAGGGTGAATCCAGTTCCACCCAAGAGGAAGCTCCTGAAAGCCCTCCTTCCACTTCACAAGAACGGGTTGTAATCCCGAAAAGCTTAGAAGAAGAAGCAGCGGAAGATGTTCCGATAGGCACATCCACTCAGGATGTGGCCACTACTGTAACTATTGAGGTCCCTTCTGTCCCTTCTCCTTCTCCTCCTTCCCCTCCTCGAGTGACCCAAGTGACCATTCCTTTGGTCGTGTCCTCTCCCCCATCTTCTACTATTCCCCCTGCTTCCTCATCCATCTTCTCCTCTCTCACGGAGCTTTCCCACACCATTTCTTCCCTCATCTCTAAGCTCCCTTCCATTCCTATGTCTTCTTCCCCTGCAGTATCCCTTCCTCCCGTGAGCACTTCCTTGGCTTTTCTCTCAATGTCGCCTCTAAGTGTCTCCACATTTTTCCCTTCTACTACTGTAGTTGCTCCCTTTTCCGTTTCTGGTCCTTCTCCCATAAGTCCAGCCTAGATCTCCTAGCACCTGAGTCAACATAAGAGGAAAGTTCCCATCACACCGATGGACTTCTCTGTCATCCCATCAAAGGGGATCAAGAAACAAAAGCCTATAACTCGCTTCTCTTAGAGTGCATCAGGGGAGAGAGTGATGGAGATTGCATACCCCAATCCTTTGAAGGATAAAAAGGATCTGTCTTCGACAGATTACATAGTGACTCAAGTCACAATGGGGACATCTTCAGAAATCCTGCAAGGAGAGGCCCTATCTGCAGTTGACGCCCTTTGCAAGAAGTTCCAAGAGGCAAAGGAAGAGAAAAGGCTGCTAAAGGAGCAAAATAAACATCTTCTCCACGCCTTGCAGAAAATGGGTAGTGCACCTCCTACAACTGCCGCCAAAACTCTTGAACCTCTAAGTCAGGATAAAATCAATGAATATGCTAAAATCGGTGAGCAGGGCATGGCAGTTTCCGCCTGGAGGAGCCAAATCCTCAAAGAAAGTGAATTAGTTATCGCTAAGTTCACAAATTTGTACCAGAATATCAATCGAAAAAACAGAGAACTCCAGGCGATAGCGGGACCCATCTCCGAAGAGCTTGATCATGCTAGGATGCAACACGAGACCTTTCAGAAAATGCTCGACTGTTCAGTCGAAGATCTGGTCAAGTTTCGGCATCTTTGGACACCCTACAGCCCTCAATAAAATCCTTTCCACTTTGGATTATCGGATGTTGATCAACTGGAATTCGTCCTAGAAAAGATCGACAAGGTAAAGGAGGAAGCCCTAGATGCAATGCATCAAATGGAACAGATTGTTCTCAGAATGTCTCCAGGGTTGCTCACTCCTTCTTTCACCTTAAGGAAGGTCAAGAGAAACTATTCAGATCTTCAAGGAGATCGTTTCACAGGGGCTGGGGCCAGAGGTCACGTTCGACGCCGAATCCATCAACAACCTGCTGGCGTGTCGCGACTTCATTGGGTACCTGATAGAGGCGGGGAATGATTATTCCAAACTCTCCAGAAAAGATCACAGATGAGCGGGAGACCTGCGAAGCTATCAGCGATATACACAAGGATCCTTCCCAGGATCAAATTCAACCCATGATTAGCAAGTTCATGGAATACCGTGCCCAGTTCCATGTCTCGTCACCCGAGCAGAAAAAGTAAGATACCCCCTTTTAGCCACGGGATGACGACGAATAGTTTCCTTCTTCGTTCTTCCCAACTCTCCCTTTGTGAAATATCTAAGTCATGTTGACACAAACGATGACATCATCCATGTTACACCATGAGGTGATGTCATCCATTAAAGTTGTCAAAAAGTTAACAAATGACTTTGTAATCTATTGTAAGATATTTTTTTTGTAAATAAGTGGTTTGTTTGCTTTTGTCTTCTTTTCTTCTCTCCTTCTATATATACTTTAATACTTGTTGTATTCAGGCAGTGGATATCTTTTAGATGAAAAATAGAAGTGAGAAGAAAAGGCTTTGTACTTTTTGTAACAGAAGAAGATATTAATGCAAATATTAAGACTTTGTGCTAAATATGTGTGTTATGGGCATCTGATCTTTCTTATGTCAGATCTATGCGTTTATTCTGTTGAATCTATCTCTACTTTTTTGTCATTTATTCATCAGTATTGCTTTATTCGTTTATGCAAGTAGGTTTGGCTCTGTTTACTACAAATCCCAAAACATAAACTTTCTGACCTTTTTGCTTTGGAATTCATTTCTTTTCTCCCTTCGGACCTGATACTTCTTCATCCTCTCTTCCTTTCCCTTTTTTTTGTAGATGAAAATACCCCTACTGGGATGAGATCCCAAACCCCTGAAGGTAGAATATTGTGAGACTTACACAGATTCCTACTGGTAGAATAGCAATAAACCAGTTTCACTTTGCTGACTCAAAGAGGGGCTATGCCCTGCACACTGTTGGCTCGTTTATCCATAAATCTGCCCAAGCGACAGATTTTCAAACCAACATATCAGTGTAACGATTTTGGCACAAACATTAGTCGTAAGAACCCTGAGAGGCCTTCCCATGACCCTACACTATCTATGAAGAGGGTATTGAATTTCTTTTCCCAATTTTCACCATCATAATTATTGCATTTAATACTCTAAGTTAGAAATAGTCTGAAAATGTGCATCTCTGTTGCGAGTCTGTTGGGCGCGCATGTTATTGCGATGTTTTAGTTTTTTTCATAAATTCGCTTTTTAGAAAGCAAATGGGTGCGCAGGTGTAAACTAAATGGTTGGATCATGCATGCGTGAAAAAAAATGTACATTTCGTAGCTAAGGGAGTGCTATGTGTAAAAAATGAAAATGATTTATCCAAGGGCACGAAATATGTTCATAATTCATAGAGTGCGCTAAGCATGATTAGGGGGATAACAAATGGGTGTGGAAATGGGGAGCATGGATGGACTACAATTGGGGTGTGTAGGCAAAAAATTTAAGAATATATATTTCTCAGCTTTAGAAGAAAAACCCTGAATAGGTTTTAACCTTATCTTGAAAAACTTAGGAAGAAAATAGAAGAATTCTAGAGGAAAACACAATGACCTTAGGAAGAATTGGTCTTAGAAGGAAATGGACTCTAACTGAAGTGTTTATGCATATCTTGTACCAGTGAGATTGCAGAAGTTGGATACATGGGATCAGTTGATGGCATTTTAGAGCCTATTGAGGTGACATTCAAGACATCAAGAAGCAATGTAGAGTTGATTGTCGTCCTATAGGCTACACACCTAAGACTGATGTATTGCATATTCCCTTAGATTCGATTAGAATCACGCCCTACTCACTACCTTGAAGCACACAGATGACGAAGAGTGAAGAAAAACAGTGCTTCATATTACCCACTGGCGAAGATGGTTGTTACAGCTCCCAAGAAGGATGTTACCATGGATTCTTCGAGTACCTATCCATGGATGCATTTGATAGAGTATGATGGACAGTGAGGTTGGAACCGTTTCCATGTACTCTATGAACATGTTTATACCCTGAGACATTCCATGAGCAGGATATGACTCAGTGGATCTACATATTCTATGTTTGTAATGATCAAAGAAGCTCACGTGACATGATACCAGTATACTTGATGGATTTTGTTGGTAGTATTTAAAACTGGTGCCATGGACAAGGCGAGTGCACACTTTACATGCATAGGCTTGACTGCAGTTATATATAGGTTGATGGATGGTGAGTAGCTGTTACTAGGGTATAATTGGTATATTAGACATTGAGTTATATTGGGATTTTCACTATGAAAAATAAGTATACTGAAGATTTGGTACAAAAAGAAGAACCTCACATCTGGAGGCTTTCAGTGACAGATATGGACGTGGTACCATATAGTCAATATAGGTCACCCACATGAATTATTAAGAGATATGGAGATGTAGGGAATGAGCCCGATGTTTCAAAAGAGGAACATGGAAGCCAAATAAGGCAATGATGAATGCATCTACATCTAGGAGATACCTACCATTATCAGGTGCACCTTGGATGATTTGTAGTTACGTATGATCACATGAAGGCCTTCAAAAATCAGGTTCATAGTGGCTAAATGATGACTACCAGTGTAGGCATATGGAAATCCACGTCAAGATGAAAGAACACTTTATTATTGAGTATTCCCAGGGCACATCATATTTCTAGACCAGTGGTACAAAGTGGACCAGGTAATTAGAGGAATAGTTCGACCAGGTGTAGGGCATCCTGGGTGGTGAGATACGGTAAGCAACACAGGATGAATCATGAGAATTTTTATTATGGTTATACATGGATTGGGCCTTATTATGGCGATGCCCTTGAATAGCTTATCTTGGTTATGCATGCCACAACCATAGGTTCCATTTCCCCATGGTCAGCAGATCTCAGGGAGATCAGCCAAGTAGTGCAGCATGAATATGTAATATTAGATTCAAATATGTGTCATCTACCAGGATCCACATGTTGTGATAGGATGATCGATCATGGCGCAAAGTGTGTAAAAAATTACATGGTCACATCTCTTTGAGATAGAGTTTCTTCTTAGGTTAGCGAGAGGTTGAGGCAACATGTCACAGGAGACAAGGAAGTGCTCTGCAACCACAGAGATAGGGACAGGTATAGGCACCACAGGTACTGGTATAGTAGCAGGTACTTATGCAATAGCAAGTAGTGGTAACAACCATAGGCACACATGCTCCATAGGTACCCTTGGTTCCACCATCAGGTGCCTCCATTTACCATTTATTATGCTTAGGAGGTCTTCCATCAGTATTGGCCACCAGGTTAGAATGGTATGGGATAGGCGTTAGATGGGGAGGAGTTAATCATCAGATTGAGATGGATGGGGGGTCCTAATCATCATATTCCAATGAGTTTGGAGGATACCCCCCTGGACAGTGACACATGGGAGCTAGTTACCTTACAGTGGAAAGGCTAGTATATGCAGCATAGTGGTCATCATTTAGCTAGCTTCAGGTCGTTCTACTAATGAGAGACCACTGTATATTTATACAGAGTAGGGATCAATTGACTACAGAGAGAGAATTTAAGCCACTGGTAAAACGAGGATACCAGGCCACTTTCATGTCAGTGAGATTAGTTGGTTGACCAGATGAGGGCATAGTGGGCTATATGTAACTTCAACGTCCACCAGGCTTAGGTAGAACATAGTCTAGATTGACTAGTCCAACCTCGAGAGGTAATGTGATTGTGCCTTCAGACTTTCTTTCACTATTATCGTACCCAAAAATGGTTATGATATCATTTTATAAATCATTTTTTCAATGTAACCTAGACAACATAGGAGTTTCATGGAGAAAATATTCAATATTGCTCCATGTTTTCGACTAATACACGCTTGAATTTGTGACGAGTTATATAAGCCTCGACGTATAAAGAATGGTTGTTAGCAACGTTAGGATTAAGAAGGTCAGCGAGACCAAATGATAGGATTGGATTGGGTGTTGCAATATTTTCTATTAAATCCTAGAATTACTATGAGTTGATGTTAGGTGGGACATGAGTGTCATTCAATGTTTGTGTAAGGATGCGTTGTAATGCGGGAGAATACTTTAGTAATTCCATGATGGAAATTTGTGTTGTGGTCTTTTCCAATTGTTTTACGATGTTGAATGAAGATGTAGGTTGGGAAGTGGAAGTGGTGGTGGAATTAGATGTTGGATTAGGAGGTGGTGTGGGAGATGAGGTAGTGGATTATTTTTATGTAGTGGGGATCCACACTTTTTTCTATCTAGTGGTGACCGCATAGCCGGTTTTGATCCATTTATTGTAACCACTAGATCTTGGTCGTAGTCTATGGTCGAGATGACTGAGTCATACTCAACGTTGTTTGATAATTGACCCTTGTCCTTAGAATTATCATCGTGGTTAGGGAAGGGTTTTTTTGAACATGTTGAGTTTTTTGTTGGGGGTATTTTATCAAAGGTATTTTCAACCTCTATGTCTCCATGTTCAATCAATTCTTGGAAATAATGGCGGAGTTTCATGAATCAATTTGTAGAGTGTCCTTTTATGCGATGGTAATCATAGTATTCATTGTATTTATGCCAATTCAGTTTGGGTTTCCCTTCTTCAAAGGGTTTAACGATGGGGTATGAGATCATGTTGGCATTTTCTAAGTGAAAAAAGACGCTAGATAGGATTTCTCCAAGTGGGGTGAACTTTCTTTTCTATCATGAGAAGGAGCTTCCTTTCTAGGGATGATAATCAATTGTTTGTTGGATTTAATTATGTTGGGTGGATTGTTTTGAATGTTTCAAACATGACAAGAATTAGTAATGCCATCTTTGACTATATTTAGTTTTCACGATTAAAATCCAATTTGGATTTGTCTTAGCTTTGAGGGGTGTCCCTAGGAGGTTAGTCTCTAAAGGTTGTTTTAAGTAAGCCATTTAGAAATGTGGGATTTCTCGATTTGTGTCCCTTTTTCAATGGGTTCTTCAAACTTGTTCAAATAGTGAATTTGCATATGAAATGATAACTCTGTAATGAGGTTTAGGAAAAATATAATAACTAATTATCTCTTTGGCATCAAACAAGGGAATATGCTTGTAATCCCTTGCCAGCGTTGCAAAAAGGATACAAATTTGTTCATTGGGCCTTTGCTTGGTGTTGCAAATATCAGAGCATGGTTACTTCTGATTCTAGGTTGAAGGAAAAATGTTTAAATTTTTTTTTCTGATAGGTATGCGAAAGTTGTGATTGACCCTTTTAGAAGATGAAGGAACCCATCTAGGGGATTTGTGAAAGCACTGTTTTATTGATTTGGCTCAAAAAATCTCTTGATTAAAGATTGATAGGATGTCAGATTAAATCATTTCCTATAAACCTTTGCACTCAATACAATTCAAACTTCACGTTGATAATGTTAACTAGGGCATACAAAATGAGATTCAGGAGAAATAATTTCCCCCATACAAGCTACACATTAATGAATCATGGATTTGTATTCCATCTTCCCTTCAGATTTGCGGTTTAGTTATAAACTCGATAGTTGAAGTGACTTTAGGTTCATTTTATCATTGTTTTTTGATTCACTCAAAAGCAAGTCACTCCATTGAATGTCAGTTTGATATAAGCTTGAAATCTAACAATTTTGATAATGAAGGATTCATTGGTGGATGAAGCTTAAACAATCTTGATGATTGATGAGATAAGGAGTGAACACAAGTCACTTAATATCAGTTTGATGTAGCTTGAAATAAGCTAATAAGGATTCATTGTTAAATCTACAGGCTTAAATCTAATAGAAATAATCAATCTACATTTTGATCTTTGTTGTTTAGATTGAAACTCTCTATCAATGTTTTGTTTGGTATTAAATAATGTTGGGAAATGGTTTTGTGGAACACGAAATCAATGGGATTTGAACTTTATAATTTTACACATTAATATCACCCAAGTTTTATGATAAGAACAATGCCAAACTACTTTGTTTACAAACAACAAGTAGTCATGTGTATTAAATAATTCTAGCTCAAGAGGCAGATCCTTTGGCAATAATCATTGTTTCATGTAGTCATACAATATGTTTTGGAATGGTGGATGTATGCTCTTATCACTCTAAAAAGACTCACCAATTCTTACTTACTTGCTTTGGAGTGAATCACCATGTCTAAGAAATGCTTTGTGAAAAGGTGGAAGGTGATGGGGGGATGGATGTGTCTATGGTGTCCTTATTACTCCCTGAAGATTTATAGGGACAATGCCCAGGATTCGTTGTTACAGCTGTATTAGGAATTAAGTGTAGTAGGAGTCGTGATGGATTTACTTGTAAATGCTTTATAGAGGCACCTTAAATACCAAACGATGTGATGAGACTAGGTCTCAGAGTGAAATGTAAATGTGAATGCTAGTGGTGCATGATAGTGAATTCCACATCACCGGTGTAGCGTCGATAGTGATGAAATCCATCTCTACTATGTGTAAAAACAAATGATGATGTGATTAACAACAAAGTTCTTTCCAACTTGAAATAAATCACCGGCAGAAAATGACAGGATACATGGGGTACCTGAGCATGCTAAAAAAAAATGGTTTCAACAATTTTATTTTAATGGTGGTAATTTTTCAGGGAGGTTTTAAAAAATTTGTGTGTTTTTGGTGAAATTACAGTGGCCATGGTCATGTAGAAAACAAATTAGTAGTTATCCCATAAACAAAGTGTTAGAAAAATGATCATGGTTTTTTTTTTTCTAGATCACTCGAAGGTGTAGGAAAAGAGAATGCGCAATCAATGACCAGAAAATATTAATAATGCGAAATAAAATAATGATCAAGACGATAGTTAGAAACAAAAGACAAAGCTAGAGGATCCTACATACAATGTTAGTAGTCTAAAATGATTAAATTTTGAACGATATGGTCTACACAAAAGATATTAGTAGGTTTTCAATGCAAACAAAGAGAGAACGAGAAAAGACAACATTGTCGTGTTTCTGATTCTTAATTTCATTTGTATCAAGCACGAGAGAAGAGCATACATGTTAAGGGTTTCAATTAACAACTAACTTCACAAAAAAATGAAAAAAAGAACGATGAAAATACATTGACAAGATTCAAAAGTGTTAGACAACTATGCAAGGTGCTTAGACAATGACGAAATGATTAAAAGATGACACCAAGGTGTTTTGAAACATGTGGGGACCCTAAAATTGCAACCATCACAACTGGTGAAAGGTTGGAAAAATTCAATAGAAAGAGGTTTTGCATCATGTATGGGTTTTGAAATTTAGTCTTTGATAGTGAAGAAAGGTAACCAAAGTGTCAGAAAATCCTACAAAATTAAATAACCCAATTACTCACATAGTTAGAAAATATGATAAGGAAAAAAATTAAAGGTCCTATTGTTTTGTGTTTTGTAAAGGGCCTACGTAGCTAATTAAGTATGGAAATATTGGTTGAAAAGTTTTTTTTGTGAGACAATTTTGGATTCAATGAAAAATAATAATAATCAAGACTAGAGTAATTCAGTATTGAATAAAATGAAATACTACATTAAACAAAGGGGAACTAATAAATTATTGAATGAAACTAATTACTAGCTGAAATTGATGACTAGACGCCAAATTCAAAACCATATTAAATTAACTAGATACTTGGTGCCTAAGCATTGTAAAGTATAAGTAATATTGGTTATATTGTGAAGTATAAGGTATGTGGATTCAAACGAAAGCCTAAACAATAAAATTAAATGAACCCTAGACCTAAAGTGCGAGTGGGTTATGTTTGTGTATTGTGATGGGTGACCTATGTGGGTGGATGTTTGTGTGGGGATAGATGAGGAGCTAAGTGGCTCACCTGAGTGGCCAAGAATAGTGGGAACGGTTTGTGAGGAATGGTTCGAGATTGGAATTGAAAGATCAACAAGATTAGGGATAAGATTTGGGGAGACAGCTTTGCCAAGTGGCCAAAGGCTAGGAGGGATGTGTGTTTTCAGGAGAGTTCTAGGGATGGGGTAGACTGGGAGTCTTGGAGATAGATCAACTAGGTGTGGGGATTGATGGGCGTGGGAATAGAGAGGACTCGGGAGAGTTGAGGGCAGTTGTGTGGTGAGGGATCCAGATAAGTGGCCATGTGAGGGGGGATCTAGGGAGTGAATCTGGATAGTGGGATGGGCGGTCTGCATGATATTAGGCTCGCTGGAGTCATGTGTTTGGGTTTGTGGTTGGGCTTGAGTGAAAGGGCTCAACCGAGTGGCTAGGGAGAGTTGAGTGGATCAGGGATGTGTGAGAGTTGGGTTGGATATGTGAGGTCAAATGGTGAGGGAGTCATGTACTAGGAGCTATGTGGTGAGCCGAGTGGGTTCATCCAAGTGGTAGGCATAGGGATTAGTGAGGATATGGGATCTCAAATCAGCTAAGCTGGCCGGGTTGGGGGGAAAGGGAATAGGAATAGGGAGAGGGGTAGGATTTAGGATGAAGTTTGTAAAAAAAAAATTGAATTTTTATTTTATTTTATTTAATAAGAATGATTTTTTTGTTTTGTTTTTGTAGGTTTATACAAATCTCAATAACAGAGAACCAAGGAATGTATGATAACACTAAAACAAGGACAATCAAAATTACTAAAACCCCCCGCCCTATAGAAAACATATTCTGAGTATTTTTACCAAACTGAATAGCAGACACACCATACTATGATTTTTTTTGGTGTAAACAATGCTATACACATATGATTTTTTTTAGAAATCTAAATTGATATCTGTTGTAACACTAAAATCTAAGTTTATAATACAAATTTCCCATGACAGTAGAATTTGAAGTATGATTTTTTTTCTTTGATATTGTCAACCTAAAACTGAGTTAGAACATTAATTAATGACAAGTAACCCTTCGTACAACTATGCAACCAAGTTAGAAATTGAAAGCTAAATATTCCAAAAAATATCAAGATGTTTTATATTTTTAGATTGTTGAAATCTACATGGTTATCATAACTTGAAAATAGAAAGCTAGTTTTCGAGTTATTGTTTTTGGGTACCCGATATTTGCACGAGACAGAATAATGCGACGAGAAAAAGAATGATAAGAAACAAACCAAATTAAGCAAATATCAATGGATCTTAGAACAGGTACATAAAAGAGGTTATTAAGACATGCATTAAAAAGATAAATGTCAGACGAATGACTCCCCTTGAAGAAGGTTCACGATGTGGCATAAGCAGTATCCATCGCTATTAGAACCTGCATAGACACAATAAGATGCCACAAAGCAATAATACCTTCCACAATGTAAATTGTTAGCCAAAGAATGCCATATGGAATAAAAAATGGAATAATTACAACAAATAATAGTAGGAAAATGATGGATAAAACAACACAGTTGCGAGACCAAAAATAACAAGTTGAGGGTTAAGTCCCACCACGAACGTGCCAGAATGTGAGCTAGGAAAATGCACTAATAATAAGAAAGTAAAGAAACTAGCCATGATACCTTCTCCTTCACGATTCCTTAGCAAACCTCAGAATGGGTGGACATGGATTGTGGATGGGCCTTGATTTTTTGAAATGTAGGTGCTTCCTTCAAACTGGAACAAGGATTTCATCTGCAACAAGATCAAATTACTTTGCACCAATGGATAAAGGGATTATGGATTTGGGATTACTTCAATATGGTGCTATTTGGGCATTAAGACAAGGTGGAAAGGATGATCTATGCTCAAAGGATTTAATATATTCTGACAGGATATTCAAGCTTATTCTGAAAGAGGGGAGTGATGACTCTATTTATAGCCTAGAAGTGAGTATTAATTCGAAGGTTTTAGGGTACTCATGATTATGGAAAGTAAGCATGATTAGGTGTTAGGAATTAGATAAAAAATATGTGGAAACAATTCCTCAAACCATAGCAGTACGAAAATATATAGCATAATTATACTTGTAGAAATATAACAACATAAATAAATAATGCACAAAAGAAGACAAGATTTAACATGGTTCACCCAATGTGGGCTACGTCCACCAAGAACTTGCTCAGATTTTATTATCAACAAGAGTAAAACAACTCTCACAATATTCTCTCAATTATGAACTCACAACAGAATTCCAAAGATGTTAAACCACATCTAAACCACAATTGACACCCAATTGCTTAATCTTGATCACTCTTGATCACCTCTTGATCTCTAAGACTCAATACCTCTTGAACACTCAAGATATCTTTAAGATACCCTAACACCTCTATTTATAGGATTACAATCCTTTTAAGAAGTCCTAAAGCCGACCCTAGAAGTTTGAAAGTTGTGATCTTTCAACTTCCCACAGCTGGAAAAATAGTCCCGACGTTAACAACATGTTAACAATAACATTGTAGCAACGACACAACGACTGCACAACAATGTCACAACAAAAAACTGAAGAATGCTCTTGAAGTCTCCAAAATTAACTGTTTGAGCTCCAACACTTCAACATTGATTCAAGAAGACCAAAAATAGGCTCCTCACCCCAATAATCTCCCACTTGGAGATTGTTTCCACTGAGCAAATTTCTTAACCCTTCATTATCAACCATGAAGGCCAATCAAAATTGAACACAACTTCAAATTTTCCCTTTTGATCGCCTTGGTCATCATATCCACAGGATTATGACTGGTATGAATCTTTTCTAGCTTCAACTTATCTTCTTCCAAAGCTGTCCTGATGAAATGATATCTCAGCTGAATGTGCTTCGTCCTAGAGTGGAAAGCGGAGTTATTCACCAAATGAATAGCACTCTGACTATCACTGTGTAGTCTCCCAACTTCCTACTTATGACCCAACTCATCAAGCAACTGTTATAGCCAAATCATCTACTTACTTGCCTCTGTGGCAGCAACATACTCAGCCTCTGTGGTTAACAAAGCCACAACCTTTTGTAACCATGAAATCCAACTCACCGCTGTATCACTAACTATAAATACATAACCTGTCGTGCTCCTCCTACTGTCCAAATCTCCTGCCATGTTTGAATCTACATATCCAAGTAATGTAGTGTCTGATCCACCGAAACACAATGTTGCTCCCATGTTCCCTCTCAAATACCGAAGGATCCACTTTATTGCCTGCTAGTGCTCTCTACCTGAATCATTCATATACTTGCTCACTGCTCCCACTGCATGGGAAATGTCAGGCCTAGTGCATACCATAGCATACATCAAGCTACAAACTACTAATGAGTATGGTACCCTGGACATCTAGATTCTATCCTCCTCAATCTTGGGACTCTACTCCTTTGATAATTTAAAGTGACCTGCCAAAGGAGTACCAACCGGTTTAACATCCTGCATACTAAACCTCTCCAAGACCTTCTTTATGTACTCTTATTGAGATAATACCAGCTTCTTCTCCTTCCTGTTTTGAGTTATTCTCATACCAAGGATTTGTTTTTCTGCCCCCAAATCCTTCATAGCAAAGGAGTCACCTAGCTGCTTCTTGAGTAACTTTATTTCCTGCATGTTCTTCCCTGCAACAAGCATATCATCTACATATAGGCACAAAATAATATAACTACCATCAAGAAACTTCTTGATGTACACGTAATGGTCTAAGTGACACCTGGAGTAATCCTTCTCTTGCATAAAATTGCCAAAATTCATGTACCACTGCCGTGGAGCTTGTTTCAGGCCATACAAGCTCTTCTTCAATTTGCACACTAACCTCTCCTTCCCTTTGAACTCAAAACCATGTGGCTATTGCATGTAAAATTCCTCCTACAACTCACCATGAAGGAATGTAGTCTTCACATCCAACTGTTCTAAGTGCATGTCTTCTACTGCAACTAAACCAAGAATAGTCCTAATAGAAGTCATTTTAACAACCAGAGAAAAAATTTCATCGAAGTCTATGCCTTTTGTTTGTGCAAATACTTTGACCACCAACCGGGCCTTGTATCATTTCCTACCTCCATCTTCCTCTTTGATTATATACACCCACTTGTTCTTTAATGCTCTCTTGCCATCGGGTAGCTCCACTAGATCCCAAGTCTAGTTTTCCATAAGAGATCTATGCTCTTCATCCATATCCTACTCCCACTTCTTCCTGGCATCCACCTGCACTGCTTCCTCAAAGCACTTTGGCTCTCCACTGTCAGTGAGTAATAAATAATTCAAAGATGAAGTAAATCATTCAGGTTCCCTTCTTACCCTAGAAGACCTTCTCACCACAGGAGTTTGGGGTTCTTAATGAGTAGGTACCTGAACTGGCTATGCCGGAACATGCTGTAACTGAATCGGCCCCTTGGACACCTTGTTGTCTGCAATTTCCTCTAATACTGTGTATTCTTTCTTTGATTCCTCTTTCTGTTCCTGCAACTAATCTTTATACATGGATTTTTCATTAAAGACAATATCTCTAGACTGAAATATTTTCTTTTCTTTAAGACTCCAAACATGGAAACCAAAGTCATTTTCACCATATCCAATAAAGCTACATTTCTCAGACTTAGCCTCTAACTTGGTCCTATCATCTTTATCAATGTGAACAAATACCTCACATCCAAATACTCTAAGAAATGAGTAATCAATTTTCTTACCAGACCAAGCCTCCTGAGGTATACCTCCATCTAAGGCCATAGAGGGTCCTCTGTTAATCAGATAAATAGTTGTGATTACCGCTTCCACCCAAAACATGAGTGGCAGCCCCGCATGTAACCCATGTACCTAGCACGCTCCATGATTGTCCTGTTCATTCTCTCTGACACTCCATTTTCCTGTGGAGTATTTGCAACCATTCTTTTCCCACAGATCCCATTTACTGAATAGTAATCAAGAAATTCATTGCTGAAATATTCCCCTCCATTATTCGACCTGAGACATTTCAACTTGAGACTTGTTTCATTCTCAACCAAGGCTTTCCATATTTTGAAAGTTTCAAAAACATCATATTTCTTTCTAATGCAATATACCCAAACTTTTCTAGTTGCATCATCAATGAAAGTGACGTAATAACATGAACCACTAATAGAGTTTACCTTAGCTGCCCCCCATACATTTTTATGCACTAACTCCAACTTACCCTCCTTCCTGGTAGGTCCAACCTTGAGGAATCTCACCTGCTTTTGTTTCCCATAAACACAGTCCTCACAGAAGTCCAAATCTAACTCCTTTAATACGAGTAACCTATCCTTTATAATCTACATACCCTTATGACTCATATGACCAAGTCTATGGTGCCACAAATTTGCATCTCCATCTGTAGCAACTAAATTGCAATAATCATCACCACTGGTTAAATACAAAGTACCATTTTTCTTACCTCTTGCAACCACAAGAGCTCCCTTGGTAACCTTCCAAGAATCCATTATAAAAATAACCGTACAGCCATCACTGCTCAGCTATCCCATTGGTATCAAGTTCCACCTCAACTTAGGAACATGCCTAATGTCCTTAAGCAGCCATGTGTTCCCATTTTACATTTTCACCCAAACACAACCTTTCCCTACTTTGCTACATGGTTCATCATCACCAAGTTATACATGTCCAAAATCACCTTGAGCAAAATCAGTAAAGTAATGTCTATGTGGGGTGGCATGGAAAGAAGCCCCTGAATCTAACACCCAAGATTCAGCAATATTATCTAAAGAAAGAATTAAGGCATCTTGACAAACATCACCTGCTGCCACATTTACCTCTTTAGTTTCCTCCTTCTTGTTCTTCTTATCCCTAAGAGCCCAGAAATATTTCTTAGCATGACCAACCTTCCCACAGTGCCAACATTCTAACTTACTCTTGGAATTTGACCTTCCACGATCATTCGACTTCCCACAGTTACCTTTCTCTCTGTTATTTTGTCTCCCTCTACTCTCCACCGTCAAAGCATTTCTAGAAGTAGAAGAATCTCTAGTGCTCTTCCTTCACATTTCCTCGCTTAGGATCACACCTATTACATCCTCAAACTTTAGCTTTGAGTTATTAGAGACTGAATTACTTACAACCATAACCAAGCTATCCTGGCTATTTGGTAAGGAGCACAAAATGAACAAAGCCCTAACCTCATCATCAACATCAATTTTTACCGAGTTTAACATACAACCGTATTAAATTCATTCAAATGATCAGCAATAGAACCATTCTCAGACATCTTCATATGAAATAAATTTTTCATCAAAAATATTTTATTAGAGGCAGAGGATTTTTCATATAACTTCCCCAACTCACTCATGAGACCTTTCGTGGTCTTCTCCTGCGATATGTTGAAAGCAACCGAAGATGTAAGGCATAAACGAATTACCCCAAGCACCTTTCTATCCAGCAACTCCCAATCGTCATACGACATGGCTATAGGTTTCTTTGCTTTTCCATCCAAAGGAACATGGAGGTCCTTATGATATAAGTAATCCTCCATTTACATCTTCCACAAACCAAAGTTCTGCCCATTGAACTTCTCAAACCTTGATCTACCCTCATTTGCCATAGCTCCCACTCAAGCTAAACTTTCCCTGTGATTTACAACTTCAGCAAAAAAACCACCAAATCTCTGATACCAATTGTTAGGAATTAGAGAACAAATATGTGGAAACAATTCCTCAAACCACAACAGTATGAAACTATATAGCAGAATTATACTTGTAGAAATATAACAACATAAATAAATAATGCACAAAAGAAGACAAGACAAGATTTAACGTGCTTCACCCAATGTGGGCTACGTCCACCAAGAACTTGCTCAGATTTTATTATCAGCAAGAGTAAAACAAATCTCATAATATTCTCTCAGTTATGAACTCACAACATAATTTCAAAGATGCTAAACCACATCTAAACCACAATTGACACCCAATTTTTTAACCTTGATCACTCTTGATCACCTCTTGATCTCTAAGACTCAAGACCTCTTGAACACTCAAGATATCTTCAAGATACCATAAAACATCTATTTATAGGATTACACTCATTTTAAGAAGTCCTAAAGCCGACCCTAGAAGTTTGAAAGTCGTGATCTTTCAACTTCCCACAGCTGGAAAAATAGTCCCGGCGTTAACGGCAACGTCGCAGCAACGACATAGAGATTGCACAACAACGTCAAAACAAACGACTGTAAAATGCTCCTGAAGTCTCCAAACTTAACCGTTCGAGCTCCAACACTTCAACACTGATTCAAGAAGACCAAAAATAGGCTCCACACCCCAACATTAGGTAAGTGGGAGACATGAGGAATGGTCTAGAATTAAATTTGAATATTTAATTCACAAGTGGGGGCACATGGGGAATATTTGGCATGTGAGAAAGATTGGGTTTAATTTAGGGGTTGAAACAAATTAATTAATTGATTAACATTGATTAATTCAATGTGCATTTTTATGGGAAATGGGATGGTGGAATTACTTGGTTTAGGATAGGTATGAAATTGCGGTGTTTACAATAGTGACAAAAAGGAACATGATATAAAAACTTGAGATATGATATACAATCACGTAAGAATGTTTTTTTTATTAAGGGAAAATAGTTTTGAAGGGAATATACCATGTATATAAAAGGGCTCAAAAGCCAGATATCAGAAGTGAGAGAAACAACCAAGAGAAGGGCAAAACAACCAACCTCAGAGGGCTCAACAGCCAGATAAAAAAACAAATTAAAAGAAAGGATCTAGTCATACAATGATCCAAAAAACAACAGAAGAGATCAAAAAGAAAACAATAGATATCTATCCTAGAATATCTCCACCAAAAAACAGCTCCAGATCCGCCAGTCATCAGCAACTTCGCAGCTAGTAAACAGCAGCACAACACCACATTACTTGATAGCCCTGTCAATCTTGGTTTTGATCACTTACAGTGAGACAAAGAAAGCAGTGGCTGTGGCCTGAGAAGGGTCTTTCAGATCCACCTGAGCAATTTCCATATCCCTTTTCTTTTTGGGGCCCTAAATGTCTTCATTAATCCTGCTTAGGATGTAAACACTATGAACATGTTCAATGAAATTGTAAATAATTTTAAGAGCAGATAGGATGCATTCATTATGAATTTTTTCATTTCCCATTCTGCCACCCAAAGACTGTAACTTCTTGAACACTTCAGCAATAACACCCTCCTCATCATCATTTTGTAGTATTCCTTTTCCCTTAGCTTTTTCCATATTTTTTATAACCCTTTTGAGCTCTTGGATTTCCTTTTCCATCCTGCCCACTCTGACCATCCAATCCTCCTCCTTAGGCTCCTCCACTAGCTGGTTGATGTGCAGGAGGTTCTCGGCAAGCTCGAGGTCTTTGTGGCTTCGAAGAACCCTCTGAGAAGTAGGGATCTTAGTTTTCATGCCCTTTCATTTCTTGCTAGATGAAGCAGTTTCCAAGGGGGAATAGAGGTGGTGTGAGCAGGGGGAGTAATGGAGGAAGAGGTTGGAGAAGGATTCATGTGGGGGTAGTTTGAACAGTGACGATGGATGAGAAGAATTAGCCCTTAATGCAGAGGAACTGCCCTAGAATGACTCTGCACTTCCCGAACAGATTTCTCCAATGAGTTTAACAATTAAGGAGGGAAGCTGATGGTTATATTTCTACGAAAGTGGTTAAGAAATATAAAATGCTTTTGAGGGATAGTAACAAATCACCCCTCAAGAGTTACATACCTAACAACCATCCTGGTGAGCTCAGCAAAAGGCTCAGGAATCGAAGCCAACTTGATGCCGGCTGTCACAAACTCAAGATTTTCACCTTCATCCAGGAATTTATTTATCTCTACCTCTCTGTATACCTTCTTATTAAAGAATTTGGTGCCATCCAGACTAAGTCCCGTGATCTGGGTGATGAGCTCCTCCATGATCTCAACCTCTATGTTGCTGTATTTGACAACCCAATTCTTTCAACCCTGTGCGAATTTAATAGAAATATCCTGGTCAAAGCCTTGAATCCTTTCTATCAAATCCGCAAGACCTCCAATTTGAAGATAGTTCTAGAGCACAACTTCCTCTTTCCATTCTGGATTGTGGGCGGGCTCTATTTTACACGGCGGACCCCCCATTTTTCTAGTGATTCTACTCTCAACGGTAAAGATTTTAGCACTATGCGTAGCAAACTTAGCTTTGTTTTTGAATCTTTCCCTTTCGTGATAAAAGATGTAATTATTAGACCATACTTTGTAATTAGTGACCCACTCCTTGGCGTTCTCCCTATGACAAGAAATGATGGCTGTCCAGTTCACAAAAATCTCATAAATCACACAAATCATATATGATGTCATCCTTCTGTACTTAAGAATCCGCTCATTAGCATCAACATTACAGCCGTTAGTGATGATTTTCCCGGCCATGTAGATCATTGATTATGTCTTTATTAATTTGAATGGGTAGAATGTCCCCCCTTATCCACGTTTGAAAAGAATTGTTAACTCCAAAGTTTTCTAGACCATCTACGACCCTATTGCCTTCCCGATAGGTGTGAGTGATTTTAACATTTTCAAAACTCTTGCATAAATCAGCAACTTCAATAATAAAATCTCTAATTGACCAGCTGGGGTGTTGCTTTTTGTTTAAGAGATTAATAATGTTCAGAGAATCACCCTCAATTATAATATTCCGAATATTACAATCCCTGGCTAGCCTTATTCCCCATAGAGTAGCAAGAGCTTCAGAGTAATGATTAGTTTGCCTACCCATTTTCCTAGAAAAGGCAGCAACAAAACAACCTCTTTGATCTCTGATGATTCCTCCACCTCCAGAATCTCCTAGATTTCCTTTTGAGGCTCCATCAAAATTTAACTCATGCCAAGCATTGGGAGGCTTAGTCCATCGGACGGTGGTTCTCTCCATTCCATGGATATTCTTTTTGAGGACATGTGTCAATATTCCAATGGACCAAGGGTTAGAATGTCAATAACTGTCTGTCTCACTATTCGGGCAGGGTTTCTTGACTTTAGGGGGTTTAAATCTAGTTTAATGTTTTCCTTTATGGAATTCAATGATTTTTTCCTTCTAGACTTTCGAGAGAAGAGCTTTCTAGTGTCACGGGAGATACCATCATTCTTGAGCTTTCCATAAACCCGCCAAAAAATGAGTGTGAGGGCAATATTCCAGTTGCCACAGATCAAGATCAGGACATGATGCTTATACGGAGCTCTCCCATTGAAAGCAGGCAATCTGAAGATCAGGTCAAGGGCAAAGATCCATGGATGATTGAACAGATTGCAGAATAGCAACAAGATGACAGCATTTTGGAGAAGTGTACTCACAATGAATAAATGTAAATACACTAAGTATGCATGACTCTTTCTGAAAGAGGTTAGATCTATTTGGCTTGATGAATCCCACCTTAAATGAGTGATGTGAATGATTAAAAGACCATGGGACACATTTTGACTCTTTAATGTTGAGCCACCAGATCAAGTTCACTGACAAGGGGTTAGCTGAGGAATGGACGAAACTTATGCCACAATCCAAATTTCACTTTCATTAGTGGCAAAGAAAGAATTGGGGAGCCTGATCGAACTCAAGGATTCCCCATCAGAATGGGTTACATGTGTTCCAAATGAATTCATCCTTAAGATTTTTCGATTACTGAACATAGATTAGAGAAGGCATGCTTCTTCGGAAGGGGTGAATCCCAGTCTTTTTTCATGTAGGCCAAAGGAATGCAATTCTTCCACGATCAATCTGGTTGGAGGATCTTTTGTATGACTTCTTTCACCTCAATGGATGCAAAGCACCTGGATTTTGAAATGTCTAATGTTTTTTAGAATTGACCCAAGCTTCAACATCTTAATGTGCTTCTACTTAAGAATACTTATTGTTTTGATGAATCAGGATCTTATATTATTAGTCCAGAATGCAACATGTCTTGACAAGATCATGTCAAGCAAAAAAGTGGTTTCTTTGGTATGAGATGCATTGCCCCAAAACCAGGAAGCATACTAGGCCAAGGAGTAACAATACAAAAAATAGTTGACAAAATAACAAAGCTTTATACAATCTAGAAGGGGTGTCTGAGGAACACCAAAAACATTAGTTACTCAGGTCCAATGGAGAATGAGAAACAAAAGGCTCATAACGTCCCTTCTTCTCCTTAGGAAGGTTGTGATAATAGTCCATGACGCCTGCTGGGGAGCCTAAGGTAAAGTGGACTTGAATCAAGGTTACAAGGTGCTCTCCTGAGTGGGGTAATGAATCAGAAGAGTTAGATACATCTGTCTTGCTTGGTACCAGAAGCTAGCATGGGGAAGCTCGATAGTCATGTTGTCTAGCTGATCTTTGACTTCTGCTTGGTCTTTGAATTCCAGCGTAGAGAAGTAGGTTACCAACCTTTAGGTGAATGTGTTGAAGCCCCTTATGCTTGATTAAATGTTTGTATGTATTCTGATTGAAGAAATGATTAGCGGACAAAAGCCTCATGAAGTTGCCTCTATTTTCTGTCATGAACTGACATCGAAAGGTCATGTTCTCATAGGTCGTGAATTTGAAATCCACTTGCATGCCATCATGTAGATTAATTATCGATTTGTTCGGAATACCTTTGCTGACAGTCCACCTCAATGCAAATACAAGCATAGGTGAATAACCCTTGTTTAGACTGCTCATCATCCAACTTGATAGATTGTCGTACCAATTTGAATCACCAATAGATTCACAAACCTTAGAGGATGCCAAAAGGAGAGAGGAAGATTGGGTAGACGATATCCATGATCGACATTTTTGATGACCACCATAGAATGAGATGGATCAAAATCTAGAAACCTACTGTAAAAGTAATGAGTGCTGTTGACATTTAAAATAAGTATGTTGATTTCCAGGTCTTTAGACCTGATCTAGTGATGTAATGACAAGTGCTATGAGAGGTTATTGCTACTTGGTAGGTGTGTAGTCAATGATGTCATATCAATTGCCTTACATGTGTGTATTAGCTTTGATCTTGTTTAGAAGGAGCTTGTGTTATCTTCTCATTTCTATGAGTAAATTTTATTGAATAAGTCCAGTCCTAATTTAGGGGGAGATATGTTGCTCTAAGAGTTAAATCAGAGATTGAGAAGGTCAAATGGACCTTGAAAGGTTTGGTTGATGTTTCTAACCAAGTTGTGAGCTAAATGTGATGTCAAAAGGATTTTTATATATACATCTTTGTCATTAATGTCAAAAGGGGGAGAATGAGTTGATTTAATTGGACCTTGTCTACCCAAGTATCATTCTTCAGGACTCATTAAATCTTTAGATGACAAGCATTTGACTTTGATCATATGTCCGCATATGTCTCGTAACTTAGGATCTACAATTATGGATATACTTCAAAATATTTACAAGCTGACACATTTAACTTGGATCTTGTGTACCCAAGTCTTCATAAAACTAGACCATATCCAGTTCCAAGTAAACTTGGACCTCTTTCTTGATGCGTAAAATGTGAATTCTTCAAATGTAGAAGGAGCTTAGAAAAATATCAACAACAAAAAAAGAGAATCACAATACTCTGTGTTAAACATTTGTTTAAATCTTCTACATTTGCATTTGAAAATAACTATAGTGGATGAACTTTTGAAAATCCACCAACTAAACATGTCCATGCTGTTGGTTGCATAGCTTTTTGGTGTCATCTTCATATCTTGTCATTCTTCACCCATCAGAAATAAGTTAAACTTGATCCTATTGAGGTCAAATTGTGTAAGTCGCATCTTTGTTATGAATTGTAACCCTTCAGATCTATTTACCTACCATTTTGTCTCAAGGATTACTAATGGAGGACTCATCCTTTCAAATAAGTACTCACTTTAACAAATAGTGTCAAACAAGTCATATAGTTATCATAGTGAACAAGTTAGTACCGCATATGCTGACGATTTAGAGTGATTGCGAGGTACCCTTGCATCCTACTAGTCACATGCAGCTGAGACTTGGTGGCAGAATGGTCCTTTCCAACAAGAAAATTATTGGCATATAAGGCATAAATTAATAAAACTACAAAAATAAATCATAAAATTAAAAAAAAAACTATAAAATCAATCATTAAACCTAAACTCTTTCATAGTGTTTTTTGAATGAGTACCAAATACCCTTCTCATTTGTAGTGAGGAAACTAGAAGGGAATGCATGTTGAGGATCTTTAAATCTTCATAACATACTTGTCTTCGGTGTTGAGCCCCTTCTTCTTACTGGTAGGTAATAATATAACATTTAGTTATGCTAAATATTCACTAAATTACACTCTTTAAATATAGCTTTTTTTAATAGTTTGATTACCAACCCTGTATAATCTTGTGTATGGGAAAGCCAAGTAATCCTCACCATTGTCACGTTAGGATAGATGCCAGATCAATGATATTCAATCGGATAATTAATATATCAAGAAGACACGATGGTATGGATATTGCAAGCTATTTGTCAACCAACCTATTTGTACGAAGTGGAGATCATCTTGGAATCATGTTAGATTAGAATACATTAAATATTCATTGAATTACACTTTTTCATGTTTGATTTCTTAAGGTACTGCATCTTGGAGAACAAGTAGATTTACAAAGCAAAATAATAATATATTCTCTATATCTTTCACACAATACAATAACCTAATATATAGAATGGAGTTTCCCTAGAATATAGGAAACTAACTCAACTACAAAATCTCAACCAAGCCTAATTATGTGGGGTGAGAATAACTCACGTAACCCACACATAACAATAAATATAATAATGAATTGTTGAAACAATATATTAGAACATCTCTAACAATAATCTCTCAACAATAATAATTACACACGTAATTATTATTCACACATATAAATATGTGAAGCACTATAATATTCCTAACATTCCCCCCCTTAGTGCGAACATGGGGAAAACCTGCCTTTGTATTTGCACCTGCTCATGATCTGGTGATTTTCACAGGATGATCACAAACCTCAAGGATGGTTTTGCAAACGGTTGACCAAAAAACCGAGAATGGTGGTTTTGCAATTGGTTTACCACAAACCACAAAGTGATGGTTTTGCAAATGGATTACCAACAACCAAGAATGGTGGTTTTGCTATTGGTTTACCACAAACCACAAATGAAGGTTTTCAAGTGGTTTACCTACAACCACATCATGATATGCAAAGTACTATTCTCATCCCTCATCAATATCTCACTGCAGGGAATAACATAGGAAATTCTGCTGACATCTGTTGCTCATACATACATAGAAAAAACTGACATACTGGAAATGGAACATTGGAATGATGTTCCCCCCCTCAATGTGAAATTTCCACTTATTGGAATGCTTCTAATTGTTTGTACTTGTGTTCATGTTGTGCAATCCCTTTGCCGAGTTCAAAAACACAAAAACATTCAAATATGTTCAAAAACTCAAAACCATTCAAATATGTTTCACAAAATACTAAAAACAATACGTGGACAATGATATTTTTCACTAATGTGCTGACAATTACAAACATTGACGACTCTAATTGACTTGAAACAAAAGACAATATTGACGTTAAACTAATTTTTTAAATAGTAACTATTATAATGACCAATTTTATAAAATATCCCAAATTCTAATTTTGAGATCTTTAAACATTGAGCTTATAGCATTCAACCAAATGCATGGCATTAAACCAACACTATAAAGACTTGAACTATAATAATAAATAAATTTAAAAAGAATAGACACTAAAATACTAATGGACAGACCATACAATTTATCTAAAGAAGACTTGCCTTTATCGACCCCCTAGTGACACAATTGTATGGAGACTTTACTTTCAATGTCTTAACAGACCACTTAACTCTTAATTTAGCAAAATACGTACTAAAAAGAATGACACAAAAAATACTGAAATAACCTTTTTGTGATTGAGACGTGGCAAGATGGGGTGCTAAAACTGATGTAAGTTATCTCAGTATTGCAGGTTAACCGAGCTCGCTCAAGGCTATGTAAATTATTCAGCACCACTGCTACGTGTCAAAACATTTAACCTATTTCAGTCCAATTTGTAGAGCACTTGGAAGCCACTCATTAATGAGATCGATTCTTTCAAATCTGACTGGCATACACGTATAACTGGAAGCCCAATACTTGTGGTCAAATATTCATTCAATGGCGACTAATAATCAGAAGTTTTCAGCCCCGTGTATAAATTACTAGTCCTTCAAATCCCATGGAGGAAGGAGAGATCTTATATGGGCTCATGTAGATTTCAAAGCAATATATGCATGCAATTGTTTCCTTGTGGAGAGCCAGGGTGGATGTCAGGTACAACGATCTCATTGTCCTAAAACTTGCATAGGAGAAAACTCACGTGGTGAGCTCTAAATGGATCACGAACAGTGAGGAGGTAGGTTGAGATATTACCATTGTCTTCCACCTTGAGACAAAATGTTGATCATCACTTGTTTTGCATAGAAACTATTGAACACGTCACAGGACTGATAGCTTAGAGGGGACTTGCTGGTGCTTAGGTGGAGCAGTGTTGAGAAGACATCAGAGACATCTTGCTTGCTACAGAATTAACCGACTGTTGGGCATCACACATTGGTTTGATCGTTGGATTGATTGTTATCTCTTAATGATGGAGAGATGTCCAATGTCGATGAATTCCTTTGAAGCTAGGCAAGCTGACCTGCAGGGTGAGTAAATGTGTACAGAAGATCTAATGAACTTAATAACAACAGGTTATGTTAATGACAATGACGTATAAACTCTTCTCAAAAAATAATTTCACATCCACAGGGGGAAAAGACAAATATAACATCCCCCAAACAAATTAGCTACGCATCCATCATTGAAAGGAACTAATCATGCTCTGATAGCAAATGAAAGAGCAGGTGCAGATACACACAGGAATAAACACACAAACTGTAATTCCTTCTCACCTTAATCAATTGATTCGGATTACACATATATAGGAATATGCATTCCTAAAAACAAGGAGGTTATTCAACAACACTCCCAAAAATCTCTCTCTCAACACCTATATACGTGAGTTATTAAAACTCACCCAAACTAATATTGTTATATGAGTTGTTTATCAAACAAATCACATTAACATTTACATCACCCATATATATTTACCTCTAAGTAAATATTCAATCATAAATATTAATGGAGCACTAAATAAATATTTCCTAACAGTTACACCTTATGTCTTAGAATCCAATATCTTCACCTTCATATCACTATTCACCTCGTTTTCACGTCCTTCTTGGCTCTCGGCGAAGAGCCCTCCCATCTTCCTAGTTACATGTAGTCACGAGTAGAGTGAAACATCCTATCATTACATCATCTACATTTCTACTAATGGAATGGAATGCTTCTAATTGTTTGTACTTGCATTCATGTTGTGCAACCCCTTTGCCGAGTTCAAAAACACAAAAACATTCAAATATGTCCAAAAACTCAAAACCATTCAAATATGTTTCACAAAATACTAAAAACAATATAAAATTGTTTCAAAATCCAAAAACAGTATAAAACTCTCAAAATCAAAAAATTCAGAAAATGTTCGACCAACTTTCAACAATTTCTAGCACAGTTCAACAATTTCACCATTTGACAACACTCCTCATAATCGTTCTAGATCATCTTTCACTAATCACTTTTTTTCTAGTGGTATATATTTATACTCAAGGCAATCAATCACCCTTTGCAATATAAATTTCATTGGGGTACACTTGGATTAAATCCAATACACATCAAACTTCAATGGGATCTAACGAGAGTTGTTTGAAGTATCTAAACATCACTCCTCTCTTCATCCTGATCCAATCCTCTCACGTTCTAAGCTATCGCTCAGGGGAATTCATATATGTCTAGTTATTCAATGTGGAACACATTTAGAGTGTCATTAGACACCGTTATTGCAAATATTGTTGTACAATTATAGTTTTTCAACATTGTGACGATGATTTCACTTATTTTAGGTTGTTAAAATCCAAAAAATCACAAAATATCAAAAATCCCAAAAATAAGCCATGGTGTGTTTTCCTTTTTTCTGTGTATTTAATTTTGTTTGCATTTGTATTTCAAAAATTGTTCAACAACTTGTAAAAATCCAATAAAATCACAAAATATCAAAAATCCCAAAAAATCAAAAATTTCTAAAAATCCAATAAAAAGTAGAAAATCATCAAAAATTTCAAACAAACATTCACTTCTCATTGAAATCCTACAATTGGAAAACCTTCTAGTGAATCTTTCAACATTTCAACACAATCTTGATAAAGTTATACCTTTAGCTATTAACCTAGTGATTGTTCCAATCTTATGGCTATCACAAACCAAATTGTTCAATGTTTTCCTTCGCGGTATAACTTCACCTGGGGAAATTTCTTTCAAATATTTTTTTCCAATAGATCCAACAAGAGTGTCTCGAGGGGTTTCTAAGTATACTCCGCTCTTCCAATTTCATCTTATTCCCACCTTAGGAGCATTTGCATCTATTTAATCATTATTGCAGCACGCACTAGGGGCATAGATTTGTCTTCTTTTTCAAAGTTGTGTTGCATTGTTGATGTTTACTTCTTGGACCAATTGCAAGTAGTGTGATAACATCTTGGTTCATTAATATCCCTAATGCCTGCACCTACTTTGTTCATATTGGGATTGTTTTCCTTTTTATTCTTTTCTTTGTTTTGTGTGTGTTTTTTTATGTGCATCTATGTTACCCATCTTGATTCCTTAATAATCATGTTGACAATCCTATTGTGCAACAACAAAATAAAGTTTGGTCTTGTATATACAAACTCTCCAAATGGTGCTCATGCTAAGAGCATAATTCCTTCCCATATTTATTTATTACTTTAGTTTCTTCCTATCAAGCCTCTATCCACCTCTTTTCTGCATCATCCACCCACTTATGGGGACATTCCTCTACCATTCTACTAGTTGGGAAATCCAAAATGCTTCACCACTTCTTACTCGCTGGGGCATCCAACTGATTCACTATTTTTCACTCACTGATATGCATGCATCTAATATCTTTAAAGCACTATTACTGCACAATAGAACTTTAAAGAGGGGAAAATTTAGACACCCTAAAAAAACATACATATTTCTATCCCGCTTCTATCCAATTAGAATTAATTAAATTAATTCTATCTTTCCGCAGTACACCCCTTTGGAATTAATTAAATTAATTCTGCCATTTAACTACATCCTTTTAGAATTAATTAAATTAATTCTATTATCTAAGTCATATTCCTACCCTTTGGAATTAAATAATTTAATTCTACTATGTTCTTGGAATTAATTAAATTAATTCCTAATATCTTCTAACTAATCTAATTAAACATTTATTTATTTAAATTGTTAATTATCTCGTCATAATTAAATACTAATTATCTTGTCAGGACCATGTTCAATAGTGTGAGATACTTTGGATAGAGGTGCAAGAGGCCTAACCACATTCACTATGGGTGCACAAGTTCTACTACACCTTGCGAGGCTGCGCACAAGCATGGTATGTTTATGTAGAGTTGAACATAGAAATAGGAAATTGGTAAGAACTGACTGTAGGTATGATTAAGACCTTTAACTATTTTTCCACTAAAAATCCACTGAATGAGGAATTAGAGGATATGAAGCGCTTGACGTTGGGAGATAGTGCAAAGGTTGAGGAACTTATCCAAGAGTTACTAGGTGATTCAGATCTAGAGGTGCATTTTGAAGAAGAAGAGATAGATGCAGAACAACTTGGGTGTGCCTACCTAGAAAGAGAAAAGGGTAAGATGGTCTACATAATTGATGATGAAGAAGTGGAGAATTTGGATGTTGAGCATACGGAGGGTACGTACAAGGTATCAGACACTGCAGATGAGAAGGCGCACATGTATCATGAGCCCATGAAAATGAAGAAGGTCAACATTGGAATAGACATTGAACCTAAGGAGGCCATCATTGGTTATTATTGGTCTGACTCAGAGGTTGCAAAGATAATTGAACTAATGCGTTACTTCCAGTACTAGTTCCATAGAGGATATCATGAATTGAAAGGGGTGCATGAATCTTTGGGTGAGATGAGAATCAAGATAAAGGAAGGTGTGTACCCATTTAGGAAGAGACCTTATAGGATGAATCATAATATGCGCATCAAGGTAAAAGAAGAAATTGATAAGATGCCCAATTCTAGAATCATTGAGCCCATTGAGAAGTCAAAGTGGGTTAGCCCTATGGTGATCAATATAAAAAAGATCAAAGAATAGGAATTTGTGTGGATTACAGGGATTTGAATGCTACATGTGTAATAGATCCTTTTCCCACACCATTTACTGAAGAGATCTTGGAAGGCATTACAAGGCGTGAGATATACTCCTTCACTGATGGATTTTCTAGATATCATCAGGTAAGGATAGCTGAAGAGGATCAAGAGAGGATAACTTTCACCACTGATTGGGTAAGTTTTGCATACATGGTTATGCCTTTTGGATTGAAGAATGTGCAGGTAGTATTTTCACATATTGTTGTGAAGCATTCTAGAACTTTATTCATAAATTCTTACAGGTTTACTTGGATGATTGGATGGTATATGGGCTATTCAAAGATCACTGTGATAATTTAAGGATTATGTTTGAGATGTTTCGGCATTATGGATCACCTTTGCATGCCTAAAAATGGAAGGACATGCTCTCGTTTGGTGGGAAACTCATCTAGCCACTTGTGAAAGAAGAAGCATCCTATTGTAAGTTTTTGGGAGGGTTTTAAAGAATTTATTAGAGAATTTTTTTATCCTATTGTCCATAAGATTGAATAGATGATTAAATTCAAGTATTTTAGATAAAGTAGTGGTCAAAGTGTGTAGGATTACACTACGGAGTTTCAGAGAAGAGCCATGTTGCTTAATATGGATTTTTAGGATGAGGATATTATGACCAAATATTTGGGAGGAATTCACACACACCTTCAAAGGAAGGTCATATACATGAATCCCAAGGATATCAATGAAGTATGTGTGCAAGAATATTACATAGATGATGAGAAGAAAAAATAAGAGGATGAGTTAAGGAAAAATTAATCAATAAATCAGCTAAAGAAAGAACAGGGATAAACAAGTAACATAGGTACATGGAAAGGTAAAAAGACCACTTCCAATTTGAATACTTGTAAATATCCTAAGAATTCTTGTAATAAGTGTGATATCAATGGTCATAGTGATACTACATGTTGGACGTTACATCCATAATTGTATCTAAAGAATGGAACCAAGGTCTCCAATAATTCTATGATAGTTGTAAAGACAATTGGGTAGGTAGAGATATAGGATAATTATGATGTAGATGAGAGGTTAGGATGCATCAACAACAACATAGAAAACCAAGAACAAGAGGAAGATATGAGTAATATATTTCAGTTCAAAATCCAAATCAAGAGGACTAAGGTAAATGCTTTGGTTGATAATGGTTCTCAACCTAATTTGACTTTTGATGTGGTTATAAAGAATCCTGGTCCAGAAACTTATGAGCATCCACATCCTTATCCTTTGGGATGGGTGAAGAAGGGCATATAAATTAAGGTAAAAAGAAGATGTAAGTTCAAGTTTGGGATAGATTGTCAATATATGCATGTATTAGAAGCTAATGTAATTCCACTTGATGCATTTGATGTTGTTTTTGGGAGTCCTTAATTGTATATCAGGGATGCTATATTCATGAGAAGAGAGAATTGATACAGATGGTTCAAGGATGAAGTCAGTTACAACATTTGGGCACACCAACGTAAGAACAAACTTGCTATGGTAAGTGTTAACCAAGCAAATAGACTAATTCAAAAAAATCATAATCAGCTTTGTTTACTCTGATTGAAAGATAAACAAGATGGGGTAGAAATTTCAGTTATTTCTAACAAAGGGATGAAGGATTTGGATGGAATAATTCATTAATTTAAGGAAGTGTTCTAGAATCCCAACGAGTTACCACCAAAATGAGAAGTAGATCATGAGATTCAAATGTTACTAGAGTCCCCTCTACCAAATATTGAGTTGTATAGATAATCCTTGCTAGAGAGTAAAAAGGTAAAGAAACAACTCCAGGAGATATTAGACCAAAGGGTAATATGTCCAAGCACCTCCCTATGAGGTTCACCTATTGTGATGATGCCAAAGAATTATGGTTCTTGGATAATGTGCATCGACTACAGTGCCTTGAATAATATTACCATAAAGAACATATATCCACTCCCATGCATAGATGACCTCTTGGACCAACCTCTACATGAAATTTATTCACAAAGTTTGATCTCAAGTCTGGTTATTACCAAGTCAAGATGAAGGATGAGGATATATAGAAGACTTCCTTTGAAACAAAACAAGGTTTGTATGAGTGGAAAGTACTTCCATTTAGTTTATGTAATGCAATCGATACATTTATGAGATTGATGAATGATGTATTGTGGGAATTCATAGATTAACATTTCATTATATATTTGGATGATATTTTAATTTTTAGTGCCATATGGGAGGAACATCTAACACATTTGCAACAAGTCTTACAAGTTCTCAAGGAGAAACACTTGCTATACAACATGAAGAAGTGTGAATTTTCTAAACAGTCACTTTTCTATCTTGGGCATGTGGTTAGAGGAGGATAACTACGAGTGGATCCTACGAAGGTAGAAACCATCACCAAATGGCCAACACCAATGGGAGCCACAAAGACTAGGAATTTTGTGGGAGCAGTACAATACATGATGAAGTTCATTTCGGGATTCTCCACTATTGTAGCACCTCTACACATAGCGGTCACAAAGAGTAAGGTTTTTATTTGGGGTAAGCATCAAGACAAGGATTTTAAGTTAGTAATATACAATATTAGTTATGATCCAATACTTTCTCTTCATAATTTTTAGAAACCCTTTGAATTAGAGACAAATGTCAATGATTAGACTATGGGGGAAGTGTTGTTATAGGAGGTAAGCTAGTATGTTGTCATTATGAAAATTTCACTTCAGTAGTTAAGGGATATTTAGTATATGATAAATAAATGTATGCACTATTTTAGGCACTCAAGAAATTGAAAAATTATTTATTGGGTAAAGAAACTATTGTGCATGTTAACCACAAACCTCTCTAGTATTTGCAAGCATGATCTAAATTACAGCAGGCAAGGCACTACAAATGGATGGGATTCGTTTAGCAGTTCCATTTGGTAATTAAGTACAAAAATGTAGCTCCAATTTGGTGGAAGGCATGTTTTTTAGGCCACCCACACATGAGAAAATATCTAGTTTGACCAATATCTCTCATGTTGAGCCTTTTGCAAAGAAAGCTTATGAAGAGGCATATGCACAGAAAAAATATTTTGGGGTGACATATCAATAGTTGTAGTCCAAAGGAGCTAAAAAGTAGGTATTGATGATTGTTATCTTGAATATGGGTTGCTATACCAATGGGGTAAGATTTGTGTTCCAAAAGAAGAAATAATTTTATTGACAAGGGAAGCATATACCTCAAAAGTAGTAAGAAATTTTGGTGTTGGAAAAACCATGGCTCTCTTGTAAAAGTACATGTATTATAGTATTTTTATTGCCAAATTATAGTTAGGTGCATTGACACTTCATTCAGGAAGACCCGAGTGCTCACCCAAAGCGCACGTAGCCACCAGGTCCCTCCTTTGTTATGTTTACTAAGGTGTTAGCATGCATGTTTATCATATTGTTAACCATTAAGACATTCACACACAGTTAATCATCATCACCATGTCAGTTTGTAAACACATAATAAGGAAGATGGATGGTTTAAGAAATAACTAAGATCAACTGTATCGTTATAATATCGTGCTTAGATCTGTCAACAACCATTATCCAACCGAAAGTATTCATTATAACTCAAAATTATTACATAATATGAAGATGATACATCACCACCCATGCACTATCCTAATAATAGTCGCTCACAAAAATAACATGTATGCCTTTTTTCCTACTAAAAAACCATGCGTATAAAGCTTACATGCTCTTACAAAGGTAGCTAATAATAAAATAATATAAAGATAATACTTTATTTAATCCTATTATTAACCTTCTCCATGTATTTTCTCTAACTCGATCTACATGTGATTTTTACCCTTACATGGTCGACACTCCAAGAAATATTTAGCTAAGTTCATGCTTTATCTCCTGTATGCACAATCCTACACACTTCCCTTTTCAACATCTATTGCACGAAATCCTACAAGTTATCATTATTCCTCTATGCACATGTGTGTTCATTTGCATAATTTTCAATGCTTCTTGAACACTTAGTCCAATTTCTCCAACCCATATTACCCCACACTAGAGATATTGTTTGTCCTCGGCAATATGAAATCAATGAACATCCCACATGAATGAAGAATAAAGAATGTGGAGGCATAAATAATAATGGGTATATACCCAATAAATGGAATAATTTCCTTACACACACTTATCTCTACTCTTGATATGGCTATAAAACTTTGGGGAAACTCCACATAAAGGATGCTCTCCATATTTTTCCATTCTGCCATTCCCTTGATAGCTATATCTTGTACTAACCCATCTACCTCCAACATTTGTTCTAGGGTCATATCCTCTCCCTTCTGCTTCAAACTCCCTAATAAAATTGTCTAATCCCGAGATCATTCCTTCTAATTCATTCATCTTCCAGTGTGACTAGGGATCCCAACTTATTGATTCTTTTCTTATAGGTGTCCTTGACCATTTTCACCACATCCCTTTTTCTAATGAAATTTCTATCAAAATATCCTTCACGTCTTAGATTTTCATCCTTCTTGGATACTTGGGATACTTGTGTATGCCATCAGTTCCACTTCTTCGTATGTGGTGTGTGCTTTGAGGATGGGGTTAAGGTTTTGACAATTATCAAAATCCAATCCTTCCTTCTTCATCTCATCCTCAAATTTTTGACTAAATTTTTCGGATATTCCATTATCTTTTGTGCTATAAGCTTCATATTTTTTTATTTTTCAGCGGAAAAGTCTTATTGTTGACATCCCCTGCACATTTTAATTTTCTTGAAAAATCATTTAGTTCAGATATTTCAAATAATGTACTGCCAAAGGATACTCATCCATAGCTCTATTTTCATACTCGAGGCATGCTATCTTGATTTCATCCAAAATCTTGATAGACATGTCAAGAGCATACTTGGTGCGCTTGTTTGCCTTCTCCAGTGCCTCCATAAGTCACTAGATCTCTTGCCCCTTGTCATTTCTTATCTTCAAGTAGTACACAGATGGTGGCCCCTTGAAGAAACTTCTTTTTGCTACCTCTACCACCATTTTATTTCAAGGCATTGCTAGCCTTCTCATATATCAACTCAGTTGGATTTTATACTCACATGAGATTCATGTGGATCCTTCTTCATTCTATGCCTTATGCACACTTTTCCCTCACTGATTTTAAACTTTTTATCTTCCATGTAAGTATTCATGCTTCACATGAGAGCATATTCTTGGTGTGCATGGTTGCAACCTCGAGATTTAATCATCTCCCCGAGCATAGAGTTTCTCCAGTGGGGACTGTAATTTTAAATCTTGCACGTGTAATACCTTAGATAGGATCATCAAATTTAACTTACCTCTAGTGTGCACCTGATCATAAGAGTTCCTCCCTCCTTCTCCCATTAGTACCTTCTTCATGTGGGTACTTCATGTCTTATATGCTTAGGTGTGCTACCTCGTCTTATTTTCCATAATCTCTCACATCTTCCCTTGATGAATCGTCATCACCCTTTTCCTTCACATACTCCTCTCTATTGGGGCCTATCCTCTTGCTCATTGTGTAGCAGTTTGTATCATGTCACACATCATCATGTTTGGGTTCCTCCTCGTTCCCCACATCATAAATTATTAGAGTCTTTAGAGAATCCCCTATTCCTTAGACTTCTTCATGACTATCCACATATAGCACTAATATTTTCATTCTCCTTGCTTGAGGGGTATTCATCTCTATACTTGGATTTAGTGGAGTGACCATTGGTGACTTTCTTCATAGATTCCAAAGTTCTTGTCCCCGCCACTGTCTGTTCCCTTGCATGTTCTCTTGAATTTTCTTCTGATCACCATGATCAAGTATTGCATCATCCTATTTTACTACTATGCATCCTCCTCTTCCTCACTCTTATTTTATTCTTCCTTTCCTTAGAGGAGTTAACTTCACATGTCCTCTTAGTGTCCCATAGTCTATTTACCTTTCAGAGGTTCTCTGGGAGTTTCATGTGACCTTGCCATCAATATGCTTCCCATCCTAGAACCTAGGTCTCAAATAGATATATACTCTTTCTTCTTTTGTCTTCCCCACCACCAAGGTTTCAAGAGTGATTTTTATATCATCAAACTCCATTATCTCCTCGTATGCTATCTTTCTAGAATAAACCTACTTCTTTCATAATATATGGTAGTATGCATCCACCTTGTTGCATCAATCTTCAAATTTTGTGCCATCATACAACCTATTCACACAAGGCTTGAAATATCTTTTTGTGAATGTGAACATGAAGCTTACACTAGGGATTCTTATCCCATGGTGTTTCATGTAAAACATTCCAAGAAAAAAAAAATATGTTGAAAACTTTGCTTTGACCATCTAGGACTAAAGTAAAATCTCTTAGCATATGCTCACTCATCCTCGAATGCCTTGTGCATTTTTCTATACCACTTATCTACTCATTGATTTCATGTGCAGGTAATGTTATTGTCACATGTAAATGTGATGAACCTTTAAGGAGGAGATTTATTTTGTAAGGGATATATCCATGTTTCATCCTTTGGCTCATCTAGTACTCCAATCTCACAAACATTAAAAGAAGTAATATATAACCCCAAGTAATCTTCTTACCTTTCTCCCCTGTATGTGAACCTCTTCAATGATACCTTCGGAAATGAACTGTATAGTATTATAGTATGTATTGTTTTTCATCTTATGCACAACATGCAACAATCTCTTATTCACTTGGTTCCATCTTTTGGACATGCCCAAATGCGCATGGCCCCTTTTGTTATGAGGTCAGTTACACCTAGTATATTCATCGTGAGGAATCCCTTGTGGTATTTAACGATGACTACCTTTCATTATACACCCACATTATCATATAGTTCTAGCTTCAATTCTTCTCCGGAACTGTGGAACCCTATCACTCTCCCTATTAATTACACGGTGATACACATCATCCTTCCAGGAAAATAAAATTAATCCTCATGGACCTATGATAGAAACCATTGGTACATGAAATCCATTTTTCCAAACAATGGCAGCTCATAGTGTTGAAGAACCCCTATGCTTTCCAAGGTCTTATACCTGGAGTCATCATAAATCCTTTTCCATGATTTTGTCCTCTAGTGTATTTTAATGATTGTGTCCTCAATCTCTACCTCATCCATCTCTGAGTGATGGTTATAATCACTAACCTTGCACTTCATCAGATGTGAATTCCATGGTTTCCCTACTATGAATTTCCCTGGATATTGCATCTCCGAGAATCATTCATCCAGTTTTCCTTTAGTCATGGGCTTCTTTCCCTTGCCCTTTTTCTTTGGTGGTGTGGTGGTAGATTTCTTGGGTGCAATAGTTTAACCACAATTTAAAACTGTAATTTTTTCCCCAACCCATAGTGTTCCCTAGGTGTCTAATTACTTACTTATGTGGTGATCATTTACACCTCCAGTCAATTCTTTCAAATCCTTTCCCTTCTACTTACTCTAGTTTTACCTTCAAACCTAAGTATCCTAGCTCTGATTGAAACTTGTACGAATGTTGTTTGTAAAAATTTAGCTCTGAAACTGGACCTTCAAACCTCCTATCCTTTGATCCACATGCCTCTTTTTATCGTGGTCAAACTTCCTCTGAAGGAGCTCTAACCTAGGCCATGTAAATCTTTCCCTAGTTTGTAAAACTCTTGCACAATCTCTTCACAATGGTTCACACTTCAATCACTTTTCCATGGCTCAAACGCTTCAACATGCAAGGTGAGGATGAACACTCTTGTACCCCTTTTATAGATTTTTATGATTTTTCTACATTAATTCCCCCTCACCTACCACCATACCACAATTTTAAGAATGTTTTTTACTTTTTTCCCTGTGCAACAATCATAACCTTCTAGAGTGCTACTACTTCTAGGCCGCAAAAATCCTTGTATGCACTTCCCTATGACACATGTCTTCCTCTGTGCCATATACCAAGTAATCCATCTTATTGGTGCCTACCTCGCGTGGTCTTCCATTATGAGTAATTATTTTTTCCAGTGCCATCATTCTTAGCACTTGTAACACCTTTTTGTAGTCTTAGTTTACCCACAAAATACCAAGGCACGCTAAGACATCACCCAGGGAGAGATGAACTCTCACTTGAAGCACGCAAGGGTACCGAGTCCCTCTTTTACAACAACTTGTTCAAGGATTTAACATGATCATACAAATATTCTAGATCCATAATAACCATTCAAAAGTAAAGCATCAATATGAACTAGATCTAGATCTCAATTATTACATATGAGCAATTAAACATGAACCATAATCAGATTTACCGTACAAGATCCATGATTAGTTATGTCAAAAACTAATATCCAACCAAAATGTAATCTTATTTTACCCACAAAATCCCAAGGCACACTGGAACATCACCCAGCTAGAGCTGAGTGCTCACCCAGAGCGTGCAAGGGTACCACGTCCCTCTTTTATAGCAGCTGGTTCAAGGAGTTAACATGACCATAAAAATATTCCAGATCCATAATAACCATTCAAAAGTAAAGCATCAATATAAACTAGATCTTGATCTCAACTATTATGCATGAATAATTAAACATGAATCATAATCAGATTTACCGTACAAGATCCATGCTTAGTTATGTCAGCAACCAATATCCAACCACAAAGATCCATTATGTTAATTTTTGTAAAACAAAAAAGTTTCATACATACATAATAATGTGACCATGAGTCATGCACGTACACAAACCATCAACATAACTCTATTACAAAAGCAATCCTACTAAAATATGCATATCATACATATATATAGGGGTGGAGACTTTCCCTTCACCACCCATGCATCCTCAAAATAGGCTACATGCTAAGAATAGACATGCTCTGCTACAATATAACTAAAAAAGCATGAAAGATTTCCTAATAATAGATCTACTATAGTTAACTCTTAGTTTAGATCCTATTATTAGCTCAGAACTATGCATTTAGCTTGGTCTTCTCTTTATCCCAAAATAGACCTTACTTGAACAACAAGTCTTCTTTCTCTAATTTTATCTTCAAAACCATGCTTGGCCGCCACTCCAAGTCTATATTAATGTCCTCATCCCAAAATTGGCTAAGTGTTCGGTCTGTCTATCTTTCCTCCTATGCGCATTCTTGTTTGACTTATGTTGTCCACTCAAAATTTCCCGCTCTGATAAGAGTAAAATTTCAAAATTTTGAGTTCAAGGGTTTGTCTCTGAAGTGCCTAAGTCGTGAAATTAAAAAAAAAAATCTGTGTTTTGGGTCATTCTGTGTGATTTTCGGGCCTGTCGGAACTTTTTGTTCCAGCTGTCCCAAGTACAAAAGTGCATACTGTTCCCCGACCGGCCGAAACCCCCGAAGTTGTCCCATTTTCGGGCCCGTCGGAAATTTTTGTCCCAAGTGTCCCAAAACTCATTTTGCATGTTGTTCCAATTTCGGCCGAATCATCCTTCCCGCGTACTTCACACTTTCCTGTCCCAAATGTCCCAAAGTAAAAAAGTGCGAGCTTTCCCATTTTCGGCCGAAACTCTCGAGTCGCGTACTTCAGAGCTCTTTGTCCCAAATTGAAAAATGCAAACTGTTCCAATTTCGGCCGATTCGCCCGAAACGCGTCCTTCACGCGTTTTCGTCCCAAATGTCCCATTCTCAAAAATGCGCTCTGTTTCATTTTCGGCCGAGCCAGGCAAGTCGCGTACTCCGGAACTTTTCGTCCCATATGTCCCAAATCCAAACGGGCCTGCTGTTCCAATTTCGGCCGAAACTCCCGAATCGCGTACTTCGCACAATTTTGTCCCATTTGTCCCAAATGCATTTGTGCGTCATTTCCCTGTTTCACCCGAACTGGCCGAACCGCGTGTTTCGCACATTCGCGTCTCACCTGTCCCAAGCGTACCAAGTGTCATTCATACTTAGCTTTTCCCGCTCACTCCGAGTATGATGCTTTTCAAATTGGTGGTTGTATATTCAATGCGCATTAAATTCATTCCGCTCCTCAAACGACTATATAACAAGCATACCACCTTTGCATTTTCCACATTACTTCCTTGCTATCGTTTGCTCAAACCCTTGCGATCTATTTCCCTGCCCGCATAGCCCTTCTTTCTGTAACTCCTATCCGAGTTAAGGTCGCAGCTCCAATCTATCAATATGAAGATCAAGTTCTAGGGACAGGAGCAAATTTCTCCGCTTGAGTATGCCGTTAGCAATATAGGGGACAACGAAGCTCGCCATCTCGACTTCGGCGATTTCTGGGCAAGAATGACAGATGCAAACCCTACACCAATGGCACAGATGATTAATGATAGTGGTTTAGCTTTTGCCGGAGGATTCCCAATCTCAGTACAGTGTGCTGATACAATGCTTTCGTGTGGAGCTCACTTCGACCCCGATTCGAGCGAATTGACAAATGTACACGGGGAGCTCATTGCCAAGCTAGACGCTGCCGCCATTGGAGCTGCTCTGAGGATTCCGGAGATGGATAACGCCATAGTCGTTTCCCGAGATCAAGCGCAGGCCATGTTCGACCAAGATAGTGACAAATATAAAGCTCGAGTGGCGAAGTCTTGGCTGAAGAACCCTAAGAAAGGTGCCTCTCGCTTAACCAAAACCCTATTCTGAGCAGATTTCAATGAAGAATTGTCAGATTTTATAATCCTGCTGGCTCGGGTTATGGGTTTGCCCTCCACCAATGAGTTTCATTTCTGGATGTGCCCGCTCATCCGCATGGTGTGCGAGGGAACACAAAATATCAACTGGGTAGAAATCATCAGTATGAATTTGGCTGAGCAGCTATCCAACGTCCAGAAAACAAAGAAGTTCTACATGACTTCGTATCTGATGTATACCCTAGCAGCATCCAGACAGTGGTTCGGCTTCTCCTATATTGATGCACACAAAGATGATCCAGTATATGCCTATTGCCTGCAGTTCACCTTGGAAACCAGCAACCGCAATTTCAGAAGGGTCAATGATGCTTTTACCATGTACGTGGTCAGATTGCTCGAGGGTGATACTGCCAGAAGGTTTTCAGATGAAGCCATGAATCTGATATCGCAGTATGGAGCCTATTTCATCCAATTCAGGAAATTTTCCTATATCAGGCTCGCTGGATATGAGAGCACTCCTCTGCGGCTTCCTATGTTCTGCAATGACAAAATGGCACTGATAGAAGTGTGCAGGAAACTGGACAAGTTGCACAGAACTTGCAGAGACAAGAATATTTCCGGCTTGCACTTTCCCATCTCTCTGGGAAATTATACATGCAAAACCGCTCTGGATGCTCAGAACGTAGAAAGAGCCCTGGTCCCTATCACTGTTCATTTCTTCAAACCAAGAACCTGCTTTGACTTGAAGAAGTTTATTGAACAGAACCTCAAGATAATCTATCATCATAGGGCGGACACAGAAGACTACTGGGCTGACTGTGCAGATGATTTTGAAGCCAGAAGGAGGCATTGTGGCAGGTTCTCCCTGCAATTGATCAAAGAACTCAGTCTGTACCAAGTTCCTGAGGGTCTCCAAGACGACAATTCTGAGCTATACTCATATGAGTATGACAATGTGATCAAGCACACCCCTCTGGAGGACCTGGATTGGAACAGGAAAGAGAGAGATGATCTGGCTGAGATCCTTGCCCCAGTCTTAATCAGGATTAGGGTCTGGTTCAGTAAAAAGAAGGAACCTGCAGAGAATGATCCTCCAAGAAAACAGGCAGAGCTGCCTATAGGGCCAGAGAACATCATTGTTCTCAGTGAAAGTGAAGAAAGTGAGATGCCAACTCCTGCAAATGTTCCTGAAGATCCAGAAGATAAAGATAAGGAGGTCCAGAGCACTGAACTTCCGGGGGCTTCTGATTCTTCTACTGCCATTACCTCCAGTGCTCTACTCACCTCTCAGCTCGAGTCAACAGCTGCACAGACCCTGAGTGTCATGAGCTCCCTGTCTCTTGGTTCCCTTGCCTCTCCTGCAGATTCTTCTTCCTCTTTTGCTTGGGTGCAGCCTCTGGTTGACAAAAGGAAGAGGAAATCCTCCTCTCAAAGCTTGGGACCAAATTTTGATGCTGTAGCAGCCTTGTTGGGCACCACTCCTTCCCGTGCCAAGAAAGCCAGAACTACTTCCAGGATTGTGTCAGATGTTCAAGGTCAGCAATTCCTGGAGATTGCTAAACCTACAGTGGACAAATCAGAATCAGACTTGCTGACATCTGACTTGGAGCTTTCAAGGATCCCTATGGGAGAATCTACCCCAGAAGGTGAAATTTACAACCTCCAGGAGACAGTCACAAGAGTCATTGGAAGGGTAGAGAAAGGGCAGCAGACTATTGAACAGCTGGAAGAACAAGCCCAAATTCTCACAAGTTTTATCAAGTCACTTTTTTCTAAGGACAAAGTTTTGGACCTTACCCCCTTGACTGCTCTACCTCCTCCTGTAATTCTAAGCCAAGATGAAGTGCAAAGGATTAAAGATATGCACAGGTATTCTGCCTATGGCAGAGCTATTGAAGCCATGGTGGATGATATGCTTGTTGCCGGGCTAAACTTCATCGATGAAGCTTTTAAGCTACATGGAAAGGTAGACAATTTGCAACAAAAGCTATCCTCTACCATCGGGGTCATGGATAAAGAGCTTAAACTCTGGAGTAGTTGCATAGTGGACCTTCGCCTCATGGGACAGACAGATGAGAACATCTTACTGGCGAATAAGGTTTTTGATGATGCTAAGGACAATCTGTCAAAATCTTGGGTCTATAGCGTGGAATGGAAAATCAAAGTCCTGGAGGAAGCTGTGGGAGAAATGAAGAATAGCTGGCAGAAAGGAGAAGGTTTCAAAACACTGACAGCTGCTGCTCTCAAAGATATGCATTATCATCTTCAGGATGAAAACTCTGGCATTCCCTTGTCCTTGCAAGAAATCAAAGCTCAGTTCAGAGCTTTTTTCAAAGATAATCTTTTCAAGGAAGACTCCATCTCTAAGGACAAGATAAAGGAAATTTGCTCTCTTCAGACTGCCATTGAAGAAGCAAACAAAGACTATCATACTCACGTCGAGTTTTATAAAGAGATGGATAAATGTCTGGGATTTTGGACTCAATCTGCAACCAACACGTCAGTCCCTCGTGGCAGAGAGATAGCTGAGTCATTGAAGAAGTTCAGGCAGCGGATTCTGAAGACAGTGGGTCCCTCCCAGTAGCCGGCCACCTGTCTCCTTCGCCTTTCTTTCCTCTTCTTTCCATTCTTTTCGTATTCTTTGTAATTAGTTAACGTATTGCAATTGGTGGTACTTAACTATTCTTTAGTTAAAAGAAACGGTTACGAAGAGTAACTGACTTGTAAGTTATATAATGGCCTTTCCACGCCATTCTGGAAGGAGGAAGAACTTGGAATATTTGCTGAAAGTGTAAATAGATCTGAAAGAAATCAATACAAAAGGGCTTTCCATTCATCGTCTATCTGTTTCTGTTATCTCTGTGTTTTCCTTTAATATTGTGAAGATCATTTTGCTCTCTGATTCATTAGTCTCTCTGATTGCGTACTATCCAGTTTTACAAATACAGCGATCTTGTATAACCAAGAAGGAACTTTTCGTCCTTGATAAATGAATCTGAAGAGGGTTATTTATGGAACTTTGTGTCTTTTAAATTTAATCTTATTCAGCTAAAGCAAATGATCTTGTCTTGAATCCTTTAGAACTTCGCATGCATAAAGAATTATCCTGCTATCTATAATTCTGAATGTTGCTATTCTGCTCATCTTCTCACTCCCTTTCCTCAGCCCTTGTGTGATTGATGATCCTTGTGGGAAACACTTTCGTAATATCCAGGTTTAACCATAATTTAATGTTCTGTGCATTTGTAAATAAGTTTGTTTCAGAATAAGGGAACCTTTCCCATTAAAGAGGAGGGACTTCTTGTCCCCTGACTGTTGCTCTTCTAAAAAGTCCTATTTGAAAACCAACAACTTAAGCGGGTAAACCCTGTTCTCCTCGTGTGTGCTTCCTTACGTGCCTTTCTTCTATAATGCCTTTCATGCATGCTAACCTCTCTTCAGGGACTTAGTAATTTTCCATGCTTAACATAACCCCACACTTGTTTCATTTATATCCTCAACAATGGGTAATCTTACTTATCCCTCCATGAATAAAGAATAAAGAATCTTGCTGCCATAAAGAATAAAATAATATCTGTTGTTTCCAAGAATTAAATAATTTGGTCACTATGTAAGGAGGATGGGAAAATCCTTATTTAATGATGCTTCAATTGTATTCCATCCTTCCACCTCATTCTACACTTGCTTGAATAGATCCCCCATCATTACACTGACTTCTTTGATTGTTAGCTCTTCACTCTTGGCTTTGAATGTGTCAACCAAATTTTCCAACTATTTACCAATGTCTGTCAGCGAGTCCTTAATATATAGATAACATCACTCTTCTTCTCTACCTCTGTAAATATCTTATCTCGTTCCACCCAATTATCTTTGTTCTTATCCTAGAACTCCTTTAAATCTACCTCATGAGTGACAACTAACACGCTTGCCACTCGATCCCTATCTTCACAATTGTATAGACAACTTCATCCATTTGATCTGCGGTCTTTACTAACACCAAAAGCTCAGTGTATTGGGTTATGGTTGCCTCTATATGTTCCTTCTCCTATTGCTTCTTCCGCGCCATTACCTCTTCCACAGAATCTAGTGCCAGGGGTTTCTTTTACATTATGATAACACACGTTAAATCCTCCAAACAGTGGAGAGATGATTCATACTTTTGTGAAGGGGGGGCAGTTTCGGGTGCGCTATTATGATTGAATCTACTATCAAATCTTCCTTTTTCTATACTTCACATAATTTTCCCTTTTCCTCCCTTAACTCAGCCTTTAACCACAAAATCATATGTTCTTGTGCGTAGCCTCGTCTCTTCTAAATAATTTATGCTATGGGATATAAAGGATGAAGAGGAAGGTGTGAAGGAGGCAGAAGAAACAGAGCATAATATTTCTCAAAACATCAAATATCTAACTCCAAAACTTGTCCTTCAAGTTCCTAAGGGGCCAAGAATGATGAGAACCAGTGGGGATTATGTTGAGCCAAGTATGGGCTATGTTGAGGACACAAGTAAAATTGTCTGCGCCCATTTCCAGAGCATAATGGGCCTTAAGGGGTTCTATGGATGTAAGTTGATGGAGCCAGACATGGCTACTATGTGCATGAGGAAATATTTTTCTTGGTTCATGCAAACTCACATGGACGAGCTAGATTTTGATGTATGTGAGGAGTCATGTGTATCACGGAGGTTGAAGAAAACACCTCAGAGCTAGACACATGACTGTAAATCCTACTGTCATGTCTAGATGAACAAGTAAGCAATGCATTAGTGAAAGTCTCAACAGAGGCAGCAAGGCGGAATATGGACAAGGCTACCACAATTAGGGATGCTACAGGGAAGAGATCAACAAGGTAAAAGATGCATAAATAGCGTGCCTAAAAGTAGGAGAGATGACTTGGCGCAGAAAACAAACACTGTATCCTTCATCAGTATCGCAGAGGAAATTGGTGACAATGTCATAAGAGCTAGGCCACACTTGGAGCCAAAGGTACCTAAAGATGTTTCCTTTAGCAATACATCTATGTAGTGAAAGTTGGTGGACCTAGTACTTGAAGGATGGAGCCAATCTATGCATGCCAATGCCCCAAAGGAATCTGACACAAGAGGCATAGACAGAGAGAAGGGCTTTAGTGATGCGGAAGACTTGCATCCTATGAAGGGCATTGTTGCAAAATGCTACAAGAAGAACTGATAGAAAGCAGACCAAACATTAAACATCTGCACAGCTCCAGAGGCAATGCTCATCGACATAAAAACCTATGGAGGAGAACATATGAGGTCCATGAAAGTGATGAAGGACAAAACATTTAGGCCACACAGAAAGATTGATCAATGGTTAAGAAAAAGCATGAAGCGCAAGTAGCGAACAAAACATCCACATAAGGACTCGACTGAATGAGCTTGGCAAGCTCATTAGCGCAGAAGATGGATCTTACTAGAGGGAAGGATGACTGTAATGGATCCAACATTTGTGTTGGTATTGTAAAATGAAAAGGGGGAGATTGTGAGGGATGAATTGGAGCCCATTGCTGTGGACATTCCAGAAAAGAGTAGAGGAATGCACTGGACTGAGTGGTAAGACCTTGGAGGCTGAAATTAAAGACAGGAATATCTTGAATTGAGTTGTTCTAGGTTGAAGTAAAGAGACTACCAGAAGTAAAATTCCATTCTTTGTATAGCAATTCTTTACGTTCTTTCCATTCTTCTATTCTTTACTTTAGTTTGGGAACATCAGGAGGATGACCCATTGTCGGGGCGACAATGTAAATTAAGTGTGGGGTAATGTTGATCAGATAGAACACTTGACAATAATGAGATCAGCACATAGAATATTCTACGCATGGGAGCAAGTCATATTCAAAGGCATAGAATGGATAGGGAAGGAACGCACGTGTGGAATAGATAGTTTAGTTTTTCGGGACTTAGTTGTTTTCACTCAAAAAGGTCTATTTTTAGAGATGGCATGCAGAGCACACAAACAAGATGAGAGACGTGCATGCCACATGCAAATGGCTATTTTTGGAAAAGCATTGGATACGAAGTGCACTTTGCATGAGACACAAGCCAGATAATAGGATCTAATACTATCAGTTAGCTAGTAAGATAGCCTATTGTTAGCACACTTGAATGTGTGGCATAGTTATTGTAAAGGCGTGTGGCTAAGAATAAGCATGTGACCTATTTTGGATGAATGGATGAAGCATGTGAAGGGCAAGTCCCCACCCTTATACCCCCTGTAGGTAAACTGTGTACCATGAGCAGGGGGATCGATGATATACAAAGATATGGCTAACTATAGGAGGATCAGCATGACTAAGATATGGTAGCATGATCTCCTAGTAGCTGATTGCATTGAATATAAGGGGAGATTTAGAGGCTACAAATGGGTAAGTGTAAATTCCCTATGGTTCTGTTTTCCTAACTTTTGAATCTAAGTGGTTAAACTAGCTTTGAAGTTTCCAAAGGTATAATCTGGTATGACATTAGCAATCTATGCTAATAGCTAAAAGGAAACTAATCTAAACAAGTCACAAAATTGAAAATATTACAATCACAAACAACAATTTGACTTGGTATTCTAAATAATTCGCATCTACTTCTAGCGCTAAAAATAAATAAGTGATGTGCTAACCCGTAGTGTGGTTATTTACCTGTGCTGAGTGTATTGAATCAAAACTAACTTAAAACAAGAAATTTTCCAAATGATCTATGATCATGTAGACAACATCCTAATAGATATTTGTCTCCTTCAGATCCACAAGGATGGGAAGAAGAGGATCCGGTCACTAGGGATTGCTATGAAAGATTCAAATGCTCTTAGAAATTAACTAATTACTTGAAAATGAAATGGCCAAATTTATTCTCTACTATATTTGATATGACTTAACAATCTATAAATTGGCTAAGAATGAAGGAAATCAAACAACAAATCTAGCCTAGAATTCACATAACAGAGGTAAATCCAACTGTGTAGAAAATTTCCCCTTAGTTTTTACTTTCTTTCTTGGAGTGTTCATGTGAGTCCAAGAGATTGGGAATGCAAGAACATAGGAGTACACCAGGATGGTGCTTGAGCAATGACAACTTGATGGAATTCCAGATGCAATGCAGGTAGAAGAGAGATAACACAAGAGATCAGAACTTGGCTATGCAATTCCTAGCAAGATCGTAGCAATAATACAATGTAAGATACATAAAATTCTTAGGCCATTTTGCTTGAATTCAAGCATGGAATATATAGGAATGGAGGATGGGAGGTGCCTTCATGCACAATGGCAAGAAGGCAGAGAAGGCCCTCCTAACCAATTAAATCTATTTAAAAATATCAGGAAAGGAGAATACTAAGGCTCCAATCAAAGCTAATTTTTAGAAAATTCGGTTCACGGATGCATGCAAAAAGTGAAATTAAGTGAATCTGTCACATGTTTAAAACATGTGTGAAGAATCTCCGGAAAAATCAGGGCAGGACCACCACCCTATGCAAGGTGATGGTTTTAGATGTTGACTACTGGGCGATGGTCTCTGGCCTAGTCCAACCATCGCCCTAGTAGGGCGGTAGCTCCTATGTTTAATGAAGGCCAAAACATGTTCACATGAAATAGGTGGAAAGATGGAAGAAATGCATGGAATACTAATTAAGGACGTCTAGGCCAGCAAATATACATGTGTGAATCACCTACTGGAGCTTGAATGGCTTCTTGAAAGGACTTGTGAATCATCATTGGGAGATTCTTGTATTTGTTTTCCTCAACAATGTAGCACATGGTAATTTTGGGTGCAACACATATATTCCCCCTCAGTAGAAGTAATCTTAGCCTTGAAAAGGCATAAAATGTAGAGTCTAAGTATGGTGTTCCTCAAAATGGGGAGTTAGAAGCTATACCTGACATACCCTTGTGTTGAAATATTACTGCATCAAAGTGTCTCCTGCTTCCTGGCAAGAGGACCAAAGTGAAAATCAAGTACAGATAGATAAAATATTGAAAAATAAACGACTAGATCAATTACAGATAAGAGCTTAGGGTACCATCTGTAGTCACAAGGATGTCGAAATATACTATGCGCCAATTGTCTCTAGACTTGTAAACTGCATACACTCAAAATGAGTTTAAAACAACATAAGTTTATTATATATATATATATATATATATATTATATATGTCAGTATATTGAAATGACTCATGATTTCAATTCAGGCTTTGTGCACGATTGGCTCGATTTGGTGAATTTGGAGCTCTGGGACCCCATGATGATCATTTTCAACGAGAATAATGTAAATGAAACTAGCATTGATGAGATAGTGATCATGCCTCCACTATGTGGGAGATCGACTAATAGCATTCTCAGGTTAGTTATTTTCAATTTTTGTATTTTTAATGAACTCTATGAATGTTAAAATGTTGAAAAACTTCACCTAGGGGGTATCTATTTTTGAAATTTAATCTTGTTTGAAATGAGTCTCTTACGGGGGATACACCCATTGGGCTATTTGTTTGCATTTGAACCTATCGAAAAAATGGTCATTTTTGATCATCTTTTGAGCATTTTTAGGGTGAAGGAGTGCATCATTTTCTCAGAAAATCGGGTCCAGGACCGCCACCCTGCAATGATCGAGTCAGGGACTGCCGCCCTTTTTCCTAGAACCACCTTCCTAACTGTCCATTGGCTACTGAAATAAATGACCAAACGTGTTTTTAACTTGAACTTTGAATTTATCAACCATGGATTCTGCTGATGTTTTTGGTGAGCTTATGGTATGTGAAGTAACATGTAACCTAACTTGCTCTTTTTCCGTGTTTTGGTGAATGCAGAATAAGGAGGAGTACATGCTAGATGGAGCCGAGAGAGGGAGTGTGATTGGCTCCCTGGTATCCTAGGATACAGCTGACACAATGCGAGTAGGAGATGGATCTTATTCAGAGGGCTTGGTATTTGGAGGATTGCAGCAGGTTCCTCATGTTGCGAGTCCTGCTAGTAACATTCTATAACCTGACTATTTTCCTATTGGGATGCAACCTGGAACACTTTCAAATTCCTAGGAATTCTAAGGGTGAGTGGAAACTATCACCTTGGAGGATGTATACCATATTCTTGGGCTCCTGATACTTTGGAGGAGACTAACATTAGAGAACAATAGGGGTCTAGGGATCGTGAATGACACAGTAACTGGGCTACATATATGGGAGACATCATTATCTATCTATTGCTCAAAGAAGGGAATGAAGGTTTGGGGGCCATTTGCCACTAGCTCCTATTCTTGTCATTTGTAGAGCCATCATGGGCATCTTGTCCTCTCGATCTGATCAGGGACAAGGGTGGTGACACCCTTTTATATTGTTGGAACTCCTATCATTACATAGATCGAGGGGCTTATGGCGGTGTAAATATGCTTAGGGCATAAATATTGGGGGACTACCTACCATGATCTGATACAGGGTAGTCAAAAGAGTAGGGGAAAATCATTGAAAGGACCACCGCCACTGTTCTTGTGATGAGTTGGGTTCATGAGCGTTTCATCGCCCTATGGTAGGGGGCGGTATCACTGAGTGTAAGATCCAGAGGGTTGTTTGGGTAGCTAGATTGGACAGGGGGCTATGTTGGTACTTAAGGATGTTAACCACATCAGAGATTTTCAGTGGCTTCCCTATACTACCTTGACGAAGACATGACTTCATCACACCTTACGTTAGGACATGGACAGTGACATATGGGAAGCGGAGGTGACCACCATAGTAGCTTGCTCTTCGATAGGTCAACTAGTTGACAGAGTAGGGAGAGTTGAGGTCTACCCATTTGATTATGTCCCCGAACAGTTTGGCCTTCCATACATTGATATGCTTCCTCCCATCACTCTAGTTTATAGGACTATTCAGGAGGCTCATAGGGCCCCTAGAGGGGATCATGGTTAGATAGTGGTTCATTCTAGGTGTTCCCATTGCAGTTAGACGGGTGGTATGTGCTCGTCGGGAAGCTGGTACCCCTTTAAGACCCCTACTTCAGATTACATCAGCTCCTGCTCACAGTGGGGAGAAGGATGAGCCCATTGATCTAGAATTTGACTCTCACGGAGGATACAAGGGATGAGACAGAAGGAGGAGTCAATTGGAGGGGACACGAGAGGATGAGGGAGTTGGATGTTGGAATTGGATGAGGTAGCCCATGTAGAGGAGGAGGAGAGTGACCCTGAGTGGCATGATACTCAAAAGATGGATGCCGAGAACAACATTCGAGGAGGCCATTGCTGAGAGAGATACCCTAGTCTCCAAGTTGACAATTCCTCACGATGGATAGGGGGACAATGAGTATGTCATAGGACAAAAATTCACTTCTAGATTTTGGGAAACCCCAAAGCCACCAACAAGCACCGAAAATAGTAGCTACCGATCAAATGGATGCCTGGAGACCCGAGTAAGTTTAATACTCTCTATCTCTCTCTTTCTCTTTTTTGTTAGGAATGTTGACTTGTATCTCTTTCTTTCTTTTATTTTCCTAACTTATTGCTTCTTTCTTTCTTCTTGTAGTGATAACACAGGAGTTGCAAGAGATCATCCATCTAGTATGTGTGGATACTCTATTGATCCCCTAGGGGAAAACCCAAGTTGAACTGATTACCGATTCGGGCCAGCCATTAGCCGCGAGAAAACACACTGACGTATTTTCCCTTGTGTGGAAGGTAGCAGTGATAGTGAATTCCCTCTATACCTAGGTGGTTGGGTATGAGACTATTCGAGCGCTTGGTGAGACAAATCCATTCTCGTAGTAAGGCCATAGGTAGTGGATGCCACCATGAGCACTCACATCATTCTGTTCACTCCTAGCATCGTCGTAGCTGTAGTAGGAGCCCCAGATGTGGTCGGGCACCATCCGAGGGATCTCACATGCACTGACAGGCCATGGGGCCATTTTTATTGCTTTGATGGCATTTTTTGGTCATTTATACGATTGTTTTTGTATGTTTCAGGCTCATTGCAAGTGTTTTGACCATGCCTAGTGCATGGTGACATTGTATACAAACTTGATTCACCATGATATATACAGAATCTTATTTTTGGTTCGGTATTCCAACGTATCTGAGTTGACTTTGTTTTGGCTTATCTCTCATGTGTACTCTAGATATTTAGAACTTCCGATTTTCTATGCTTTTCAGAATGTATGTAGTGGATGTGAAATGATAATAGAATGATTTATTTTTGTATTTCATAATGTTGATATATGATAATGTGAACACAATGTGATATTTGAATTTTAGCTTCTTTAAACAACCCTTGATACTTCATATTGTCTTGGGAAAAACATGGGTGTCAAAATGATATGATAAGAAGATGTACTTTTGACCCCACTCCTAACCCTCATGCAACTAGTAGGATGCGAGGGCTCAACACCAAGAGCCAGAAAGGGCATCGAGTTATGAATTTTTTTGAATGAGTAATGATGAGGGAAAGAAAATGGTTTGGCAGGACCAAATTGGGACACTACAACCCTCACCCTACTCAAGTTACTTCATAGTTTAGAATGTGAATTTCTTTCTAGTTTATCTAGACTTAGATCCATAGATGGCCACTTGGTTGAAAAAATTTGGTTTTGAGGTTTTAATCTCTTTTGGAATTTTAGACATCTAACTCACTTTGTTTTTGACTTATGATTTCACAACATTTGAACGAATTATTTCTAACTTTGAAGTTTATCAAAGAGACCCCCTACACCTTGCCCCATGCTACCAGTAGGAAGCATGGGCTCATCACCATGGAACAAGGAATAGGTGAGTAAGAGCATTTCTCTCCTTTCCCAACCCTACATCACCAGTAAGAGATGTAGGCTCAACACCGAAGGTTGGTAGGGTCAAAGAAATGTGTAAAATAAAATTTTTCTGTGGATTTGCATTTGACTTACTTATCTAGGAAAAATGTTTAGTATGTTCTTATTTCCAAATAGATTTTTATGGGATAGATGTGACACCATGAAGCTTCTAGAACAAACTATAGGCAAAGACACCTAACCTAGAAAGAAACTATAAGCAAAACCAAGTATGCAGGCCTTGGTATGATCACGGTTAAAACTTTGTCTTATCTTTCTTGAACTGATGAGATGATTTAAAAGTAATTGATGATACTATGAATATTTGAAGAGATATGATCTAAATGTTTTGCCAATGTATTTTCAGAAGTTTTTAGGAGTTTCCATAAGAATAAATCCCTTGATCACAAATTTCACAAAATGAACATGAGGATGAAAATACAATGTAGATGTAGTAATGTACATATGGAAATGTAGTGAAACTACATGTCATGATGCCTAAGGTGAAGAAAGTTGAAGAATATCAAATTATTCACCCCTAAAAGTACACATCAGAGAACCAGTATCCTCAAAATTTCCGTTCTCTAGATAAGGGCCTACCATTATGGGTTTAAACTTACAACCCTTGCCCAGAAGTGTATATGTCCAATCATTAAAATCATTTGTCTGAAAGAGGTGTTCATGCACCTCTTTGTCACATTTCTTGAGACATGGTGTGTGGTTGAGCATGACTATGTTGCTCAACCTTGTTTCCTATGTAGAGCGTTGTGTTCACTTGTAACTCTTGCTTAATAATGAGGCCTTGCCCCATGGATATGGAAAGCTTAGTTTCAGACGCACATGGGTGGAAACTAGGGTTTATAATAGAACAACCCTTAGAGATGGTTTTGATGGGTTTCATTTCAATCTCAAATTTCCCTTCTTCCTTTATTAATTATATCATGTTCACACCTAGACCTAGGTCGTCAGAGGGAAGAGATGTTAAACTAAGAAGACTACCCATTCCCTGTGGTTCAAATGGGAGGAAGATCAGATCATCACTCTCTAAGAGTTTCATAATTCCCGCTGTGGTTTTAGTGGACACTGTTTCCACAGATATTGATTTACCCTTATCTATTTTTTCCACCTCAAATGTTTTTGGGTCAATGACTTCAACCTTTGGAATATTTGATGTGACCAGGACTAACTCTTTTGTTGGAGGTGGTTTATTTAATTGATTCGTAGGAAGTTCATACTTCGTATGGACTCCTTTCTTCTTCTTGAGGTTTTCTAAGTGTATATCGAAGGGCTTAGGATCCCCTTGAGTGATGAAGACCTTCCCCAAATGGAGGAATCTAATCTCCTGGAACAGGGTAGAGGGGATAGCCTTCATTCGATGAATCCAAGGTCTCCCAAGGATCATGTTATAACTTGTTTCCCTGTTGATAATGTAAAACTCTGTCAAGATGGATTTTAGACCAAGTGTGACTGGAAGAACTATGGTTCCAATCAAGGTCGCTTTAAGATTGTCATACCCTCGTAACGTGTATCTTATAGAGGAACAATTTGTCTCCCCATATCCCAACTTCTGCAAGAAAGAGAAGGGAACCACATTTACAACAGGCCCCATCATCAATCATGGCTCTCTTAATGCAATTATTATAAACCTATACTTGTAAAAATAAGTCAGGATCATCTCTTTGGGTAATTTAAGCGTCAGATGGCATCTTGTCTATATCAAAAACAAACCTAGTATCCCTATCATTTGTCCTGGAGGATGTATGTCAAAGTCAATATGATTTATTTGAGCACTAGGAGGTAGCATAACATGGATTAGATGACCAATACCTAGTGCATTGAGCAACATAGAAGCGATGTGCGCAAGTGAATTCTTCAGCAAATCTAGAAAAGAAATGTGAGAAAAGGTCTTATTCAAATCTGATATTAAATCATAGGCTTCTACTGGTTTAACGATAATGGGAACATCATCCTATGGGAAGGAAAGAGTGGGTAAGGGGTTGTGAAACATAATCCTTCATCTAAGTTATTGCATTAATTTCACGCTCAACCTCTAGCTCAACTAATCCCAAGATTTTTGTATTATCGTTTGAACCAAGGTTAGGAGCAACACGAGAGTTGTCAGAAGTTGAGGCTTCATGGTCATTGTTTCCTATAGGAATGCCTTTGTTTGTGTTTTTTGAATTCACCTTGAAATTTTTAGGATGTGTAGGGAGTGGATCTCAAAAAATTCTCACATTAGCGTTTTAAGGAGCTATAGGTCCTGTATAGTCAGATTGCGAGTTTGTTTTAGGATTTGCTAGGAACATGTCTACGAAGAGTTGCCTTTGGTTTTCGGGAAGTCTTTGCAGAAATTTGTTGCAATCATGGCAATTCCTATCATCATCACCTCAAACCTAATGAAAACCACAATATAGGTTAGGTTCGTAATCTGTTGGCATTTGATAAGTGTATTGTTGTATTATTGATTATATCCTCGGTTATAGTTTTGGAATTGGTTGTTATAACCATGATTCGTTGCCCTTTGGACGGAGTTTTGATACTGGTTTGGGCCTTGGGTTTAATTTTTCTTTTGTGGGGGATGATTTACATCAACCGTGTTGACAGAAGAAATAGTGTTAGGGCCTCTTTGATTTCCTAAGTTATTGTTATTGTTATTGTTGATGTTATTCAGGCAACCAACGTTCTTGGCTTGATTAGTAGCACCATTCATGGTAGCACCATGATTTTGATTCACACCCTTAGGTCCTTGATTGTTGGCACCATTGTTTTGATAATTTGCATTATTTTGATTTGGGGATACCAATTTCCCATTGGGACCATAGGTCTTACGCCCACTGTCTATAGAGGCTTGATCAATTTGAAGCATGCTCCTTCCAATACTTCCTCATAACTACAGGAAAGGAAAATTTTGGACCTCTTCCTTAGTCTCTCAATTGAGTGAGTGAAAGATAAGATCACAAAGTTCCATCTGGTCCATGTTGGGTGCACTCGTAGAGGAATATAGAAGTTAGCGCCATCTCTAGATGAAATGGGTGATAGATTCATTTTGTTCCTGTCTAATACGCAGGAACTCCCTAATCCCTTTTACACAACAACTTGTTCATGTGAGTTCTTGACAAGAATATATGGTAAGAACATATTCCATTTGTGATAACAATGTGGTTTGCATTGGGTTGACCGTATTACATATCTAATATTTGATCAACCTCCTCCATCCTTACATAGCTAATGGGGTTTGAAGTGTAATCAGGGGAGGTTTGGACGTTGCTTGTGTAATTATCACCCCACCTTAAAAGAGAAGGGGATTTGTGTGGTTGCACATTGGTGTAATATAAATCAGAGCTAAATGGTCCACCAAACTCTCTTCCAGACATATTTTAAAAGGTGTAAAGTACCTACCAAAATAGGGGAAGAAACGGAAAGATGAGGTAATAACAATGAAAGAAAGGAAAGAAGAGGAATTAATCCTTCACATTGGGTTCACCAATTTATACGGATGAAAATGAACATGTGATCTTCAATCCCACTCGACTCCCCAATGTTGTGCTAGAGTAGCCGATGTTGAATGTGTGTGGCTAACTATAGGAGGATTAGTGGCTAAGATCTGGTAGCATGATCTCCTGGTAGCAGAATTGGGAAAGGGGATATTTAGAGGCTATGAATGGGTAGCGTAAATTCCCTATGGTTTGTTTTCCTAACTTGGATCTAAATGTTAAACTAGCTTGAAGTGTCCATGTAAACTAAATGAAATTAACAATCTATACCACTGCTAAAAGGAGACTAATCTAAACAAATCACAAAACTGAAATATTACAATCACAAACAACAATTTTCTTCTATTCTAAATAATTAAAATATTTCTACACTAAAAATAAACAAGCAAGATAACCTGGTGTGGTTATTCACCTGTGTTGAGTGTATTGAATCTAAACTAACTTAAAACAAGAACTTTTCCAAATGATCTATGATATGTAGACAACCTCCTATATATATTCTCTCCTTCATATCCACAAGGATGAGAAGAAGAGGATCCGTCACCGGGGATTGCTATGAAAGATTCAAATCCTCTTGGAAATCAACTAATTACTTGCAAATGAAATGAAATTGATTCATACTCTATTTGATATGATGTAATAATGATAAATTGTAATAATGAAGGAAATCAAACAACAAATCCAACATGAAATTCACATAATAGAGGTAAATCCAGCTATGTAGTAATTTGTCCCCTCAGTTTATAGTTTCTTTCTCTGAGTGTTCATGTGAGTCCGAGAAATTGGGAATGAAAAAACAATAGTAAGAGGATGGCACTTGAGAAATGAAAACTTGATGGTAGTCCGGATGCCATGTAGGTAGAAGAGAGATAGAACAAGAGATCAGATCTTGGCTATGTAATTCCTAACAAGATCATAGCTGCAATACAATGCAAGATACACAAAATTATTAGGTCTTTTGCTTGAATACAAACATGGAATATTTAAGAATTGGAGGCTGGGATGTACCTTCATGCACAAGGTAAAGAAGGAGGTAGTTCCGACTAAATAAAACACATGCGAAAATAGAAGGAGGGAAGGAGAACTAAGCAATAAAAGGTATTTTTAGACAATTTGGCCTCACGGATGCATGCTAAAAGTGAAGTTAAGTGAATCGTCGCGTGTTAAAAACACACATGACAAAATTTGGAAAAAGTGGGAAGGACCGCCGCCCTACGCAAGGTGACGGTTTCAGAAATGTCATCCTGTTTTGGATAGCGGTTTCAGAATTGCTACCCAGGCAGGGCGGTGGTCCTATCATTGAAGGCTAAAACATGCACAACAAGAGTGGGAAGCTAGAAGAAAGCATGGGAAGGCTAAGTAAAGATGTCTAGGCAACAAATATACATTGCGAATGTAAATTGGAGCTCAAACATGCCTTCTTGGAAAGGACTTGAATCATTATTGAGGACTTGAATCATTATTGGGAACTTTTGTAACTGTTTTCCGACAATGTAGCACATGCAATTTTGGGTGCGTACAATCTCAAACCCTAACTATGGGTGAGAGACACTACCAAAACAAACATTAGTTGTGAAAGTCGCCACCCTCCATGCACCACCGATGTATGGCAACTACTGTCGAAGAGGCCTCAAACCATACATTGTTCTATGACCTAGCGTGTGGCATTTAAATGCTATGCAGACTATGATGCGTGCATAACCTTTTTGACAATTCTTATTGTAAGAAGCTTTTGTTTTTAAAATGTTAAATATACATGGAGTGTATTGGGATGAATAATGAGTGTTTGTAGACAAGACTAGGTAACTGATTCCTTGACTGTGGTAAGAAGCTTCATATTTGTAGTTATTGTTTGCCTCAATGAGTGTGCATTTAGATTTTGCAAGATTTAGGGAGCATGTGTCGCCTTTGTGCAAGTGTTGGAAGCTGAGTGTATTAATGTGAGTGCAATAGGATCTTCATCATGTTTAGAAAATCCTGGGTAGTGTTAACTTGCTTATAGGAGGGTTTCGATAGATAAATTGCACGCTTCGAGTGAAATGCTCTATTCCAGGCTAGGTGATGTGCCAAGGCACCCATCGAAGTTATTTATGCGTAAATTCTGAAAGCAAAGATCGAAGTGCATATGCAAGTGAAAAAACCTAGTAGAAGAAGTAGGTTCTCAGATCTCACCACTATAAAAGACCATCTCTATGTACCATCCACCAGTACGAGCGGTTGTTCCAGTGATGAGAAATATGAAAATTGGAGTTTGAATCCTTCTTTCCAGTGAGATTTGTTTCCATTGAATTTTTATGACATGTAAAAATACTTCACAATTTCCCTTGACCAGTGTACTTTAGTACCTGTATGGCTAATCAAATTCCTAGACAAAAGACCTCAAGGTGTATTAAACGCATGTAATAGAAAGGTTGTGTTCATCTTATGGCAAGAGTGCATTGTCAAAAGTCTAACAATATGCCCAATTAGTAACAATTGTGAAATTTGAGTTGTCTCACTCAGTAAATTATACCTCATCTCATTGATCTTAGTTCTAGGCCTTTGATGGCTCAAGCACTTCAAGACCTATCATGGCTAGGGCTACATATCTTTTTAGATTCAACGATCTTCTAACACTTGTTGAGTACCTTTATAAGGTCTAGCATGGGTCTAGTTGGTCTTATAATGAATGATGACTTATACTCTTGAGAACCTAGTTATCAAACCCCTCCTTTACCCGTCATTACACCCTCAACAATTCTACTCTATTATTCACATATCTTACCAATGGCGCCTAAAAAAAGGAGGGTAAAGATGTCATCACTCATCTAGTGCCATCCTATTCAAAGTCCCTAGTAAACTTGGACCCTTGTATAGTAATAGGATGCAAACAAATAGGATTCGAGTGGGAACGGCGTTAGTCATGTTTTCCATTGGATACATTTGATGACCATTCAAATATCGTCATGCAATGGTGGTCTTACGCCATATGACTTGAATGAAAAGAAAAGTAAGGGCAAAATGCACTTCAACAGCTGTGATGCAGTAAAAATATTACTCAACTGCCACCCATCAAACATTGCATTGAGAGATATATCCTTGTCATAATCCAAACTATGAGGAGGTAAATTAGCATGTACAACATTTGTTTGTCGCATTCGAGGGCAAGGAAGTGGCATCTTACCCCTTATCCATACCTAGCCTGTAAAGGAATGATGTTTTGCCCTCTGTGTCAACCGAACATCTGTTACAAACCTCATTCAAATCATCAACGTATCAATTCTGTCGTGAACCTTAGTTGCTTTGTCCAACAGCAGCTTCTGCGACTATTCCGGCAAGAATTGTATCTCATGGCCTGTAAGATGGGTGATAACCATCAGCGGCGTAGGCGGCTTAATAAAATTGCTTTCGGAATGAAGTAGAAAAGGTCTGGAGGACGAAGAATTCAAGAGAAGAAGAAGAAGAAGAAGAAGCTTTTTCTAGAAGAACTTCCCTGAAGTGAGAAATCGTGGAAGGAGTGTAGGGCATTGAACATGCAGGCTCACACCCTCTTGAGCATTCATGGCACCACCTTCTGGCATCGACTAATCTTCAACAGTGGCATTGTCAAAGCAGGCCACGTGGGGGCACACTCCTTATCGCTCCGTTTGCATCATACTCAGGTGCTCATACAACGGTCGAGGCATTCTTCATGGTGGTATGGTACGCTTCCACAACGCTATTAAATAACTTCCCATTGAGTGAATGACGGCATTCTGACCTCCTATAGTCATATAGGGGATCCACATGTATCCTCGGTTTCCATAAGGGAACTCACTTTTTCACAAGGACTGCAACCTTAGTCTTTTTATTCTTCCACATTCATCCTTGACCTCTAAGTGCAGAACACCTCTCATCCAGATACGTCATTTCTTTCTGATTATCCCCATAATGCTACAGCTTGCAATGCAATGAGATTTGTTGGCAACACTAGTCTAATGTAGAATCAAGATTAATAAGCAAGTCCCTAAATCTGATGATTCTTTTGATCTAAAATTCATTATGTATCATTTTTCCTAGACCTATAAATATTACAGTAACATGATCTCACCATTCTTCCTTATCACAGGTTTTACCTAATCTAAGCTATCCTTGCTATTTAGGAAAAGGTCCATCTGTGACAAATCTGATAGTATAAACAACAATGGCGCACACTGCTTTATGAGGGTGAACAATCCTAAAGAAAATGTCCGAATTCATCAAATAATCCACTATGCATCTTCTCCATGCAGTTGAATTAGCTGACACACAGAATCCAATAGTTTTTCTAAAAATCTCTTATTTAAAATTTCTACACTGGGAATTGAGAGTTTACAATGTCTATGCTTCAAAAGCTGTCTCAGAGAATACGTAGAGGAAATGCCTCCAGTTACGGTGTGTCTTGACATTCGAAGTAAAGGTCTGTGTCCTTTAGGGTTATCTCCCCTGCTACCTTAATCAACTTATCAAACCACTCGGCAGTACCATTGAGAATGTTGAATCTTAGGTGAATGTCATCAAGATGACTTCGACCTAATGGAAGGGCTGAATGAGGTTATCCTTGGTGGTTGAAGACTTACCTTCAGTCTTCTCCTTGATCATCCTTTAGGTTAAACTGATGCTATTGGAGGTCATCAAACTTAGGTCTGTGGATCTCTGCTAAGAAAGCTATCTACTGCATCTTGATATATGTCTAAATGAAAGTTGTGATTTGCCAACTTATTTGCATTGTCCTCTAAGCTTATATAAAACAGATTAACTTTGCAAAGTAGTTACAGCTGGGCTTGACTAACGCTCTAGAGCTCATCAATCCCCTTAGTGCACCATAATATCTCACATGTATGCACATGCTCAGTTCACGATGGTTGTTTTGTTCCTCTATATCTTGAGAGTTGCCCTCCTACATCTCAAGAGAGTTTCAAGTGGTCAAGTCTTAGTTTGAACCGTGAAATCGACAGATTCAGAACCTGCGTGAGTTGATTTTTGAAAGCCTTCCTCTGCATGCTAGGCACTATTAAGAACCTGCAATTTAATCTCTCAAGCAATCCAATACCAAACTGAGCACTCCTCATATACTCAGGAAATGGACTTGTTATGATAACGTTGCAACATAGATAATCCCACTGTTTATACTGAGAAGAAGGAAACTGTAACATAGTCAACAAAAAAATACATGAACCCCAATATGAAATACATTGAAGGACTCGCAATATACACCATCCAAAAGTATGCAGCCCCTTCTTTGTATTCAAAGATCAGTGCATTTTACATAAATTCTACCTCTAACTCAGTCCTCCCTTAAAGTGTTGCCATATACAACCAGATAAAGTGCCAGCATAGATAAAATTAATATCTGAGTTTGACTCTTGTACTTGACTGGTAAATTAACTAGATTTTTCACTACTCGAATGACCCACACTAGCTTAGCTTACTAATGCCTATCAAAGAAACTGAGTAGTTACAACAGTTCTCCAGGGATAGGTCACTAGGAGGGATCACATTCCTGTTCACCACAAAGGTCCTTGACAGATGTACGTCAACGTGCCAAAACAACTAAGTTCTACAGAGGGTTCATTAAATTCCATGTCTTACCAAAATGGGGGAGTAACAGATGCTCCGGCTCCGAAAACTCTACGTGAGCTCCAAATCATTAACGAGTCATCTCAAACAACCACTAGGCCAATCATTTCTCCTCTCTTTCACGTCTGCTTCCTACTAAATCAAGCTCTCACATGCATTCATTAAAATTAAGCCACCTTCAACTTCTCATATCCTTTCTTCCGCAATATATGCAGGATCTTTCTCCACACCTGCTCCTGCCTACTTTCCCATGCTTGGTGAGGCTCTAGCTATGACCTTTTGACAATTCTTCCACATGTCGGGTCATGATCAAACTATCTCTTAGATCAAGGGATACCATGCAAATACAATCATACAGGCTTCTTTTTCACAACGAATTGGAACTTGACAACCTCAAGAGCAGAGTCTTCTTAGCTCCTTAACATTTCTCTCTCTTTCAAATAGTAGGGCTCCTTTTGCATAGCCTACAATAAACTCAACACAGGGTGATCTACAACATTTGAGCAATTCATATGAGCATCATGCAAAGCCTTCAGAACTTTCTATACAGCTTCTCCAATCTGCAAGTACACAAATGAGCTTCAATGAGCTCTCTTGATGCGTATGCTACAAACCACTTTTTCACCCTAAAACTCCATTGCCAAACAAGAGAAAAATCGGGCTCATAGAGCTACCAAATGGTGCAGGCACTTTCAATCAACCTGCAAGTTAATCTTCCATTAACATTCAGGTCTAATACTAAATCTATGAGCATCCTCCATGCTCAATCTGCTCAATTATTATAACCATTCAACATAATGAGGAGGGAAACTGTCCACAGAACAACAACAATGTAACATGAACCTGTCAAACAACTGAAATACAACGGACTCAGAAATGATACCAAAATGTAGTCTTATTTTACCTGCTAACAGCCCAAGGCGCGTTGGCACATCACCTCAGGCAGAATTGAGCGCTCACTCGACAGCGCACAAGGGTACCAGGTCCCTCTTTTATGTCAACTGGTGCTCAAAGAAGTTAGCATGATCATACATATATTTCCATATCCATAACAGATAATTCAAAATATACTACATAACAATATGAACTAGATCTAGATCTTAAACCATTATGCAAGAATAATCTAAACAAAGAACCATAATTAGATTTACCATATAAGATCCATGCTTAGATAAGTCAACAAACCAATATCCAACCAACAAAGGTCCATTATATTAATTGTTGTAAAACTCAGAAGCTTCATACATTTATAATAATAGTCACCATGAGTCACATGCGCATGATACAAACTAGTAGCATAAAACTATTACATGATGCAGTCCAACTAAAACTATGCAAATCAATACATATATATAGGGGTCGGGTACGTGCCCTTCACCGCCCATGCATCCTCAAAATAGGCTGGCATGCTAATAATAGCCACGTGCACCCTAACATGATAAATACAAAAAACATGCAAGCTTTCCTAATAATAGATCTACTGCATAGTTAACTCTTCGTTCAGATTATATTATTAGCTCAGAACTATGCATGTCGCTTGGTCTTCTCTTTATCCCAAAATATACCTTTCTTGGACTACAAGTCTTCTTGCTCTAATATTATCTTCAAAACTTTGCTTGGCCACCACTCGAAGTATATATTAAGATCTGCATCCTGAAACTAGCTAAGTGGTTGGTCTGTCTATCCTTCCTCCTATGTGTATTCCTATCTAAATTAAGCCCGCAAACCCTATTCTCCTCACATGCACTTCCTCATGTGCCTTTCTTCTATAATTCCTTTTACGTGTGCTAACCTCTGTTCAGGGACTTAGTCATTTTCCATGCTCAACACTTTTTTATTTTTCTCATGTGCAAATATTAAAAAACATTCCGACTTTCTACCATCGTGCACATACCTACACTAACTCTCTAGTGCATGCACACCTAGTTCACTCCACACTAAAAATATGCATGGTCCTCTATGCATCATCTCAATAAATAGTAATCAGCTTCCTGTGTGCAAGTGCGCTTATTACAAAAAAAATAAAATCAAAAACATGAAGGGAAATCTAATCTAATCGTAATATTGCCTTATTACAAATACTAGATAAAGGAGATGACTAATGGAGATAACAACTTAACAAGTCATGCTTAGGTTCTCTTAAATAGGGATGTCATAATCATTGAAATGAGTTAAGGATGAATAATACCACGATATTAAACATAATGAAAAACCCTAAATAAATGTCTTGTGAAACCTAAATGTACTTGAAACCTTGTCAAGTAGTGAAAGCAATGTAAAGTGATGTCTTCCAATCTTCACAAAACTTGGAAGAGTTTATGTATAATTTTCACCTCATGAAAGCTTACGAGCATGATTCAAATAAGTTGTTTATTTGTTTTATGAGAAAGTTATAATATGCCTATGTCAACCACGGGCTAGGATATCATTTCCTAATTTCCTATTAAATTTAACCCTATCATGTGTTCACGTAGGGTGTGAGTGGATTATTTTTGTATAGTATAGTTTTGGATGAGGGATGATAGGACCATCCAAATTTAGAGTTGTGTCATTTATGAGATATTTTGGACCCCTCTTTCGTGACTTCTAGGAGGAATTCGGGGTGGAATGCCCATTTTCTTATAGCATTATTCATATTGTAATTAAGATAATGATAGTAATTATGTTATATGTAGGAATCATGTTGCATTTTATGGCACAAGGTGCCTAACTACTTGTCATCTAAAAATTGCTTTGAGATCTAAAACTTTATTGGTATTATACTACAATTATTTATATATGATTATTGTGCTAGAAACAAACTAGAAATTTATGTGTATGATGAGATTATTTATAACCTTGGTGTCATTAATTGGGATGAGAATACAAGTGAAATTTGTGGTTAAAACTATGAATCAAAAAATTTGATCAAATTAAGAAAGTTAGACATAAATTTGGAAACTATGAATAACTAACTATTGGATGATTGACTAAACCCTAAAAAATAGTTAGTGCTAGGAGTAAAAGTAAGAACTAAAATGGTTTGACATTATAATATGGGGAATTAATTAATGTTGATATATTAGTTTTAGAGAAATGATTTTTGAAAGATTGACATAATTTGAAGTGTTCACAACCTGGTCAAAATATGTGTGTATAAATTGATTGTAAATAATTAATGGTGAAACATGATAAGTGAATGTTAAGAATGTGTTTCAAGTGATGTAGTTTGATTGATTCTATATGAGATAATATTAGTGTTGTTAAAACAAATATATATGATAATTATAATATACTTAATTGATATGTTGGGAAATTATTGTGAAAAGTGTGTGTGTGTGTGTGTGTGTGTGTGTGTGTGTGTGTGTGTGTGTGTGTGTGTGTGAATTAACATGAAATGAATGCTTGATTATGTTATATGTAATTGGATTTTGAGTTCCATATCATTTTGAGAGGGTATGATATGTGTGTCAAATTGTACAAGTGGTGAACAAGTTTTCTGTAATCTATTTATCAAAAAATAAATACCAAGCATACCAATAAGGATGAAGGGGGAATAGTTCTTACAAATATCCACTCCAAAACCAAAATAGGTCACCCGAGCTTGAAAATAGTTGGGTGTTGGGAATGTGTAAAGTCACCTGTAAAAAAATTTGAATGTTGCATTATTGTTTTTTTGAAATTATTTCCATCCACATTGAAATTTTATTTTAGTTAAGTTGATTGATTTGATTAATTACTTTTTTAACTTGATGTGTGTATTCAGGTGGATGACTTGTAAAATGAGCCATATTTATTTTGGAATTGGTTAATTTTTTACTCTTTGGATTTTCTATGTGTTTTCCCTATAAGAGAAATTACTTGGGTGGTGTATTTTGGAAATATTTTAGATTTGTCCTATGTGGGAATGTGCTTGGAGTTAATGCTTTATGGGGATTTGGTTTTTCTTTAGGAACTTAGGATGTTTTCACTTAGCACAATCCTAAAGGGGGTATTCTTTGAAATTTTTCCTATTTAGGGAGACTTGTTTTTCTCATTTGGGGAGAAATCCTTGGTCTTGGGTATATACTACTGGTCTGATTAGGGAGTGCTTGAAGTTTCTTGATTTTGGATTAGGAGGATAAGATGAGAAAGAGGTTGGTACTTTTCCTTTGTTATTTTCTTGGGATTGTTAATTGATCTTACCTTATTTTGATGGAATGGATGTGTTTTCCATGCTTATTTGAGTAGTATGAAGATTTTTTTTTGTGTGCTTGTTATGCGCTCATTGTGGGGCTAACAAGTGTATATGTGTGTATGGGGGAAGGTATGGTCATTAAGGAGGTATAAGTAGAAGTACAACTGAAGTAAACTTTGTGTATTCTTATGGAGGAACCAAAGGGATGTTGGGCTTTGTTCTAGTGGAGGGATAAGTGAGTTTTGAATAAATCAAGTTGATGGATAATATTTAATGCATTCTTATTTTTGTTTACTTAGAGGAACCAAGAACTTACGCCCAACTCCTTAGTGGAGTGATAAGTGGTTCCAAATGCCTTTAGTTCCATTTGCAAGCCATTGGAGGCTTGGTAGTGCATGGTTATGTTTTAAATTTATCTCCTTTTTAATCTCTTGAGTCCTATCGTGTCCACATACTTGTCTTTAATTTCTTGAAATACATGTGTGTATGGGGTTTTAGGAATTTTTGGGATATAAGTTTTTGGTGTTGGCTATGGATGCTAATTTGGGAGGTAAGGGATTTGTGGGACAATGGGGAAGGAATTTTCACCCATTACATGGTTGGGAGGCAATTTTTTCCTCCACCTTTTTTTTGGTGTGCTGATATGAAGTTGGAAAATCTAAAATCTTGGGTTAAGGAATATGATGTATTTCATCACGGAAACCCTATTTTCTTGATGAGTTGTAAGTTGAAATGGTTGATTACCAAGTTTTACAAATTATGTTCTCAAATTTTATTTTTTGGATATTTGTATGAGGATATGTAATGAGAATTCGGATAGTGAAATTTGTAATTGTAAGTGTTGTTTTATCTGGTAAAATGTGCTCTTTACTTACATAATGAATAGTTTCATTGGACAGTGATTTTAACTTTTTGTATAAGTTCCCATTTGAATAGAGAAAATGACCTTTATTTTCCATGGTTGATGGAGGATTCATTTTTTAATTGAACAAGGAAGTAAGATCATGTTGTTTTGATAATTTGTAATTCAATGAGAAGCCTTTTCTTGCTCTTTCTATGTGTACATGCCTTGGAAATGAAAAGAAATAAGGGTGTTTTATAAATATTGGAAATTATTACATATTTCCTCTTAGTTACCTCCTAATGAAATAGATTTAAGACTTGTTTAGTCATATCTTGTACAAAATCATTGATCTAGACTAAAAGAATGTTGATTTCTTGTTCTCCAAACTCATTGAAGTAGACAAAAATAATTTTGACTTCTTGCTCTCTCTCCAAGATTGATCTTTACTGTAGATACCAAAAATCTACACTACATCATCCTTGTCCAAATCATTAATTAAACACGCAAATATTTAATACCAAGCACCCTCCTTTTAATTAATTATATCAACATTCCACAAATACATCTCTCCTTTTTATCAACACATTAATATCTCCCCCCCAAATTAATTAAACATTAATATCTACATAATCCTAAGTCCAACATAACACACCCCCTTCATTTTATTAACATGTATTTCACATCCAAGTTATATACCCGTTTATCTTTAATTAATTTAGTATATATTGATACTTCATATCCTAAATATAATACCTATTTCATTATCCTATCAACATCTTATTATCTATCAATTATCTTACATAATCCTATATTCGTACACTCAATGAATCACCAAAATAACCACCTAATATCTATCCTAAACAAACCTAGCTAAATTAGACAATATCTAACCTATTTCATCACCTCCCTAAACAAATCCGACATGTTTCCATCCACACCTAACACTTCCCAACAAATTAACAACTCATCCCTCAAAATCCAAAACAAGAAAACTTGATTTGGAAATTAATTTTAACCATTTGCTAAACAAACCCAAACAAACTGAAATCACCAGTGATTCGGAAAATCATAGGTGATTACTTAAGCCAAATTTTCAGTCTCTTTTGGGGATCATTCACTTGCATTCTTTGAGCTTGAGCTTTATACCTGAGCATTATTCTGCATCAAAGTGTTTATGATATCGCCCAGTAACATTTGAGCACTCATCATACATCTCCAAGTAGTTCCAAATCTATTTTGGATCAACATCATATTAGTCCAATTTCAAGCTTCGTAAACTTCTCATATCATCAGTCATCAAGGTTAGCAATTATTCATAGCTTTATAACAAGATCCAGGTATTGTTTATATGTTAATTTACGTATTTCACATCATTATCTAAGATTCTTAATTTCATGATTTTAAATTAATCAGCTTGGCATTGTATTTTATTATTTTATCAGTATCCTCTAGAATCATCAGTTATTCTTGTCACTTTTTTTCTACTATCAGCTCTTATTTAATCTCTTTTAGCCTTTATTCTGAATCTATTTATTTCTGACATTTTATCCAACATGGATTATATTAGATGGCAATAGATGGTCTAAATCATGAGATCACTGGTATCGGTTCATTACCTATTGTTCGTCGTCCATTGTACTAGGAACAATAAAACATACTTCTGATCTTGAGTTGTGTGCCATACACTCTGCCCCTTTAGATTGTTTACAGAAAATTTTTGAGTCCACTCGGTGAATCTGTGATGTTGTAGAGGAATTTTGTGAGGCATTAATTGAGGTCCAACGCATCCAAGTTGACCTTTCTTGGTTTAAATATTGATACGAAGCTAAGTTAGAGGATTTGAACTCTAAGTCTAAATAAAAGAATGAAACTGACTCTGAGGATTTAGATTCTCAAATTGAGCACCAATATGAAACTGAAGAGGATTATTTAGAATTCTTTACATAAGAGTACACTGAACATGAGAAATCATATTTCTCTAAAGAAGAAGAGCTAGATTTCACTGAAGAAGATAATTCAGCTTCCTCTGAGAATTTGGATTCTGAATTGGATTTTGAATTTGAACCATAGTTTATATCTTTCATTTCTCATTATCTATCAATTATATGCTTGTAATAAACTCATGAATTATCATCAAGTTATCGTGATTTGATTATTATGCATCTTATCTTATTTTTTGTACCCACTTAATTGTGTAAAATCGAATTAACACCCTTGTCAGGAAGTACTTTGATTTTCGAGGACTGGCCTTTGCTAGGAAATACACCTCATAATCATATTTTTTTTAGTATTTGTGATCTTTAGGTGTTCTCACAAGAAAATAATTTATATCATTTCATACACTGAGCACAATATCAATTACCATCAATCATATCCACGGGTATCAGTAAACCCCATCATTTTGAGGTTGGTTGAATTTTACTTTCTTGCTTATTCAATTAAGTTGAAGTGGTAGTATTTATTCTCAACATCTTGGTACGCCTGGTGGGACCCTTTCCCTCATTTTTATTGTTAATTTTTGGGTTATCTGCCTCCTAATTGCTAGTGATTTGGGCAATCACCTACGATCTGGTGAATCACCGACGATTCATCTGAGTTCTTTCTATTACTCTACATATTACCTTTTGGTTTCTATTTCATGTTGTTTTTCTACTTTCTGTTAGCTTAGATTTGCATAATTCCTATTTTTGTAGATTTAATTTTAAAATTAATAGGAAAAACAATATTTTATACACTTACACTATTATATTTTTCACATCAAGTTTACTGTCTAGTAATCGCTAGCGATTTGAGCAATCACCTGCGATTATTGCAATCACCGATGATTCCTCTAATTCCTTTTGATTACTTCATAGGTAACCCTCTAACCTCTTTTTATGCTTTTTGCTTATGTTTCTCCTAACCTAATTATAGGTTTTTATTTCTTGAGATTTGGATTACTAGATTGATTTTTCTCAAAAAATGCTAAAAAAAAAGAAGTGTTATCACGGTAAGTCCTAAAACTTTATTTTTTGCTTTTATTATTGCATTTTAAGTTGATTGTCTTCATCAAAACAACATTTTATTTTGGTTCTTAAAATGAACAAATACATCTTATTTGCTCACATAGTATTAATTAAGGAAAAGTAATATGTTACTTTCACCTTCTTTTTCCCCACACACAACCAAACCACTTAAACATAAAAATTCATTTAAACAATTCCCACATAGGTGGATACCTACTTGGATTTGATCCCCTAGAGGAGAAACTGACTCGGTGTTTTGACCGAGTATAATCACCTATCTGTCAGTATATTGGCACAAAACCCGACTCCTTTATCACAGCGGGACCGTGAAGTGAGGGTGTAGGCCCCAATACCAAGCATGAATCAGTAACAGTATAGAGTTGGGCCTCACATACCTTCAAGTATATCAAGGACTTCTCCCTTAAACACACGTGAAAGAAACCATATCTCACCATTTCCTAGGACCTTCATTAATCATTTTACACATTTCATTTTTATTTTTATTCATAATTAAATCAATAAAATCTTTTAAAAAATTATTTTTCTTGTTTTTTTCCTTTTGATTTGTAATAAATCCATTTAGTTTTTTTTCTTTACTAGGTGAGTGTTTGTTTATTCATTATGTTACAAACTAGACAACAAGCCTGCAATCAAAATTCTAAAAATATGTCTACATCATTACCTACATCTTTGCAACAAAAAATTCCATTATTTATTCCACCGTCTACACCATTAACTACACCTTTATTCACTTCCTTATCTACACCATTACAACAACAAAACCCATTTCATCAACCAATCACATCCACCCCTATCACTAAGGACCAACGAAGCTGGAATGAATTAGAGAATAAATATAATGAAGAAATATGACAACTCTTAAACTTAGGATGTCAATTTCACAATCAAATATTCCATACATCTGAACAGGAAGAAACTAAACAACCATACTCCCCCAGCTCACAATCAGAATCTTCTAAACCTGCTTTTTTTAAAATAGGAGACCCTATTTTGAATAAATCTTGGATTCAAACCCCATTCCTCTCAACACTTATCTTATAGCTAGGGGATTTCAACTCCAACCATTCAAACCCAAACCATCTTCAAATATCCCTGATCCTTTATCCAATTCTTCACCTTTGATTAATTCAAACTAATAATCTGTATCCGAACCACTGCCATAAGTCCCTGATCCTTCATCTAGGGTTTCACATCTTATTGATCCAAACTACCAACCTATCATTTAATAAATACATTCATATCCACCTTTAATTCAACTTGAAACATCAAGAGTTTCATCTTCCATTCATGTCCTTAGTCTTCATATGATTTCTTCTGAAGACACAACTGTCCAACAACATACATCGTCACTCGATCCTTTCACTGGTTCAACATCTCCAAAAAATAATGCCAGTGTTTCATTATCTACCCTTCCAGTATCCTTATTTACCCATACACCTCCAATGAGTTATGTTGTCACTTCTATTGTTGTATCTCAACCAATTAACAGTATTCAAAATATCACTATGTCAATATTAGTGCCATCACCACCACTTAATATTAGTGTCATCACCACCACTCATCATGTTTCAGTTCAACCCACTACACTCCTTGTCTCACAACATATTCCATAACCATCACAACCATTAATTTCCATACCACAATCTATTCCCATGTAGAACATCCCACAACAAACATTAATTTTTGTTGCCTCTGCAATGTATTATCAGCAACCACCTCCTTATTCACAATTGTTTACCACTACATCTATCCCGTTGGGGAGTGGAGCATGTTTTTATTCTTCTACAATCAACATTGAAGTGTTAGAATTTGAATGGTTAACTTTGGATACTTTAGGAGAATTATGCAATCATGTGTTGTTTTTGTGCTGTGAAATTGTTGTGTATTTTATGTTAACTGATGGTTAGTCGACTGTTGTCACAGTGATAGATTTTCATCTGTGAGAAGTTGAAAAGTCACGACTTTTTCAAGTAAAGATTTTTTCTAAGGTTGGTTATAGAACTTCCTAGAAGGATCTTAATCTTATAAATAGAGGTATTAGGGACATCCTAACGTATATGAGTGATCAAAGAGATCGAGGTTGAACAATTGGGTGTCAATTGTGTCTTAAATGTGGTTTAGCATCTTTGGGAATTTTGTTGTGAGTTCATGAGTGATTGTTGTGCAATTGTAACTGAGAGAAGACTGTGATAATAAAATATGAGCAAGTTCTTAGTGGACATAGCCCACATTGGGTGAACCACATTAAATCTTGTCATGTCTTCTTTTGTTCATTGTTTATTTATGTTGTTATATTTCTACATGTACAAATCTGATAAATAGTTTCCTACTGGTGTGATTTGAGGAAATTTTTCTGTATATTTGTTCTCTAATTCCTAACAACTGGTATAAAAAAATTGGTGTTTTTGACTGAAGTGGTAAATCATAGGGAAATTTTAGGTTGAGTGGGAGCTATGGCAGATGAGGTTAGATTGAGGATTGAGAAGTTCAATGGGTAGAAATTTGGTTTTTGGAAGATGTAGATGGAGGATTACTTGTATCAGAAGGACCTCCATGTTCCTTTTAACTAGAAAAGAAAAGAAATATATAGCCATGTTGGATGAGGATTGGGAGTTTCTGGATAGAATGACACTTGGGGAAATTCAGTTATGTCTTGCATCTTTGGTTGTTTTCAAAATATCGCAGGAGAAGACCACGAGAGGTATCATGAATGCATTGAAGAAGTTATATGAAAAAACCTCAACCTCTAATAAAATATTTTTGATGAAAAATTTATTTAATATGAAGACGTCTAAGAATGGTTATGTTTCTAAAAATTTAAATGAATTCAATACGGTTGTGATTATGTTAAACTCAGTGAAAATTGACTTTGATGATGAGGTCATGGATTTGTTGGTTTTGTGTTCCTTGCCAAATAGATGGGACATCTTAGTTATGGATGTAAGTGATTCAGTCTCTAATAATTAAAAGTTGAAGTTTGAAGATGTGATAGGTGTGATCTTGAGCGAGGAAATGTGAAGGAAGAGTAATTGGTATTCTTCTACTTTTGGATATGCTTTGACAGTGGAGAGTAGAGGTAGACAAAAGAACATAGGGAAAGGTAATCGTGGGAAGTTGAATGATTGCAGAAGGTCAAATTCTAAGAGAAAGTTGGAATTTTGGCATTTTGGGAAGGTTGGTCATGCTAAGAAATATTGTTGGGCTCTTTGGGATAATAATAACAAGAAGGAGGAAACTAAGGAGGTAAATGTGGCAGCAAGTTATGTTTGTCAGGATGCCTTCATTCTTTCTTTAGATAATATTGTCAATTCTTGGGTGTTAGATTCAGGGGCTTCTTTCCATGCAACCCCACATATACATTACTTTACTAAGTTTTTTCAAGGTGATTTTTGAAAAGTATACCTTGGTGATGATGAACCATGAAACATAGTAGGGAAAGGTTGTGTTCAGGTCAAAATACATAATGGGAACACATGACTACTTAAGGACGTCAATAATGTGCCTAAGTTGAGGAAGAACTTGATATAATTAGGCCATCTAGGTAGGGATGGTTGTACGGTCAGTTTTACAGTAGATTATGGGAAGGTTACCAAGGGAGCTCTTGTGGTTGCAAGAGGTAAGAAAACTAGTACTTTTTATTTAACCAGTGTTGCTAATTATTGTAATTTAGCTGTTGTAGATGGAGATGTAACTTTTTGGCACCAGAGACTTAGTCAGATGATTCAAAAGGGCATACAGATTATAAAGGACATGTTTCCTGGATGCAGACTTTTGTGAGGACTGTGTTTATGGGAAATAGAAGCGGGTGAGATTCCTCAAGGTTGGACCTACCAAGGAGGGTAAGTTGGAGTTTGTGCATATAGATGTATGGGGGCCAGCGAAGGTAAACTATATTGGTGGTTCATGTTATTATGTCAATTTTATTGATGATACAACTAGAAAAGTTTAAGTATATGGCATTAGAAAGAAATTTGATGTGTTTGAAACTTTCAAAAGATGGAAATCCTTGGTTGATAATGAAATAGTTCTCAAACTGAAATATCTCAGGTTAGATAATGGAGGGGAGTATTACAACAATGAATTTCTTAATTATTTTTTGGTAAATGGGATCATAGTCAAAGGAAGGTTTCGAAGATTCCATAGGAAAATGAAGTGTCAGAGAGAATTAACAAGACAATCATGGAGTGTGCTAGGTGCATGAGGTTACATGGAGAGCTGCCACTCATGTTTTAGGTGGAAGCAGTGAGTGCAACTATTTATCTGATTAACAGAGGACCCTTTATGGCCCTGGATTGAGGTATACCTAAGGAGGCTTGGTCTGGTAAGAAAATTGATTACTCATTTCTTAGAGTATTTGGATGTTAGGTATTTATTCACATTGATAAAGATGATAGTAAAAATTTAGAGGGTAAGTCTGAGAAATTCACCTTTATTGGATATGGTGAGGATGACTTTGGTTTCCGTGTTTAGAGTCTTAAGGATAAGAAAATATTTTGGTCTAGAGATATTTTATTTAATGAAAAATTCATGTATAAATATCAATTGCAGGAACAGAAAGAGGAATCAAATAAAGAATACACAATGCTATAGGACATTATAGATGACAAAGTGGCCGGCTCAAGTGCAGCATGTTCTGACATAGCCAATTCAGGAACCTACTCTTCAAGAAGCCCAAACTCCTGAGGTGAGAAGGTCTTCTAGGGTAAGAAGGGAACCTGAACATTTTACTCCATCTTTGAATTATTTAGTATTCATTGATAATGGAGAGCCGAAGTGCTTTGAGGAAGCAGTGCAGGTGGATACCATGAAGAAGTGGGATAATGCCATGGATGAAGACCATAGATCTCTTATGTATAACTAGAATTGGGATCTAGTGGAGCTACCTTAGGGAAAGAGAACATTGCAGAACAAGTGGGTGTATATAATCAAAGAGGACAATGGAGGCAGAAAAATAGTATAAGGCCCAGTTGGTGGTCAAGGGATTTACATAAAAGAAAGGTACATACCTTTTAACAAATTTTTTTCTCTTGTTGTTAAAATTACTTCTATTAGGATTGTTCATGGTTTAGTAGCAGTAGAATACTTGCACTTAGAGTAGTTAGATGTAACAAATGCATTCCTTCATGGTGAGTTGGAGGAGGAATTGTGCATGTAGCATCCAAAAGGTTATGAGGTTAAAGGAAAGGAGAGGTTATTGTGAAAATTGAAGAAGAGCTTATATGGCTTGAAACAAGATCCATGACAATGGTACAAGAACTTTGATAGTTTTATGCAGGAGTAAGGTTACTTCAGGTGTCACTCAAACCATTATGTGTACATCAAGAATTTTCTTGATGGTATTTATACTATTTTGTCCATGTATGTGGATGATATGCTTGTTGCAGGGAATAACATGCAAGAAATAAAGGTACTTAAGAAGTAGATAGGTGACTCCTTTAATATGAAGGATTTGGGGGTAGAAAAGAAAATCCTTGGTATGAGAATAACTCAAAACATGAAGGAGAGGAATCTAGTATTATCTCAAGAAGATTACATAAAGAAGGTCTTAGAGAGGTTAAGTATGCAGGATACTAAATCGGTTGGTACTCCTTTGGCAGGTCACTTTAAATTATAATAGTAGAGTCTTAAGACTAAGGAGGATAGATTCCAGATGTCTAGGGTACCATACTCATCAGTGGTTGAAAGCTTGATGTATGTTATGGTATGTAATAGGAATGATATTTCCTATTAGTGGGATCAATGAGAACGTTTATAAGAGATCTAGGTAGAGAGCACTGATAGGCAGTGAAGTGGATCCTTCGGTATTTGAGAGGGACAATGGGAATATCATTGTATTTCGTTGGATCAGACATTACATTTCATGGATTTGTGGATTTAGAAATGATAGGAGATTTGGATAGGAGGATGAGCATAATAGGTTATGTATTTATGGTTGGTAATACAATTGTGAGTTAAATTTCACAGTTACAAAAGGTTGTGGCTTTGTTAACCACAGAGGACGAGTATGTTGTTTCCACAGAGGAAAGCAAGGAGATGATTTTGCTACATAAGTTGTTTGATGAGTTGGGGCATAAGAAGGAATTTAGGAGACTACATAGTGATAGTCAGAGTGTTATTCATTTGGTGAAGAACTCCGCTTTTCACTCTAGGATGAAGGACATTCAACTGAGATATCATTTCATCACGGAAACTTTGGAAGAAGATAAGTTAAAGCTGAAAAGGATTCATACCAATGAGAATATTATAGATATGATGACTAAGGTGGTCACAAGGGAGACGTTGAAGTTGTGTTCAAGTTTGGTTGGCCTTCATGCCTGATAATGAAGGGTTGAGAACTTTGCTTAGTGATAAAAATATCCAAGTGGGAGATTGTTGGGGTGTGGAGCCTATTTTTAGTCTTCTAGAATCAACATTGAAGTGTTGGAATTCAAATGGTTAAGTTTGGAGACTTCAAGAGAATTTTACAATCATGTGTTGTTTTCATGTTGTGAAATTGATATTAACTGATGGTTAATCAGTTGTTGTCATAGTGATGGATTTTCATCAATGAGAAGTTGAAAGGTCACAAATTTTTCAACTTGCAAATTTTTTAAATGACTTTTTCTAGGGTTGGTTATAGAACTTCCTAGAAGGATTTTAATATTATGAAAAGAGGTATTAGGAGCATCTTAATGTATCTTAGTGATCAAAGAGATCAAGGTTGATAAATTGGGTGTCAATTATGTCTTAGATGTGGTTTAGCATCTTTGGGAATTTTGTTGTTAGTTCATGAGTGATTATAGTGCAATTGTAACTCAGAGAAGACTATGATGATAAAATCTGAGCAATTTCTTGGTGGATGTAACCCACATTGGGTGAACCACGTTAAATATTGTCTTGTCTTCTTTTGTGCATTGTTTATTTATGCTGTTGTATTTTTGCATGTAAAGATCTGCTAAATAGTTTCCTACTGGTGTGATTTGAGGAATTTTTTCCACATATTTTCTCTCTAATTCCTAACATATCCCACATCCTTATCAGTATATTCAACCATCACAACCTTTAGTGTCCCAACCTATTTATAATATTCCACAAAAATACATCCCACAATAATACATACCTCAAAAAAATAGCCCACAGTAAAATATCCCACAACAAAGTATTCCTTCTCAACATTATATTCCACAACAAAACATCCCACATCAAAATATCCCTCAACAAATCTTTCCATCTCAACTGAACATACCTCAACAATTTAACATTCCCCAACAAAACGTTCCACAATACAATATTCCACAGCAAAGTATTTTATACCAACAAAATATTCCTCAACAAAACATTCCCTGCCAGCAGAACATCCCTCAACAATATCTGATATACTCACAACCTAGCCATTTTTCATTTCAACCTAGCTCATCTTCATAGAAACCAACATAACCATATATCTAGTCTAGAAGTTGCCTCATCTGCACCCAAAAATGGGCTCTCCTATGATCAAATTTGTAATGAACCTATTCACCCCTCAGTATTTTACACAACATATCCACCTCATTGGGAACTTCCAAAATTTATCAAATTCTATAGAAAGGAAGATCCTCAACAACACATGCATGCCTTTCATCACACTTGTTATCTAATAACTCATGAACAAGACCTCATACTGAGGACTTTCCCCATGTCTCTTGTTGTTCCTACCCTAGATTGGTACAATAACATTCCTTAGTATTCCCTTCTTCTCCATTCACACAACTCATACAATTATTCTTAGAGAAATTCTCCATAAACATAGCCCTTAAGGTCACTGTTAATGACCTTTATGCTATTAAACAATTTAAGGATGAGTCCATTGCAGATTTTGTTGCTCACTGGAGAGGTACAGTCAATCAACTGTCATTTTCATTACCAAAAGCTGAATTGATTGAGATTTTATTGCCAATCATACTCCAAACATATTTCATCAACATTAAAAATTCAATAATTCCATACCTTTGATGAAGCTTGTACCATGGCCTGTAAATTGGAACTGTGATCTCTAGAAGATGGTCAAGTTAAAATTCATCCTAAGAAGCCAAAAACTGAATTCTCATTAAAGTCATCATCTAATCTTGATAAATCCACATCATCTGCTAATGTCATAGTAGTCAAATCCACTCCTAAGGAAAAATATGCTAACAAAAATTCCCACCAACAACATAGCTATACACCCATAGGAGAAACTTACAGTGTATTCTTTGATAAGCTATTTTCCATAGATATTATATCTCTCCCACCTATCTGACCTATCAATACTTCTATATCTAAACCCTCTTAGTATCAAGATAATGATTATTGTAAATACTATAGGGTTAAAGGACATGAAATCAAAAGGTGTCACACATTCTGGAATGTCCTTCAAGATTTGATTGATAGGGGAAAACTTCACTTAGACAATCCAAATGCATCCCCAAATCAAAATCTTAACATATTTAAACAACATTTTCCCAGTTACACCCCATCCACCGAATAACCACAAAAAATGTTGTTCATACTCATCATACTATCAACACCATCACTAAAACATTACCTATTACCGATTCCACATCAATTCTTACTGACTTAGTATCAAAAACTACAAAATCAATATCAACATCCATTAAACCTAAAATCACATCTACCGAGGCCTTGTCTACTAGCAATGTTAATGAGACCATTCTCCCATCCTTGTCATAAGTTACTATTGAATCCATCTCCCCACCAATCATATCTTCTAGTATAACCACACCTACGACTACACCTTCATTTGTAAATATAACGATGATACCTCTCGAAAAAATTATGACACAAACACCTCCATCTAAGGTAATCACAAACCACATTTGTCCTCCATATACAAAACCAAATATTCCTACATCAGCCAATCCGAAACCTACAAAATCCACAACTTAGTTAAATATTATCAACCACATCATTCAAACCCCCTTTCTTCATCAAAAAATACCTCTACATCCATACCCATCTCATTTAAAACCACAAAAGGGCCTCACAAACAAGGTATTTTCCATGTTTTCAAAAGTCCTTCCTATACCTTCCTTGAATCATATTGTTTCTATGGTCCTCGACATTTTCTTCAACCTTTTCCTAAAAAATTCAATTCCAATCTTAAAAATCACCCTATTATTTCAAGACCAAAGCACACTTACCAAGCTTCGACATTGGGCCCTCACCATTCATCTGTCACACCATCCAAGACTTCTCAGTGAAAAAAAACTAAACAACCCATAGCCAAAGTCTTACCTCCTCTAGAAGATAAGATAGAAAGAAAATCATTACCATCCACATCTAGACCTAAGGGGCATTATGCCACTATCCTAGAAGACTTCCTTCAGAAATCACTCATAACTTTACCACCTCTCAAACCATGAAATCCATGAGGATGGAAACCCACTTGGTATGACTTCAATGTCTCTTGATATTACCATCAGACAAGAGGACATTCCATAGAAGACTATAAGGCCTTTCACCTAATTACTCAAAATCTCAATAATCTGGCCTTCCTCCCTTCCAAACCACATACATCATCATCATCTTCATCTAAATTTAAAGAGCCCATGTCCAAGATATCTTCCCATCAGGTTGATGTTGTACATATTACCACTCATTCACAGAATTATGACATAGATCCTTCTGAGCCTAAGAAAGAAAAAAAATTTGTAGCCATACCTCCACCTCCTGAGTTATCTATTCATCTGATAAGCCTAAAGTATTTATTTCCATAATCTATGAAGTGACTAATCAAATAATGTCACCCAAAGCCAAGGTTTCAATACTTACCAGACCATCCTCATCATCCACCTCAATACAGAAGGTTATTATTAAATAGTTACATGAAGCTCCTATCAAAATGTCACTTTACGAGATGGTGCAGACATCACCTTCCCATAAGTGAGCTATGATCGAAGCCCTCCAATCAATAATAGTACCGACAGATGACCCTTCATCTTTCACAAATTTTGTAGGAGCCCTTAAAGCATCCACAACTATATCATTTGAGTCATCTGAGATTCCCTAGCTTAGGCTAGAGGAACATGATTTACCACTCTTTATCATTGCTCAAATCAATGATGTCCTCATCAGAAGGGTCATGATTGATGGGGGTGTAGCCATTAACATTATATCATCCATTGCTTTCAATAAACTTAAATTATCTCCTTCCATCATTGGCCAAACTCCAGTTGCTCTATGATCCTTTAATGACACTATTACACCCACATTAGGCACCATTATTCTACCACTTAAAGTCAGCACTAAGACCTTACATGAACTCTTTTACATTATAGAAGGGGATTTCCAATATAACATGTCATTAGGGTGTCCCTAGATACGTACTATGTGGTATGTACCATCTACACTCCACCATTTTCTTAAATAAAAACATGAAGGTTAAACCTTTACAGTCCCCACAGATCTGAACCCCTTCACTGATTTTTATATGACATATCATCCAAATGATGTCCTAGTACCTAAATCCACATCGGAATCATCTGACAAAGAATCTACTAGCACGTCCATCTAAGCTTCAAAGTTACCAGATGATTCCTCCCTTAGTAATGTTGTACAACACCTTACTCTGGGAGAGTACCACCTTCTCATGCTCAATTCCATCCCTTCACCTAAAACTTATGGTCACCCTGACAAAAAACCCATGTATGAGCCTAATATAGGGGATGTTATCCCTTATGGCCCCACTTATCTTTAAAAAAAACCTTGTTTATGGGGGACGTGATCATCCTTCATCTCATTCTATCAATCCACATCATGCTAAGCCTTTCACATTAGATTTTAAATCTTTAGATAACCCAAATTTCACTTACATGTACTATAACCATTGTGCATGGAAAGATTTTGGCCTTGGTCGTTACGAACAAGGAACACATGACTTAATAGTCCCAACACTTCCCTTAAAACTTATGAGAAATATGACCTGGGTTATGAGAAACCAAGTCTCCAACCCATCGAGACCTACTACATCCATGTATATCACCAAACTAGAACTATTATCACCTATAAACCCTAAAGTTCCTATGGACATAGATTCAGCCCCTGGGGATCCCATGGACATAGATGCAACTCCTGAAGATCCTATGGACATAGATGACATTGTATCCATCCCACCTAATTTTTACTTAGTCAATACCATATCTTTAGGTCCTTTAACTTATCAATCCAACCACGCCACAAAACAATTTCCTCTCATCTAGCCAGAAATGATCGAGGAAGATTCACCCACCATTGATATCCTTCAATGTCATGATGACCAAGACATCCTTTCCCATATGGGAGCTAAAGACCACTTTCTTTAGAAATACCTACCATGTGACACATCAACCATTCTTAGCAAATCCACTATTGATGTCAACTTAGGAACCCCTCAGGATCCTCATATAGTTAAGGTTGGTTAGTTGCTAAGTTCACAAGAACTTGAGGAATTTACCATCTTCTTATCAAAGTATAGTCAAGCCTTTTCCTGGTCATACAATGATATGTCCTGGTCTTGATCCTAAAATCGTCATACACAATATTGTCACATATCCAAATGTCAAGCTTGTTAAGTAGAAACTCCATAGGGTGCATCCTCGTATAGGTCTCCTTATTAAAGAAGAATTACACCACCTTTTATCAGCTAACTTTATAATACCCATTGATTATCCATAATGCATTTTTAATATTGTTCCCATACCCAAATCTTTAGGAAATTTACGATTCTGCACAGACTTCAGGGATCTCATTCCTGTGTGTCCTAAAGATGATTTCCCCTTCCAAACATAGATCATCTCGTTGACCTAACAAGTGGACATGAAATGATCTCCCTTATGGATGGATTTTATGGTTATAATCAAATCCTCATTTCCACCAATGATCAACATAAAATGTCTTTCATCACCCCTTGGGGAAATTTATGTTATCGTGACATGCCATTTGGCCTTAAAAATGCAGGAGCTACTTACGAACGTATCATGACTTATATTTTTCATGACCTTATTCACAAAACTATAAAATACTATGTCAATGACCTTTTAGGAAAATCCAAAAAACATAAAGATCGTCTGACCATCCTTGAATCCATATTTACTCATCTCATTCATTATTGCCTTCATCTCAATCCCACAAAATGTGTTTTTGGTGTTCTTACTGGAAAACTCTTAGGATTCATCATATATATTTGAGGTATTGAAGTTGACCCAAAAAAGGTTAAATCCATCTTTGGAATTCCTCCTCCATCCAATCTTACATAATTACATAGCCTCCAAGGTAAACTACAATCCATCTGATGTTTTATATCACAAATTTCTGATCGTTGTTATCCGTTTCATCATCTTCTCTATAAGAACATACATTTTCACTAGGATTTTGATTGTCAAAAATCCTTTGATGAAATTAAACAATATATTTTATCACCACCTATGCTCACACCTCCTCACAAGGGGGGTCCATTTTACCTATACATATCAACTTCAGATCATGCCTTAGGTGTTATGGTTTCTCACCGTGATAATCAAGTTTGATAACAAGCCCTATACTATATCAATCGCACACTCCACGAATATGAAACCCATTACATCAAAGTTGAGAAACTGTGTTGAGCCTTATATTTCTCTATTTCTAAGCTTCATAATTCTCTTCTTAATCACAAAACCTATGTCTTCACTAACTTCAATCCACTCAAAACCATGCACTCTAAACCATATCATAGCGACCGTATCACCCGATGGCTTATGCTTATGATTGAGTTTGACCTCAAGTTCATATCCAAAAAATCCATTAAGGGTCGTGCTATTGCAAATCAGCTGGCTGACGCACCCCTTTCCAATAATAAAATCCCTCATGAATACTTCCCTGATGAATCCATTAGCAATGTCGACGAATATGAATTTGTCCCTATAAAAATGACCCTCTTCTTTGATGGTTCTAAATGCTAACAAGGGGGAGGAGCCATTATTGTTATTATACCTCCTTGGGGTATTCTAATTCTATTATCATTCAAACTTAACTTTGAATGTAGTAATAATATGGTAGAATATGAAGCTTTAATCATGGACCTTACAACCGTAATTCTTCTAGGTGTTCACATTTTAGAAATCTATGGAGATTCATAGCTTATTATCAATCAAATCAAAGGATAATATTAGTGTAAAAATGAAAATTTACAAAAATACAAAGCCAACGTTGACTTTCTCCTTGGTGCTTTTGATCACTACACTATCCAAACCATTCCACGAGCCTTCTAAAAAATTTGGAGATACAATGGCCTCTTTAGGAGCCCTCATCCCATTAGAAAATGAAGAGTCAAAAGATAACACTAAAATATCTCTAATCATTCAAAGATTAGATTATCCCTCACATAAAAATGAACTCCCTCCTATCAACGCCATTGACAATGATCTAACTGATTTGTGGTACACTCAAATCTACGGCTACCTTTCCGAATCTAAAGTCCCATCCGATCTTATCACATAATACTAAAATATTATTTCTTCAACACGTTACCTACTTTGTTATTATAGGCAATATCCTTTACAAATGTAGTTTTGACAGTATCCTGTTAAGGTTCCTTAAATCACATGAGTCAACAAAAATAATTGAAGAAGTTCATGATGGAGTTTGCGGAGGACATTTCAGTAGAAATTCCATCACCAAACGTGTCATACGGTTAGGTTACTACTATCTTACTATCACCAAGGATTGTTATGCATATGTCAAGAAATGTGGTAAATGTCAACTTCATTTAGACCTCATCCATGTCCTCAGTCAGGCATTACAACCTACTCAGGACTTATGGCCTTTCTCTCAGTGGGAGTTAGACCTCATTGGTGCTATCAATCCTAAATCATCTCAACAACATCATTCAATTATCACAGCTACAGAATACTTTACTAAATGGGTTGAATTTATCCCTTTAACCTTGACTAAATTAGGACCTATTATCAACTTCATATATCAATATATTATATGTTATTTCAGCATCCCACATAAACTTATCACGGACAATGGAAAATCCTTTTAAAATAAAGAAGTTAAAAATATTTATGATACCTTTAACATCAAACTCATATTTTCATCACCATATTATCCCCAAGAAAATGAAAAGTTGAAGCCTCAAATAAAACACTTAATAAAATCCTTATGAAAATAGTCAATGATGTAAGCAAGAATTGACATCTCCAAATCTTATTTTCTCTCTAGGCCTATCGAACTAGCATCCATACACCCACAGGAGCTATGCCCTATTTACTTTTATATGGTTTTGAAGCCTTCCTACCTCTCGAAGTTAAAATTCCATCACTTCATGTTTCACTTAAATATTTTATCCTAGAAAAAGAATATCGACAAGACTCTCTATCATAACTTAATATGTTAGATGAAAAATATCTAATGGCCCTTAAACATCATCAGGTTTATCATGACTTCATCAAACAAGCCTATAACAAACATGTCAAAGAATGCGACTTTAAAATTAGTGATCTTGTACTTAAAGAAAATCAAAATGTCACTCAATTAGAACCGAGTAAACGTGAAAATTTTCCCCTAATTGGATTTTTTCATACATTATCACTCACAAGTATGGATCGAGAGTATATCATCTCACTTCCCTTGATGGTGAACCTAAAAAGGAACCTTTAAATGACTTGCACTTAGGCCTTTCTATTGTTAAATGACTGAACATCATGAGAGTAGTTACATTTAAAATTTTATCACTTCATTAAACCATCCATTTTATCATAGTAATGATTTAGAAGCATGTGGTTATCTGCCATTATCCTAAATATACCTTAAAGATGAGCACCATGGATCTGTTCATCACATCTTTTTCTATAGAAATGTTCCTCCTTTATAGGAACCCCATAAAACATTACATCCACCCACCTTGTACCAATTGAGAACATGATATGGGGCATGTATGTGTAGGTCATATACACATCTTCTCCCCTTTATGAAATGATCTATTAGGGTCTTTCCCTCATCTCCAAAAATATATATGTAGAAATTCATTGAATGCTTCTTATAAAAATATCAAAGATATAATGGAATGATCCATTGAAGGAAAGCTATTTAAAATATAAATTCAATATAAAAATAAATAAAAAGTAGACTGATCCCTTGAAGGACAGATACCTGTAAAAATTATAAACTGATCCCTTGAATGAAGACTATATGTAAAAATCAAAAGATCAAAGTCAAAAAAATAGACCATACCCTTGAAGGATGGCTACCTATGTAAAAAGGCTTCCTAATTCGATCAGCCTTTGAAACAAATACATCAATATCAAAAGCATCCAGGATAGCTTTCCGCATTGATCATATTTCCTATTATAGAAAACTTCCCACATTGATCATTTTTCTTCAAATTAGATATATAAAGCTAGGGAATTTCCCTATGAACCCATTGAAAAGAAGAACCCTTTTCCTATCTAGACCTACACATACTCCAACCCCTTTCATGTCCTAGAAAGGTAAATTTATTTAAACACATAGTTTATTAATATTTGTGTAACTACCCATTGATGATCTCATTCAACATTCATTAAGGCTACAAGTGAAAGTGTGTTTATACTTTTAAAACCCATCACGTATGTATCAAATCCATAATGGGGTAATCATTTCATTTTTATCCTATTTTTACGTAGTCACATTTTTAATACAATCCATTTCTAATCACATTTAAAGTTATTTGATTAATAAACTATTTAACAACATTTTATCAAAGCATATTCATAAATCATATTTATTGATATCACATCTAATGCATCCATCAAAATATACCTAATGCTAACAAATTAAAAACCATCAACACAAGAAGGTCAAATAATATAGGTCATAAAATTCATCATCATATATATAAATCAATTCCATATACATCATGATAAACCATCAACATAAATCATATCAATGTAGCACAAAAATGGGATTCTATGATCCGTACATCAAAATATGTCATGATAATGTCATACAAAAATGATGCTTCCACGATCCGTATATCAAATACATCAAAAATATCATCAGCTGGTAAATGGATAACCTCCGAGGAACCCTCTAGGAGGGGCCCTACTGCCCTCTCCTCCCTAATCATCGGCACCACCAACGGTTCCAACATCTCCACCATCTCCTTCCTCACTACTACTCCCTCTCTCTGGTATATAAGGTGGGTGACCCACACTTGCTGCACTATTTCTCAAGCTTGCCACCTTAGTGTCCAAATGATTAGCATATTAAACTACATCAGGATAATCCTTAGTGATCAAATCAACATAGTATTGTAACTCTTCTCGTAATGTCTGATAATACACTATAGAGACCATGCCTGGTACCACAAGTGATATCCTAGAACCACTAGCTTATTCTCTCTGTTCGCTGACATGTTCCATCGCTAATTAGATTCGTACCACCAAACAATAGAAGACCTAATAATACCTAAGGCCTTCCTTAAGCCCTCCCTCTACTCATGATATCTATCCCAATCTATAATTTTCTAAGCCAACTGAGTCCTTAGTCTATCTCACTTAGCCACTATAGTATACCTCTCAGTCACCACCCTATCCCACTCAGCAATCAAAACATCCCTAACTCTCAGAAGGTCATCCCTCTCTCTATAGGCCACATCCCTCTCTACCTCTACTATGGCCTTCTCATCCAACACCACTGCAATAGACACAACTAAATCACCATCACCCTCCTCCTCATAAATATCATCATCATCTAAACCATGAACTATCGTCTATGTCTATGCTCATCCCTCTACTCGATCATGGACCCACCTCACTCACTGCGCTACTCGGGTCCTATACAAAACCATCAGTTATCAATTCCACCATGATGTAAAATCCAAAGTGAACCTCATATCATCAATTGACACAATATCACCATCCTCATTAGGGCCCGTATCCCCCCACTCATCAACAATGATATGGGTCTCATCAAAATGGCTCTCAAATTCTCAGTGTCTTCATCCCCTTGCCTATATTATACGGTCTCCTTGAGTATACCTTGAACCAATCCAAATTTTCTCCTCACCCGATCAAAATAGAGAAATTCGTGCTCACACACTGTGTGATCCTGAAGCTACATAACCTACTATAAACCTATCAACTCATGGGGATACTCAAGCCAAGAAGGAAAATCCAGATAAGACCTCTATACTATATCACCCACTTGCAATCCACATAATAACTCTCAATAATATCATGTCCTCCTCCTCTTCAACCCACAACCCACATCATGTCTTCACCTCATGAAGCCATGATGCTCATCACCAATCCTCCCTGACAACCCCACTGGTTGAGAAATGACAATGTTCTCGAAGGCCCAAGCCTATAGAAGAAAGGCCACATCAATCTCATACCTATTACAGGCCTTCCATGCCCAAAAATCCCTAAAATTTTGTGCAATTAGGGTAGGACCCCACTTAAAATTTGTATGACGCTCCATTGTCTTGGCCACAACTCTAGTAATCATCCATGTGAAATGACCACCTCTAGAATCTGGAAAAGTATAAGAAATGATATAGTCTTATTATTTCACCAACAACCCAAGGTGCGCTGACACATCACTTAGACATGACTAAGTGCTCACCCAAAGTGAGTAAAGGTACCAGGTCCCTCTTTTATGGTAGCTTGTTCAAGGAGTTAGCATGATCATAAAAATATTCAAGATCTATACCTAGTAATCAAGTGCAATGAATAACATAAACTAGATCTAGATCTTAACCATATGCAAGATTAACTCATACAAGAATCAAGATTAAGTTCATCATATAAGAACCAATAATAGATATATCAATAACCAATTCAGCCACAAAGATCCATTATATTAATTATTGTAAACCATAGAAGTTGCATACATACATCGTAATATCACCATAAGTCATGTGCGCTTATAAACCAACAACATAACTCTATTACCGAAATGAATCCCTAAATTGTGAAAATCAATACATATTTATAGGTAGTGGGGAATTTCCCTTCACTACTCATGCACTTTCAAAAATAGGCTACATGCTAAGAATAGACATGTACCCTAACATGATAAATACAAAATCATACAAGCTCGCTAATAATAGATTATCTAATAATATAATTGTAGTCTAATCCTATTAATAACTCCAAGGTATGCATTTCACTTGATCTTCTACTTATCTAAAATAGACTTTACGTGCTTTCCAAGTCTTCTACAAAACCTGCTTCATACTCAACATCTATATTTAGCCTCATACTAAAAATGAATGAGTCCCAACTCCTCTATTTCCCAGGCACACCATGTTCCACTATATTTCTGTGCTCACCTATGCACCCTATGCCCATGCACCCAATTCTTATGCACCTTCAATACTTAGGATGTGATTCATCAGACCAACATTACCCCACACTTGCTTCATTTCCGCTCCCGACAATGGGTAATCTTGACATATCTTTCCAAAAAGTAAAGAATAAGCAATGAAAGAATAATTGTACATAATTAATAAAAGAATACTCAGGCTCTCTATCCCTGTGTAGATAGGATTAACTCTGGATATTCATCCTTTATCTCTACCTCAAGATCATTCCAATCACTAAGCACATTATTAGTTTTTTCTGGGATGTGTGTGAGTATCCCATCCAACTCATCCAAATTCATGTTCTCACGTTCATTCTGCAATACTTTGAGAACATTATCTAGGCTTGATACCATCCCATTTATAACATCCATCTATTGTGCGATGAGTTTTCCAATATTCTTGATCCTTTCCTTGTGAGGGTATTGGGCTACTGCAAGCGCATCGCGCTTTTCTACTACCAAAGTGAGCCTCTCCTCACACCCAAGTGTCTCATTCTTTATTGCTTTGAGGACCTCATCCTCCTCATCTAGATTCCTTGTATTTATTATATTTTTAGGATCTACGCACATATTCAACACCAAGTCTACCTTCTACATTTCATCCTTCAATGTTTGCAGTATAGATTCATAACTAGTAATTTTGCACACTATTTTTACCTTAGCCTTCTCTTTCTGTGATTCAACATCCTTTAGTTTAAGCATCCATACTGCACCCTCATCCAACACCATATGAAATAATGTGCGTAAACAATGTAAAGTAGATGTAGATCTTTGTGCCATGTTTTCTTCCATATTTGACCTTGCCTTCAAAAGTTCATCACCAATTTATTCTGCCATACTGAGTACCGAATGCGCCGTCACCTCAGTTGTCTCTTTTTCCTCAGTCAAACACTTGATCTCTTTATCTTTATCTTTTATATCTTCTTGTGAAGCATGAATGGTTACCACTTTATCAATGTTTCGATGTGTAACTTCTATAAATACCTTAAACAATGAATTGCTCACCAACTTATCTAACATATGAGTCGGTTTGACTATTACATGGTGTGAGTTTGGTGCTTTATTCATTCTCCATGAGACACATGATTCCTCACACATGTCAAAATCAGGCTCATCCATATGAGTCTGCATACTCCATGATGATTTCTTTCGTGTGCACGTGGTTTCCATTTCTGAATTCATAAACTCCCAGCCATATAGCTCCTTGAGTTCCAATGTACTTTGGAACCTAGTACGAATGATATACGTAGGATCATTTATATACCTGTCTCTCGGAGTCTCGTATGTTCCTTCATCCTTCTCCTTCCTAGAGTGCTTACCCTTGGGAATGTGTATGCCTGTATCAAGAACTAGTCCTTCACCTGTTTTTGTGGTAGGAGGCACACCAAATGGTTTTTCCTTATCAACACTCTTTTCTACATCAACAATGTCATCTCCAACTTCTTATTCCTCCAATCCTCTTGCACCATGCCTCAATTATTCTTCTTGAGGTTCCCCTACCTCCTTAATGTTAATCATAGTTTTCGGTGAGCTATCCTCAGATTTCTCTCCCTCACTATCCTTCCTAGAAATGTACTTGCACTTTTTCTTCTTCTCTAGTTCTACCTTCACAGGGGAATGTCTAGGAGATCCCCTCAGGGGTTGTGATGGCCCTGTGCCCTGAGATCATGTTCTCATCAACACTCTTCTATATTTCTGTTCCTCAAGTTCTTATTCTAGATTTACCTCCATAGCACATGTTTCAACCACATATTCTTCCTCACCTACTTATTTTCTAGGAGGTTTCAGCTTGCGTGCTCTATTTTCTGTCATAATTGGTTGTTTCCTACCCTTTTGCTCTAAGCCACCACTGTATTCTTTCAAATCCTCTTCTTCTTCTTCACAAACAAGGGATGAAATGGGCTCCTCATCCTGTATCATGCCCACAGTATGTTTTCCCTTGGGTGGTCTAGGGAGATTGAATTCATTTTCAACATAATTTCCATTTTCCAACTTAGGCTTAAGGTGAATGTATACAAGATTTGCCCCAAACTTCCCAATTTCTAAATTCATATCCTTAATAGTAATATCATCTAAAATCAACTGCTCAATATATGTAGACCTACCCAGGTAGATATATATCTTCCAGAGTGTATGATAATCATAATCTACCTTGTCTACATTGAGAAGAAACCTTCATGCATTACAAAATTTGTGCACTAATGGCTGAAAATAGCACGTGGTGAAGGCATAGAGGATCTTGCACTAAGGGCTCCACTTTCCATCCTTCATGCCAAAAAACCCTATGCAAAAATGTTGGTAAACTATAAACTGTACATGTTTGTCCAATATTGAAGGAAGATCCTTACTTATTCTCTATTCTTCCTAAAATGCAGTGCACAAGCACTCATACCAAATTTTTGTTCTCTATTTATAGGGTTCGCTCATGGATCCATCACATGTATATTTTATAAATCTCTCTACAAGATATTTATTCTCCTCAGGGTATTGTCATATCTTATCTTTTGGCCCATTGGGTACTTCTATTTCTACAAAAATAAGAGACAGAAGGATCGCGTTAAAAATTATTGTGTCACCTTAGTGTTCCTATTCAACAATGGTCTCACTAATAAAGCTACCCAGATTATAAACTACTCCTTCTATCATCTTCTTTGCAACATGTAATCATGCCTTATTCACCTATGACCAGCACTCTTAATTATTTATCTTAGTGAGGATGTGTGCCACTTCCTGAACAATAGGGTACTTCTGTAACTTAGGGATATCCATCTCGTACCCTCCCTTCATAAAATCCAACGCTTTCCTAGTCACTTCTATTTCCTCCTTATCAGTGAGGTCACCGCCTTTTTCAGTACCTGAACACCTTAGTCCTGTCAATTTCCCAATCAAGGTCACAGAAAGCCTCATTCGTCACCCAATAAAGTTAGAAGAAGTCCTCATGGACTCTGCTCATCAACCACTAATACAACTTTTCCAGTTTACCAAAGTGAGTGAGTTTATAAAGTTGCAAAAATCCTGCATTTGACAATAATTTATTCCCTCCATTATCATAGACATCCATATCATTCTCTATTCTCATGGTTGTCTTTACTACTAGCAGCTTATCCAATTCATCTTTGTTATCGTTAGTTATATGGTTATAGTCACTTACTTTATAGCGTCAAACATGTGACTCCTAATCACGACCCATAAAAACCCCTTCTAGATACTACATCTCTGAAAATCATCTTTCAGGGGTGTCTTTAACCTCCATTTCAACTTCCTTCTATTTTATTCCCCTTGTAGCTAATCCAGGTGCTCGGTTAGGTGCCATAGTAATTGTAAAAGTATGTTCTTTCAGCTGATTTCAGCTCTGCAACTCAAAACCCGTGTGCCCTAGCTCAAAATCTGTGTGCTCTAGCTCGAACTCCACGTGCCCTAACTCAAACTCAACCCCTAACTATTGATTTTTCCTCCCCATATGCCTTTTCTTCACTCAAACACTTTTTCCAATAGAGCACCAACCAATCTTGTGCAAAAATCCATTTGGTTAAGTTTCATATCACAGTTCTTTGCACTTCTTTCGCAACTCGATGTTAGCTCGCTCTTCAACTCGCTCAAATTCTTCTTAATCGCAAAGGTAAAAGTGATTTCACAACACCGCCTTTTATAACTTTTGAAAAAAAATTACATTTATTTCTCTCCACCTACCACCATACTCTGCATTAAATTGACATTTGTTTCCTTTTTCCATGCTGATTTTCCTGTGCCCCAGTCATAACCTTTTGACATTCCTACTACCTCTCGAACACAGACCTCCTTTTACATGCCTTCATGTGCCGAAGTACCTATCCATTACACCTTTCACTAAGTAGTTTCTCATTCTGTAGCCTACCTCATGTTACAGTATGTATCCATTCACTTACTCATGGTATTTATTTCATATCCATTCTTCTTTATCCACACCCTTATCCCAAGCACTAGCATAATTTTTCTCTATGCATATCCATCTTCCAAAGAACATTCAAACTAGATCTGTTTATCATATATACACCCCACCCCAAACTAAAAGTATGTGCAGTCCTCTGCACATGAATTCAATAGATAGTAATCAACTTCTGGCATGTAGGGACACTTATTACACAAAATACTAAACTAAATTGACAAAGCATAACAAAGATGCAAGGAAACACATATAAAGGAAATGAATTAAAGGAAATATAATCTAATGACAATACTACCTTATTACGAACACCAAGAATAGTTATTTATAGTAGAGCTTCAGCCTACTCCCGTTGAAGTAAATGGGCAATTGTGTCACATCCAGTGCTTGTAATTGGTAAGCGCCTGAATCAAGTATATAATCCACAACATACAGTCCCAACCAATGAACATTGAGCTTTCCAGGGTGTCACAAAAACTTGGAGTCATAAAGAAGAACCAATTGTCCAACTTCAAGCTTCTTATCCTTAATATGCCTATCATGTCATACCTTCTACCTGGCCTTTTTCTATCTTCTGAATCAATCTAGAAATGGTGTGCCTTTCATCTTGTTAACCTCATAGGTTACCCTTACTGGAAGGGCCTTTTTAAAAAAAATTACAAATTCTTCACCCTTATTTTCCAAAAGAAATCCTTGAGAATTTTTCCTATCATACATTTTAAATTTCAAGTTTTTTTACAAAATTGAGAATTTTTCTGAACTCCGAAATCTGAATTTCAAACTTCAAATTTTGGAGGTTCTTAGGTTTGGAATTTCAAGGTTTCATTTCTTTTTTTGTGAAAATATTTTACAGGATTCCAAATTCTGAAAGACCAAAGTTCCGAAGTTTCGAAACTTTGGGTTTTCAAGTTTTGGAGTTTTGGTATGCATTTTTGGGCATTTTCATTCACGTGTTCCAAATTCTGAAAGACTGAAGTTCCAAAACTTTGGGTTTTCAGGTTTTGGACTTCAGGAGTATGTTGTCCAGTAAAATGATTGTGCATAAAATTTGAGTTTTTGACTCCCAAAGCATTTATGGTTCAATAACCCCACACATGTTGGCCTGTGCACATTAAATTCTTGGTTTACCTATATAAATCTAGATTTTTCACCAGGTAATTTACTCTAACATTTTGAATTTTACCGAGCCGTAGTTGTACTTCTAAGGTGTCATTGTTAAGGTAATTTTTATTTTCTTTTCTTCATTTTTGGGTTAGGATTGACATTTGGGTTTTTCCTTTCCCTTATCTTCTTTTGTTTTTTTCATTGTTTCATCTTGTTGGTTCAATCATAGCTTCTATCGTTATTATTTTCTCATTCTCAATCCTCCTCAATCGTGGAAATGAGATTTATACGCAATATCACAAGTTTCACATAATGTAGGCATCAAGTTTCTTTATACCTAGAAATGTTGAAGAGATCACCGTTTTGTGGAAGTTGATGGATTTTGGAGTTCATCCTATAGGTTTCAAAACTTGGTGTATTCATTTTTTTTTGATTCAGAATTGCTTGGCTTTGGAGTTTCTGAGATAAACACTTTGGGAGTGTTCCCTTCAGGTTTTGGATTTTAGGAAAATAATACTTTGGATTTTGAAATATTTCACCTTCGGACTTTGTGAGCTTTTAGATTTTGGAGATGGGAGCTTTCGGGTTTTAGACATCCAATATTTTCATAATTGGAAGTACCTTTATCGGGCATTCAGTATTTTCAAATTTTGGATATTTCACATGTATAGCTTTAAGGCTTTTGGACTTAAAAATTTTGGAAGTCTAAGATATTTTCATAGGTTTCTTTAGGTTTTTTCCCAGGTTCTAAAATCTGAATTTATTTTACAAAAATGTCTGCTTCTTCTTTGAAGGGAAAAGACAAGATGAAATATGCTTATTTGGGAGTATATCCTCCCACCTTTTTATCTGCAGATGTGGAAAATATCGAGGATACCGAGCTTGGGCATATAAATATGGCCGAATTCTGAGAAATACTGAAGGCTCCTATTAATAATCCATGGATGCAAGCTATCTTTAATAGTGGACTTCCTTTTTCTGCTTCTTTTTGCGCATCCGTACAGTGTCTATATTTTGTCCTAGTTGTAGCTTCACACTTTGACAAAGCCACAAGAACTATAAGGGTCGATAATGGTAATGTTGTGATCAAGTTGGAAAGAGACTTTTTTGAAGATTTTTTTAAGCTTCCTGGTGTGGAAGAATATGCTATGATTTCCCTTGAATATGCAATTGAACATTGGGAGGTAGAATATGAAGTTTTCACAAAGGTCATGATCAAGAGCTATTTAGTAAAGACTAAAGGTATCAAAACTAAATTTCCTAAGACAATTCCCCATTCAAACTTCATCCAAGAATTCAATGATATAATTGTCATATTGACTAAGGTTTCGAGTCTTACTTCATCAAGGGATTTTAAAGAGTGGATGTTTCTTTACATAACCACCATTAAGAAAAATAAGGAGTTTATCGTGTGGGGTGAGCATATCAGTAGCTATATATGTTTTCAATTGGGAGATGTACTTACCTTAATTTTTTTTTACATGACCTCTTATCTAGTCTATGCAACAACTGCAATGAGGGAATATCGGGATTGCATCCAAAAGGTGTTAGGAGAACTTCCCAAATATATGAATTTTATCCTTAACTCACCATGAAGGAAGGAATAAAGCACTTCATGAGAGTAAACGATACCTTATTTTTTGTTCTTTGTATTATTTCAACAAATATTTGTACAATCAAATAATTTCAGATGAAGCATGGCAAGGAGTGTGGGAATCGGGAGTGATTTATCTTCAGTTTCCAACATTCACTTATATTAAGGTACCAGGATTTTCAGGTGCTCCAAAAAATTTTCCGAGATGCCCAAGTGACAAGTGGGTATTACTAGAGCTGGTTCGTCAATTTTTGGATTATCACAAAATCCAAAATAAGCGACATAGGATAGGTATTCAATTTCCCACTTCAATGTGGAGATATACTTGCACTAACATTGAGAGAGCTAAGAATGTGGAAGGAGAACTGTCTCAAGTCACCTTGAAGACTTTTCATCTAGGGACCAATTATGAATATTGGGGAAAGTTTAGTGACACAGGGTTGGCCAGCACACATGTTCCTCAAATAGAGGATATTTGGATTCATTGTAGAGATGAGATCAATATAAGGCAAAGACAATTTGAAAGTTTAACTTTGAGTGAAATAGTACAATTTGGCATGGATGATATTCCTGAAGGGTTAGAGGAAGATGAAGAGGTATTATATCCTACCTAAAGAAGGGATAAAATTACTTATTAAAATTTTCCTTGGATTGAATCATCCAAATAAGAATGTAAAAATACAAAGGAAATGGCGGGGCCCATTTTAAGGAGAACATATGATTGACTGGAAACTTTGGGAATATCACCCAAAGTGTTAAATCAACTTGTAGAAATAGTTTAGGTCCAGTCAATGACATGTCACCCTACACCTTCAAGAAGTAAAAGGTCGACCCACAAGGCCATTATAAATCCACATAAAATTTCATTTATTGTAGGAGGTTCATCTTCTAAAAAGGGTTCCACTACCAAGGTTGTATTTCCTAAATTGTAGGATTCTAAAGAGGTTGATTTAAGTACTTCTCTAGTCGTGTCTCAAGTATTGTTTCTTTCTCTCCCTCCTTCCCTACCATCTTCGCCACATTCAAACCCACTCCCTCAGTTATTATCTTCCATTTATTCCCTTCCCATCTCTTCCTTTCCTTCTCCTTCCATGGCTCAGGTATTTTCTTCTCTCCTTGCACTCTTAGCAAGAGAGATAATTGGATCTCCTTTTTCAACTCCACTTCCATTCCCACTTCCATTTCACCTGCTCTTAAGGCCATCTTGACCACTACAACTTCCATTATCGCTACATCACTTCCACCCTCCATAAGTGTCACTATTGTCATAGTATTTTCAATTCTCCATATTCTACTATAACAATGTCGCTGATATCATCTACATCATCATCTGCAATACCCGAATGGCTACACAGGTAGACTCCCAAGTAGAAGAAAAATATGCCCAATGTTAATGTAATTGATTTAAGTGTTTTGGATATGAATCCCAAGAGACAAGCCAAGTGGCCAAGAATTGTCTCCAATCTGTCAGTATTCCAATCAGGGGAAATATTCATGTAAATAGCTACCCTTACCGAAGGAAAGACAAAAGAAACCATCACAATGACAGATTACCAAATCATGTCATTTACATTAGGAAAAGCTACTCATGAAGGAGATAAGCAATATGTGTAGGTAGATCTTGGTAATTTTTTGGAAAAATATGATAAATACAAGGCAACCAAAGATGAGTTGAAAGGGAAAGTTGAGCAGCTCACTGCTCTTCCTACTAAAGTTACACAGACAGTACAAACTACAACTTATCTTGTCATTTCTTCAAGCTTTAATGATACGTCCTATAACATAGTGGAGAAAATAGGCTAGATTAGAAGGTCAATTGGTGGATGGATGGAATGTATACTTCAGGAAGCTAATCTATTGATCAAAATGGTTGTAGAATTATGCAATGATTTATATGTTGAAAGAGTTTCCATCATGAAGTTAGATGAAATCCTCTCTCAGGATAACAACAATTTGGACCTTAATTTGAATACTTGGAGAGAAATTATTTGAGTTTCAAAAGACCATGGAGTTTAGAACACAGGTGTTTCAGGATCTGATAAATATATTGGATGAGAAACAGGTTGAAGTAATGGATGGGGTAAACAAAATTTTAGAGGAATTTGATAATATCCATTGTATGTTCATTAATGATACCATTGATGTTATTCTCGTTGATCAAATTGCAACGAGTTTCAAAATTTTCATCAAAGAAGATGATGATGTGACGAAGACCTTCAATATTGATTCCATTTACAAATTAGTTTCATACCAAAATTTTATAATTTAGTTAAAGAAGGTTGTTAGCAAGTTGAAAAGATTACCAGCTAGAGCTGTCGAGCAGGTTAAGATAGTAGATGTGGTGAACCATTACGTGTGTGGACTAGAGCAAGATGAGGTCCAAGGGATTATCAAGTGTTTCATTAAATACAAGCAGAGGATGGCTATGTGGGAAAAGGATGAAGAAGAACCTGAAAAGGGAAAAAGTGTTGCCTCCCAAGCTGAGCCTGGAAGTAATTCATGGACAGCTCCCAAGCTCTAAATCAGTCAAAGTTGTAGGGTTGACTTGGTCAAACCTGTGTAACTTATTTTACTCTTTTTGTGGGAGTATTTTCCCCATAACATTAATGCACTCTATTTTTAGTAATTGATTAGTTAGGGTGGAGTTGTAATTTCTAAACCTATTTAGTCTATAAATAGTGGTATGCATTAGGGGATAATAAGGACTTTTAGATCTTTTGTGACTTTCTCTTCAATATTCGAAGAGCTTGAAAATAGATTTGAGCCTTTTAATAATATTTAGAACAATATTTTTCCATTGAATATCTGGTATATTGTAATATTCATTAATTTATCTATCACTTGTGGATGTATAATTCCTTGGATATGATAAATTAACTCACCTTTAGATCATTTATCTACATTTCAGTTGTGGAAATCTTTTTTTCCTTTTTGTTATTGAAGTGTTGTATTTATCCAGTAATTGGTTGAAAATATTACATGAAATGTGCATGCCATATGTTGTTTTAGGATATTATTTGTGTAATTAAGTGGATCTTTCTATTCAGTTTATACTTGCTGCATCACCCCTTTGAAGTTATTAGTTGTTTAAATTCCTCTCACTCTTATCCCAAGAATATAGTAGATTATCTTATTTTCAAGTGTTGTAGCCTTGCACATTTCCCTAAATCAAGTGTGACAATTTTTAAAGGAATTTGGCCTTCTCCGGAGGTTCATCCAAAGGAGAAAAGGTCCCACACCTTGGGGATGTCCCAACTATGCATGAGATCACTCAAAGATTCAATGGGAGCGTGATCCACGCAACAACACATCCAACTACATCATTTTTTCAATGGGCTCTTCAAGTTCTTTATCCTCAACCAAACCTCCTATGTATGCAATACGTAAGGAAGGTAACTTGAATTCCACAAGAAAAATAACTTCTACGCTAAAAATCAACTAAAAGGGTGTGGCTTTGTTCAATCTTTTATAAGTTGTCATGTATGCCCAAAGTATAAAAAATACTTTATCATCCCTATCTTGCCTTCCAACATCACAAATATTAGTCAATGTATGTCCCAATATCTTGTTCAAAGCCTCAACAATTCCATTTTCTTGAGGGTGATAGGGTGTTGTTTCATGGTGTGCCACCATATATTCTACCAATAGTATCCTAATGATCTCATTAAGAAAATGAGTACCTTTATCACTTTTCAAACATAATAGGCATCTATACCTGTTGATAATTTTCTCCCACATAATCCTTGTTGCTGTAGCTATTTTGGAATCATTTATATACGTTACTTTTTCCCACCTTGTAAGATAATTTGTATGACTGATTATTTTTGCATTAGATTGAGCTATTTTTGGAATATGTAAAACTATAATAAGAAGGAATGGGAAAGTATTGAGGGTTCTGTTGACATTTGTGGCAAAGAAAAAGGTATTGAAGTTGCTTAGAGATCTTCTCTAGAATGGTGAAGAATAAATTGTTAGAGCTCTACTTGGAAATCTTTTGCAAATCAAGGAGAAGTGCTATCATGCATGATAGGCTTTGCCCATTAAGTTGTTTTACTTTTACTTAAACGTTTCATTAAAAGAACTTTGATCTTGGGAAATGAATGGGTTGTTGATGAATGTTATGATCTTGCTTTTGATGCTTGAATTATTCACTATGTTTTTTTTTTTGATTCCACTGTTATTATGGAAGATCTATTCTAGGTTTTTAAATTCCTTGTTCGGAAATTTCAAAGATATGTTTAACATATGTTTGCATTGGGAAGAAGCTGTAACTACTTATAATTTTTTTGATCTTGTGTGTAACTTGTTTAATGGAATCTTGTAACACTTATGTGATAATAATTTAGTATGTAAACAGTAGAGTAACTCGACTCTTGTCTAATCTTGAATGAATCCTTGAAGGAAATAGACCTTTTCCATTTCCAGGTTTAGCATATCTTTTGAGTTTGATTTCATGCACAAGACTTCGGATCATTCCAATGTTTCTTTTATCTCTCTCTCTCTCTCTCTCTATGGTTATGAATATGGGTTGGGTTTTATCCTTCCTGTTTCATTTTTTTGCTTCACTGGTTATAAAGTATGATGCATTGTTATGATTTTGGCATTGAAAAGAAGTTTTTGTCTGTTAAGACTTTTTATCACTTTTTCATTCACCAACAAAGGATGGGTAAGCTTACTGTGTTATCTCCTTAAAAAGGAAATTGTTGCTTGAAAAAGGGTAAATTAAAGAAGTTTTATTTTGTCTTCTATTCTTTGGGAAATTGGGATAATTCCTAAAATTGATGCAATTACTATTTAGAAAGGAAAATCATTTTTGGTTTGTAGCTTATTGTGTTACAGTCGTCGTTGTCGATTATAAGTTTGAATAGTTCATTGGGCTTCAATGGTTGCATGGGTTTAATTTATTTTCTTGGCCTTGTGCCATCAAATTTTTCTTCAGTTCTTTTTCGATCTTAGCCAAGGGTACTTATGTTTAAGGAATACGTATATGAGGCATCATCTATACCGTTATTCGATGATATCTCCTCCTTATGTTTTGAGTTAGGAAGACTAGGAAGACTTAATCCTTGGCTATACTATTCCTTTTTCCCCTGTATCGTTAGGAGATGGTTACTTACAGTCTAGGGAATTAAGTTATTTATAATATTGTCCTCCTTGAATTTTGATCTTTGTTTTTTCTACCTCGGGACAGATATCATCTAATCCAAGACTTGATCTAACCTATGTTAGGATTTTCGGTTGAGGAAAGTAGAGACCGAACTTGTCTATAATATCCTTTCTTGGATCAAGAGTGAAAAATATATCTCTCTCTCTTTCCTTTCACCTGTATCACTCCTGAAGAGGGATCTGACCAATTTGGTTTGTATCGTTATACCTCCACTGGGAATTGCTTGAAGAATTAATCCCAGTTGTCCTGGAATAGGAAAGCTGAAGCAAAAGGTTACTTTAAAGAATTGTTATGTTAGGTTGGAAAATCTCAAGTTTCTTATGAGGTGAAAATATATTTGAAGGGTTGCAGGATTTGTAGCTGATTGTTAAATTCCTCCATTCTTCTCTTTGACTTTAACATTGGTAATGATGTACCTTTTTTGGGATTGTGTGATTAGTTCCAATTATATGTCAAATTGATTTCATCCTTTGTCAAAATTTGTTTGACGTTGATCCTAAACTTAGGTTGGTTTTTGACTCTGAATTTAGGATATAAAATTCTTAAATAACAAACTCTTTACTAAATATGTTGTTGGTTCCTCCTAAATTTATCCTAACGTTTGATTGAACTTGGCATCTTATATTTTAGGATGAAACTAAGTGAGGTAATGCTCAGATTAATGTACAATTGTTCCATCTAATGCAGATCTATTCCTAGTAGTGTTGGTATCTTCTCAAATTAGATGGAATTAATTAAGAAGTGAATCATGTAAATCAATATATGAAAATCAATTTTGATTTTGGTGAAATATTATTTATTTGGATTTTAATGCTTTAATTTATTTTATGTAATCATTATTTGAAAGTTAAATCTGATTATATCATGTTTTATTCTTAATGATGATATGGTTTATCACATTGCTTCTCCCTCTCTTTTGTGACTGGTATCTCTCTATGGTATGTCTTTCTGTAATGTGTTAACTGTTTCATAAAATCATAGTTCTCTTTATGAAACGGTTAGTTAAAACAACATCGTTTTAATGCTTAGTGCTTATCATACTTAGTTTAATGATCTGACCCATGCTAGCAATTTTGTAGATGGACTTCGTAAGTGATGAGAGGAGAAAATATATTTTAGGATGTTAATTTTTTTTACCAAAGAGACCAGATATTTTATGATGAAATATGGATCATTATTGAAATGTAATAGTTGGAAAAGAAAGTTTTCCTTGTAATTGATCTTGTTGTTGTTGTTGTTTGACACTAGATATGTCTCAAGTGTTTGAACTTATCATGTATGAATCCCATTTTGATGAATGAAAAGTTGTGGGTTTATCTGTACTTGATGTGTCATATTTTTGAATATTCTCTAAATGTAAATGATAAGCTTATCTCTATTTCTTTTATATATATCTATAATATATCCTATGGGGTTGTTTTAAAATGAATTAGAGGTTAAGGGTAATATATATACTACCCTCTTATTTAAATTCAACTTATTACAGTTGGCATTCATGATTGGACATTCAACTAAATCGCTATGGCTTTACTAAACAATGATTGGTGGGTAAATTAAATCATGATGATAACTTGTAAAATAATATGAGGTTATAAATGAACCTTAATTATTAATAATAAAAGGGAAGGAAAGTTTTCTGCAATGATAAATAGTCTGTTTTAAGAGATTTTTGGAATTAAATCCTAATGTCATCTTAGATAGAGGAAGGTGTGCTTCCTCTTGATTGATTCCTTAATCAGAATAAGACCAATGAAAGGAAAACATATAGGATTATACTTCATCCCAATGAATCCTATTACAAAAGATATGATTTAGAACTCAAGTGAGATAAGACTTGGATAAGTAAACTAAGTTATTATCACTGTTAAGTATGTTGAATATGTTATGAGAAACACAAATCAGTATGTTAATGGAATTGTAAAATAACTTATGAATTGTTGGGGCAGATGTATCTGCATAACCATTCCTATTGTAGTTATAACCTATAACCCTAATGGTAAATGAACCGAGTTTTCCAGTAGGGCTACTGCAATTAACCTTTAATAAGGAAAAACTTATCAATTCATTAACTTCTTTCTAAGGTATTTTCATCTAGATGAGGAGAAATTGGTCAGATGTTGGCACACGCCAACTGTAGTACAATACCTTTGGGAAGACTTAGGTCTTCATGAGGATATTGTGTTTCAGTTGACATGTTGCAACACCCTTCAGAGTTTAATCACCTAGATCTACATAAACTCATAGTTGATCATAGTTCTTCCCTAGGTTAAGTTAGAGGCATGATCTAGTGTTGGTGACATCTCACAAAGACTTATGATAACTAGACGCACACAATGGACTGAGGTCAATTAAGTATGTCTAGGTACCCTTAGTCACCACGTGCACTCCTCTACACTAGACTATGTTGCTAACCTTGGTTAGGGTTAAACTTTGAACAAGTGGAAGCACACACAAACTATAGTACAATACCTTTAGGAATACTTGGGTCTTCATGAGGATATTGTGTTGCAGTTGACATGTTGCAACACCCTTTAGAGTTTAATCACCTAGATCTAAATAAACTTAGAATTGATAATAGTTCTACCCTAGGTTAAGTTAGAGGCATGATCTAGTGTCAAGGACATATCACAACAACTTAGGATAACTAGACACACGTAATTGACTGAGGATGATTAAGTATGTCTATGTACCCTTAGTCACCGTGTGCAGTCCTCTACACTAGACTATGTTGCTAACCTTGGTTAGAGTTAAACCTTGAACAAGTGAACTGACAGGAGTCAGTGAAGACCATTCTAGATAAAAAATGAAGTGGGGTGAAGGAAGTATTCCATTTGACGAGTATGCCATCTAGGAATATAAAAATGAACAATATGTTGAAAATATTTGGCCAAAGTATCGCAAGTTGTTGGTTGCGTTGTCCTATGTCACCTAGTTTAAGAAGCGAGATTTTAGATGAATATTGGTAACTAATATTCAAATAGGCCTCTTAAACAAACAGAACACTTAATACCCTGAAAAGGGTAAGAGAACCAAGTATACTTAGTATACAAATCATTAAGTTAACATGAGAGATCGATATGATACCAAGTCATGAAATGAGAGATCGGTGTTCCACCAAGTCATTTACAAATGCATATGGTTTTCTGTTATGAGATTGATTGGCTTGGAATGTGTGTTCTAAATTATGATTATTTAGAACAGAGAACATTATTAAAAAAAAATTCCCTTATTTCTAAAGTCTTAAAATGGGAATGTTACATCTTGGTATCAAAGATGAAGGTTGCAGCTCTTGGACCTATTGTGTCCATAATCTAATAAAACTTAAATTTTCTTGTTAACAAAAAATGGTTAGAATAAGAGGAAGAGTTGTAGATAACCCACCACCAAGTTGAGAAGCAACTACTGCCAAAAATCTCGATGAGATTATTGTTGCCTTGTTGGACATAAGGGATTGTTTAGTTGCACTAGAACAACAAGTAATGGGTAATGAGGAGGAGGAAGAAGATGTTGGTAATAACAATCAGCCACCTCATGTGGACAACTCCAATGTTGGAAATTTGGGTGTTGATAACAATAATGCAGCCAATGCTAATGCAAATGCACCTAATTAGCCTAAGAATAAAAAGGCAAGATTGGCAACTAAACTCACTAATGACATAAAGAGGATAAGTCCACCCAAGTTTGATGGTACTACACTCTGAGATGGAGTTGAGAACAAGCTCAGCAAAATGGAGAAGTGCTTTACAATAAGGAACTTCTCTGAGGAAACGAAAGCAATATGGGGAGCTTATTGGATTTCCCACGAGGCATATTCTTGGTGGGACAGCCATAAGGTTGACTTAAAATTGATGAAACAAACATCACTTGGGATCAATTTAAAAATTATTTTAGGTAATGATGGCTACCACAACTTTACTATGATTAGAAAATGACTGAATTTTAGAACTTATCTCAAGGAAAATTAACTGTAACAGAGTACTAGGAGAGGTTTACTAAACTCCTTAAGTACATACCTCAGTATCAAACTGATGAGAAGTTCAGGATACAAAAATTTATCATGGGATTAAATCCCATTAGGGTGGTGAAGTGGATGTTCACAACCCAACCACTATGGAATGGTTTTTTGAAAAGGCCATAAGGCAGGAGTAGAAATTGAAAGCAATCTCTGCCCATAAGGAAGAAATCAAAAATAAAGTTCCAAACTCTTCTTCATTCCTTACACCCAAAAAGGGACCATGGAAAAAGTTTGGTATGAAAAACAAATTTGTTACTAATAACAACAAGAAAACAACAATAAATAAACCTGCTACTAATGTGTGAAACAACTTTTTCAAGAACAATAATAACAGACAGAAGTCCTATGGGGGTCAGAATGATAACTTTAAGGCTGGAAATAAATTTGAGCCTAAGAAGGGACTTGTAGGAGGTTGTTACAATTGTGGCAAGGATCATTATGCAAATTAGTTTCCTTTGAAGAAGGATGACCATAATCAACAGCATAAGATACATGCTGTAGTAGCTGACAAACAAGCTGAAAAGCAAGTTACGCCCATTGAAGTTCCAGGTAAGTTATTTGCTATACCTGTAACTATAATTTTTGATACTGGAGCTATTGAATGCTTTATTTCTAGTAAATTAGCTTCAAAATTAAAAATAAAAGTTGGAAAATTAGATAAATCATGGGCTATACATTTTGGAAATAATGTTGTTCACACAGTTAGTATGTGTCTTTTTAGAGCAGTCCTTGACTTACCTAGTTTTTCCATTGAAGTTGATATTTATGTTTCTCCTTTGGGGTCTTATGATGTAATCATAGGTGTTAACTAGCTAGCTGAACATAAGGCAAAGGTTGATTTTTTTGAAAAACACATTAGTTATTTTGATGACCTACATAAAACATCAGACATTCAGGGGATAAAACGTGAGATTTTAGTTAGGAAATTGTCAGCTATGCAGCTTAAAATGGGCCAAAAATAAAGGTTATACTTTGTATGCAGTAAAAATTTCTGAAACGACCGATGAAAGTAGTGATTTCTTGGAATGGTATCCATTGTTACAAAATTTTAGCGATGTGTTTCTAGAGGAATTACCTGGTCTTCTGCCCAAATGGGAATTTGATTTCACAATTGAAATCAAATCGGGAACCAAACCTATTTCCAAGGAAACATATAGAATGACTATCATTAAATTAGTAGAGCTTAAGGCACAGTTACAAGAACTTTTTTCTAATAGTTTGATAAGATTGAGTGTCTCGCCTTGGGGAGCAACGGTAATTTTTTTGAAAAAGAAGGATAGAATACTTAGATTGTGCATCAATTATAGGATGTTAAAAAAAGAAACAATTAAAAATAGATATCCACTTTCTAGAATTGATTATATGTTTGATCAAATGCGAGGTGCATCCATGTATTCTAAAATAGATCTTCGATCTGGATATCATTAGTTAAGAATCAAGGATGAAGATATTCATAAAATAGCTTTTAGAACAAGGTACGGACATTATGAATTCATAGTTTTACCATTTGGTTTAACGAATGCACCTATAGCCTTTATGAATTTAATGAATAATATTTTTCAAGAATACTTAGAAAAATTTGTGCTTTTATTCTTGGATGATATTCTCATATATTCTAAAAGCATTGATGAGCATCATGAGAATTTGAAAATATTTATAAGAAATATTAAGAAAGAGAAGGTTGTATGGTAAGTTATCCAAATGTTCTTTCTACGAGAAGGAAGTGCATTATTTGGGACATGTCATAAGTGAGAATGGAATAGTTGTAGATCCCTCAAAAATTATTACAATAATTGAGTGGTCTGCACCTAAGAATGTACATGAAGTTAGAAGTTTCATGGGTCTTGTTGGTTACTATAGAAAGTTTGTTAAAGACTTTTCTAAAGCTCATTACATGAATAACTTCATTACAGAAGAAACATAAGAAATTTGTGTGGAATGAAAAATGTGAATTTACATTTAAGACTCTAAAAGATCAATTAACATCTGCACCTATTTTGGCTATACCTGATTCTAATGGAGACTTTACTATTGTAACAGATGCTTTTGGGGAAGGTCTCGGAGCTATTTTTTTGACAAAATTATCATGTTATAGCTTATGAGAGTAGAAAACTCAAGTTACATGAATTGAACTATGCTCCACATGACCTAGAGTTTGCTACCATTATTTATGCACTTGAGGTATGGAGGCATTATCTTCTTGGTAGACCTTTTGAACTAAAGACAGATCATCTTGGGCTAAAGTATATTTTCACTCAACCAAATATGAATGCAAGACAATGAAGATGGTTAGAATTTATATCTCTGTATGATTTTGACATAAGTTATATTAAAGGTAAGGAGAATATAGTGGAAGATGCACTAATTCGTAGGAAGCACATTTTCGCTCTTATAACGTTGAGAACTTGGTTTAAAGAGGAAGTAAAAAGCATCATGGAATCTCATTCTTATTTTTAGCAAGGAAAAACAACACTTCCTACAGATCCAAATGATTTGAAATATAAAGGTTTTCACTTTGATAATGAAGTAATTTTGAGATATGATAATCGAGTATATATACCTTTGGGGAAATGAATTAAGAAAGAACATTGTTAACTGAATTTCATAATTCACCTTTTTCTGGACATCTTGGCATTATAACAATGCATGCTGATATAAAACAACAATATTTCTAGAAATGGATGAAAAAGGACATTGATTTTGTGACACACTACTTAGAATGTGGGTTATTGTATGCATTGAGTTGGGTTATTGTATCCTCAGCATACCATAAAACAAATGACAAGTAATTAGCATGGATTTTGTTCAAGGGTTGCATATGTTAATAAATAAACAAGATGTTATTCTAGTTGTTATTGATAAACTAACAAAAGTAGCACATTTTATTACTAGAAATCTTAAGGATGATTCCACTGTATTAGAAAAAATATTTGTGCATAAAATTTTTAGATTACATGGAGTACCTAAATTTATCATATCGGATAGATATCAAATAATGACATCTAAATTTTGGCAAACACTTAATGCAGCCCTAAGGACTAAGCTGAATTTTAGTTCTGCATACCATCCAGAAAGGGATGGACAGACTGAAAGAGTCAATCAAGTTTCGGAAGATATGTTACGAATGTATTGCATGGAACAACAGTATAAATGGGAAGAATATCTTCCATTAGTTGAATTTATTTATAACAACACATATCACACCTCTCTGAAAATGGCACCTTTCAAAGCATTATACGGAAGGAAATACAGAACTCTAGTTAGTTGGGATAACATAGAGGATAGAGATGTAATTGGGCCGAAAATCCTTACAAAAATGGAACAACAAGTTAAAATGATTTGTGAACATTTGAAGGGTGCAGAAGATAGGAAAAAGAGTTATGCAGACTTAAAAAGGGTTGACAATAAATTTGAACTTTGTGAGAAGGTCTTTTTATGGGTCAAATCGAAAAAGAGTTCTATAAATTTTGGCAAGGCTGCAATGTTATCACCTAGCTATGTGGGACCCTTTGAAATTGTTGAAATGATCAACCTTGTATCTTATCATTTAGCTTTACCTCATGCTTTATCATGAATGCATGATGTTTTCCATATTTCTTTACTTAAGAAATACGTTTCAAATTTATAACATATGTTAAATTAGAATTCCTTGCAGGTCCAAGACCTAGGAATAATCGTTTTTAAACCCATTTGAGTGTTAGAAACTAGCCAGTTACACTTAAAAAATCATGAAATAAGTCAATGTAAGGTCCAGTGGGACCATTTTAACAAAGAAAGTGTAACCTAGGAAAACCTAGAAGATATGAAAGTTACTTTTCCATATTTGTTTGAGTAGAATTGATTATATGGAATTGATAAAACATTAAGATTTTATTTCTTTGTATATCAATAAATATGCCATTTTTGGGAAAAAGAACTAAATTATTTAGTACTAAAACAACTATTTTAATGTTGAATAATTATAGAAAAATGAACTTTTCAAATATAGTTTTGTTAAGAACTTAAAATAAATTATAAATTAGTTATATTCTTTATTAAATTGTTGACTAAGTTAATCATCGGGGTGATGATGATTTTTAGAAAAGAGGTATGTAACACCTCTAGCATAACAGGTACCTAAGATGACTTCTACCTAGAAGATGCAAACATTGACATGTGATTTGGTCTTAAGATGGTGTACTCTTGTGGCTATGGAAATCATGTTTGTAGTAGAAAATAATCCATCCTTTGTACATGTTCATGTTTTCATGTTTAATGTATTTAATAGGAACAACCCACCTCCTTATGTAAAATAAGTTCATTGTTTAAATGAGAAATTTGGGTTCAATTTTTATAAACTCTTCCTATTTTAGAATAGTAATACCTTTGATCAATTCCATTGATCCAAGGTATGATTTCAATTCATGATTATTGTGGTCATAACGACAAAGTTTGTTTGATCAGTTAATCAATGGATTCCAATTGTGTTAAATAATTAATAAGGTCTTTAGACCATGTTGTATGTTGGATACTAATTTCATGGTTGCTTCATTGTTTAATGGATTTCGATGCTTTCTTGAATGATAACTCATTTTTAACTATAGGTTTAATGCTAAGGAACTATGTCCTATAACTAAGCCCAACATATGTCTCTTTGATCTTTTGAATTTATACGTTAGGACTTAACCTAGAAACCTACTTTATACCTATGTTGATATCCTAAACTTATGTTAATCAAACTAAAGAGTGGCTAACCTAAAAGGGGAGGAAGGGAGCCTATGGGGACATATGAACATTGGGAGGTTGATGGCATCATTTTCAAGGTAATTAATGCGGTTTAAGTGCATTCTTATCCCTTCCCTACCACCAAATTTGGCACGGGAATATGAAGGGAAAGCTTAGTTGGCATCTCCATCAGAATTGGCAGCATGCAAATTTGAAGTTAGACTTCACCAAAAATGTAGATGGCGGTGGCATAGAGAAAAATGAGGGAACTATTGTCCTTTACATTTAATGACTTCCTTTTTGGCAAAGATATTGTCTAGGAAAATGCATGGCGGGTTTTTACATGGTTGTTTTGGTCTTTCAATTCATTTGGAGCTCAAGCTCTACATGATGTTTTTCTATCTCTCAAACTGCTAGGTCTATTCTTGCATGACTGGTTATTTTATCATTGCATTGAGCTATTTTTGGACTCTGTAAAAATATAAGAAGGAATGGTAAATTATTAAGGATTCTATTGACATTCATGGCAAGAAGAAGGTATTTAAGTTGCTCAAATATCTTCTTTGGAATGGTGAAGAAGAAACCATTAGAGCTCTGCTTGGAAATCTTCTGAATATCAAAGAGAAGCGCTATCAAGCATGATAGACTCTACCCATCAAGTTGTTTTTCTTGTTACTTAAACATTTTCATTAAAAAAAATCTTCTCTTGGGAAATGAATGAGTCTTTATATGATGTTATGATCTCTTCTTTTGATGTTTATACTATTTAATGTGATTACTATCTGACTTCACTGTTATGATGGAAAAACATTCTAGGTTTTGATTCCTCTATTGGGAAAATTATTGAGTCACACTTAACTTTTGTTTGAGATTGAAATGAAGTTGTATCTTTTTTTACACCTATTGAAGTTGTGTTAAAACTTGTGAGTAACTCATCTAATGTTGAACTTGAATGAATCGTCTTGGGAGCAAATCTGGTTTTTTTATGGTTGTTAGTTTAACCCTGCTTGTGTGATTTGTGGAGTTATTTATTGAATTCTATTGCAACTTCTCTGGAGTGAGGAAAGGGTGATCTAGTTTTTGTTATTCGTAATTTGACTTACTGAGTATTTCTTTCTCTTATTACTTAAATTTGAGGTACATTTGATACTATATAATCTTGTGGTAAATAATGTTGAACTGTAGGTTACTCAAATTCTTAAATGGAGGAAATTATTCATAGAAATATTTTGTCACTCAATGATAATACTTTTTAGGATTAACGGTTTTTCTTCTTGTCTGTTGTTGAATCGTGTTTGCATCTTTAAGGATATTTCACTTCTTTAAACTTGGCTTTAGCATATCTTTTTGGCTGTGAAAGAATGATCAAAACGTGGAAGAAATTTGAATTTGTATGACTCCCATTTTTTGATTTAGTGTTCTAGCTTCTATATTTTCCATTGCAGTCCTCTATCTCTACAAGTTTGGGAAAAGTTAAATAATTTTGAATTTGTTTTACTTGGGTTAGAAGTATACATCTGTTTGGAATTTCTTGAACTCATTCATTTTATTCAAGGTTTTGTGAATGAAATCGTGTTGGTTTCTTGAAAGGAATTCTTACTTTAATAGAAGTATACTTTGATTGAGAGCCTCATAACGGAAGTGTTAATATGTTCTATTCCTTTGTGAATTCAAGTAAACATATGAGATATGGACATTTGTTGCTAAATTAAGGAAAATGGTCCTTGGCTATTGGGTATTGTTTTCTCTTGTTGTTGTTGACTTTAAGGTTTTACATCTCGATGGAATTTGTTGTTTTTCTTGGTTTTCTTGATTATCTTCCTTGACCGTCCAAACTTGGTTTAGCTCTTTCTGATTTTAAATAATTATGTAACAATGAAAAATGATTTGATTACCACTATTTTGAATTCACTACATTGATTCATTTCCTTATCCAATTTAGGTCTGATCTGGAGGGTGGGTTGTGACTTACTCTTATGAATGCTAATTTGATCTATGTTTTGGGATTTTGATTTGTTTCTTCTATGAAGGATTGTATAAGTATAAATTTTCCATTCATGGTTCTCCCTTGATTATTCAAATGAACAATTAGGGGGTGGTATATCTTTCTTTCTAATGGTGATAGGATAGGTTAGTTGAAGCTAAGGATTGCATTAATGAATCATTATGATTGGTTGGAAAATTATGAGAAGTATCTTATTAGGTAAAAACACATTTGAATGGTTTCAGGAACTGTATCTGATTGTTATAATTCTTTCATTCATTTATTTGACTTTATCCTTGGTTATGGTGTATCTCGTTTGATATTGAGTGATTAGTTCCAATTGCCCCTAGTGCTAAATTGATTCAATTCTTTGTCAAATTAAATATGTTTAGAACTAGACCTAAACTCATATTGGTTTCTAATCTTGAGTTAGGATGAGGAATTCTTAAATAATTAAATATTTACTAAATATGTAGGTGATTCATCCTAACGTATTCCAATGTTTAATTAAACTTGGCATCTCATATTCTAGGATGTAATCAAGAGAAATAAATGCTGAAATTGAAGTATTAATGTGACACCAAATTTTTTCCTATTCCTTAGAGTTGGTAATGATAGTTACCTTCTCAAGATAGATAGGATTAATTGAGAAATGAATTATGTTAAATGACATTTGCAAGGAAAAGTGGAATTTAATGAAATAAGTACTTATCTGGATTAATGCTTAAATAGTTTTAATATAAAACAATAGTATAAAGTTGAAGTTTTTTACATCATGATCTATTTTAAATTATGATATGGTTTATCACCTTATCTCTCTCTCATTGTGAATACTATTTCCTTTTGGTATGTCTTTCTAAATGCTTAAATTGTTTCATAAAATCATAGTTCTCTTTATGAAACAGTTATTTAAAAGCCTATCATTTTAATGCTTAGTGCTTATCATGCTCAGTTCAATGAACTAACCCATGCTAGAAATTTTGAAGATAGACTTTGTAAGTGATGAAAGGAGAAAAGATATTTTAAGATGTTACTTTTGAGACTAGATATTTTATGATGAAATATTAATCATTATTGAAATGTAATTGTTGGAAAATAAAGTTGTATTTTTAATTGATCTTATCGATGTTTGACACTAAAAATGTCTGAAGTGTTTTGACGTATAATGTATGAATCCCACTTTGGAGAATGAAATAATTTTGGGGTTTATTTGATCTTGATGTGTTTTATTCGTGATTATTCTGTGAATGGAAATGATAAGCTTATCTCTAATTGTTTTCATATATAAGTAATAAGCCCTCTTGGATTGATTTAAGATGAATTAGAGGTTAATGTTGCTAGATAAACTACCATCTTATTTAAAGGCAACTTATTAAATTTTGCACTCTTGATTAGACATTCAACTAAATCACTATTCAATTTACTAAAGCAATGTTTGTGGGTAAATGAAATCATGATGCTAACTTGTAAATAATATGGAGTTACAAATGAACCTTAATTATTAATAAGAAAATGGAAAGAAACTTTTCTAAAATGATAAACAGTCTATATTAAAACCTTTTGGAATTAAATCATAATTTTATCTTGGATAGAGGAAGGTTTTATTCCTCTTGATTAATTCCTTAATCATAATGAGACCAATGGTAAGATAGTATATAGTATTAGAATTCATCCCAATGAATTCTATTATAAAAAGATTTGATTTAGAACTTAAGAAATCTAAGACTTGGATAAGTAAATTAAGTTAACAACATTGTTAGTATGTTTAATCAGTTTGTAAAACTGAAACATATATTAGAATGTTGATGGATGAAAAACAAATCTTAGGAAAAGGTTTGTATGCAAATATATCTGCATAGTAATTCCAATTTCAATTTTTTCTTACAACCCTGATGGATAGTGAACCTAGTTGTTCAATAGTGCTGGTGTAATTAACCCTTAATAAGGAAAATTATTAAGTCATTAACTTCATTCTTTGGTATGTACATCTAGATGGGGTGAATTGGGTTGGATGTTGGCACATGCCAACTATATTACAGTACCTTTATCAAGACTTGGGTCTTCATGAGGATATTATGTTGCAGTTGACATGTTGCAATATCCTTCAGAGTTTAATCATCTAGATCTACATAAACTCAGACTTGATATTAGTTCTTCCCTAGGTTAAGTTATAAGCACGATCTAGTTTCTAGGACAACTCATGATGACTTAGGATAACTAGACACACATAATCAACTTAGGTCAATTGATTATGTCTATGTACCCTTAGTCACCGTGAGTAGTCCTCTACACTAAACTATAGTGCTAACCTTGGTTAGGTTTAAACCTTTAACAAGTGGACTGATAGGAGTCAGTGAAGACCATTCTAGATAATAGGTGAAGTGGGGTGAAGGACGTATTCCATTTGACAAGTATGTCATCTAGGAATATAAACATGAATAGTATTTTGAAAATATTTGGCCAAAGTATCACAAGCTGTTGGTTACATTGTCCTATGTCACCTAGTTTAAGAAGAGGGATTTTAGATGAATATTGGTAATAGATATTCAGATAGGCCTCTTAAACAGAACACTTAATACCCCAAAAAGGGTAAGTGAAAAAAGTATACTTAGTATACAAATCATTATGTTAACATGAGATATTAGTATGATGGCAAGTCATGAAATGAGAGATCAGTGTTCTACCGAGTCATTTACAGTTACATACAGTTTTCTGTTATGATTGATTGGCTTGGAATGTGTGTTCTAAATTATAATTATTTAGAACACAGAACATTATTCAAAAAAAAAATTGTTTTTTCTACTGTCTTAAAATGGTAATGTTTCATTGTTGCCCACCATAGGCCAGCCAATAAAATCTTATGTGTAGTAGTATCTCCTACATAATGTCCACTTACAATCCTACCATGAGATTCCTCCATAATAGCTTCACACTCATGCTCAAGCACACACCAATGCAAAACTTCTTCCTGGCCTAGTTTGTATAAATATCCACTAATCAACATATAAGGTGTGGCGCGTATGGCATGTTGGTTCTTCTCTAAACTCTTCATCCCTTCAGGTGCCAAACCAGTATGCAAAAAGATAGCAATATCTTCTAAGTTAGAGTGTGTGCGGTTTAATTTGAACAACTGTACATCCATCATTGTGTCCTCAATGCTCTGTGCATCCTCACAAGAATTAATGCTTGAGAGATGATTTGGTTCAAAATTTCTCTTTCCTTGATTAACCACCACTATAAATTCAATTTCTTGAAGCAATAAAATCCAATGGCATATGCACCCCTGCAAAATAGGATTGTTCACCAAGTACTTAAGTGACATGTGATCTGTATAGAAAATAAAAGGTATTGTTTAAACTTATGTAGCGCATAAATCATGGACAAGGCTTTATGCTCTATAGTTGTGTACTTTTGTTCAACTAAAGTCAGCTTTCTACTTGCAAAACAAATGGGATGATCAACAATCCCATCTCTAGGTTGGGCTAACACTATGCCAATGGCCATGCCAGAGGCATTGACATGCACATGGAAAGGTTTGGTTAATGAAGTAAATTGCAAATAGGCACTTTAGTAAGCCTTTCCTTTAATTTCTCAAACGTGCGTTGTTGCACTTCACCCCAATGGAACTTTCCCTTACTCTTCAATAATTCCTCCAAGGGCACAAAAATCTTAGCATAACCTTTGATAAACTTTCTTTAATAACCTGTGTGCCCCAAGAATTCATGCACTTCACTCTAGTTAGTAGGTTCCTCTACGACCAAAATAACAACAACCTTAGCAGGATCTACCAATAAGCCTTCCTTACAGATGATATGTCCTAACAAAGTTCCAAAGGGTGTAGAAAAACACACTTCTTAATGTTTAAGGAGATATTCAACTCCCGACACCTCTAAAACATAAGCCTTAAATTTTCACAATGATATTTTACTATCCCATAAAATATCCAATCATCTAAATAAACCTGCAAAAACTTATGAATGAATTCTTGGAATGCTTGGACCACAATGTGTGAAAAGACTGCATATGCATTCTTCAATCTAAAAGGCATGACTATGTAGAAAAAATTCCTCATTCAGTGGTGAAAGTTGTCTTCTTTTGATCCTCTTTAAAAATCCACACATGATGATATCTAGAAAATCCATCAGTGAAGGATTAGATATCATGCCCTGCAACACCTTTCAAAATCTCTTTAGTAAAAGGTGTGGGAAAGGGATCTATTACACATGCAACATTCAACTCCCGATAATCCACACAAATTCTTATTCTTCAATATTTCTTTATATTAATCACCATAGGGCTAACCCACTCTGAATCCTCAATGGGCTCAATTATTTCACATCCCAACACTTTATCAATTTCTTCCTTTACCTTGATACGCATGTTAGGATTCATCTTATAACACATCTTCCTAACCACGTGCACACCTTCTTTTAACTTAATCCTCATCGCGCTCAAATAGTGATGCAATCCTTTTAACTCATGATAGCCTCTAGGAAATAAGTCCTAGAATTCACGTAATAGATCAATTATTTTGGCAACCTCTTATTCAGACTAGTAATCAGTAATAATGGCTTCCTTAGGTTCAGCATCTATTCCAATGTTGACCTTCTTCATTTTCATAGGCTCGTGATACATGTATTCCTTCTCATTTGCATTATCTAAGACCTCACACGTACCCTCAATATGCTCAACATCTAGATTATCCACTTCTTCAACATCAATTATGTAGACCATCTTACCTTTTTATTTTTCTAGGTAGGTACACCCAAACTATTCATCATTTTTCTCTTCTTCTTCAAAACACACCCCTAGATTTGACTCACTTAGTAATTCTTGAATAAGTTCCTCATCCTTTGCACTATCTCCCATATTTAATCACTTCATAACCTGTAATTCCTCATTCACTAGAGTTTTAGTGGAAAAAAAGTCAAAGGTATAAATCATACCTGCAATTAGTTCTTGCCAATTCCTTATTTCTCTATTCAATTCCGCATAAACATACCATATGCATGCGCAACCTCACAAGGTGAAGTAGAGCTTGTGTACCCACAGTGAAGGTGGTAAGACCTTGTTCCCCTCTATCCAGAGTCTCTCACACTATTGAAAAGGGTGCAAATCATAATTCTTCACATGGAATTCACATCTTTTGGTAGGTGCATTGCTCTAAAGAAATCTAGCAGAGAAGGAAATTCTCACTTCTCGTTACTCTAAAATACCATCTCTATATACCATATACCAGTGTGTGGCTATCCCACGTAGGGTATACACCATCATATTCCATATTTCCACTTGGTTTTCCCACTGGGCTTCCATAGCACGCAAAAATACTTAAGGATTTCCTTCACCAGTGTACCTTGATACCTAGTTACTGCCCAGATGCATAACAAAGTGCGGCTTGCTTACACATGAAACTGCACTCTTCATCTCGCACCCAATCATTTCATAAATCCCATGCACCAAATTTTCACAAGAAATGTCAGTATTATCACTCATAGACTGTTCATCATCCCACTGAATAACTCCTTCCTTTGTTGGCTTAAGTACTTTAGGATATCTGATGGTGAGCACATAAAGTCTATTCAAATCCTCTTCACTCAAAGGTTCTACATAAGGTACGGCTTTTCCATCTGCCAAAGGAATTACGATGTGTTCTTCCTTGTTCTCAAATATGATATATCCTTTATTAAATCTTGTCTCAACATTATTTGCATAACACCAAGGGCACCCAAGAAATGCTGGAAAATTGTATGCCTCTATAAGCGCCAAGACCTCAAAGTCACCAGTAAACTTGGCTCCTTTTATAGTAACAGTAGCATCCTTCAAGACTCCAATGGGTGTGGATTTAGTCTTATTTTCCATAAAAATCACATTTGAAGATGTTTGTAATGGTGGCCTCCCCATCTGATTCCACGTGTCCAAGGTGAGTACATTCACTTCTACACTTGTATCAATTAAAATGTTACTCAAAATTCATTCGTCAACAACTGCATTTAAAGTGATCTCTTTGTCATAATCTAGACTATGAGGAGGTACGTTCGTTAGCATGTAAAATTTGTCTCTCTTGCTTAACTCAAGTGTGTGGCATCTTCCCCTTTAGCCATTCCCCTAATAAATCACTAATGTTTTCTTGTTGCAGCATCATACAAACCTCCTTCAAATTGTCAACATACTTCTAAGGAAGCTCAGCTACTTTTGATTGCTCCATCTTCCATGACTGCTCCTTCAAGCATTGTATCTCACCCTAAAAGTTTCTAATAACCTTCATGATTTCTTAATAAACTTCCTTATCATGCGTAGGGTCTGGATACTTTGCATTTAGTGCCTCTTATTTTATAATAATAGGCTTCTTCTTTGGAACATCCCTAGCACACACAATCTCAACGCTCGTAGTGAATAATACAGACAACATCTCAAGATCAGATGTAACTTTTGGAAACCAATGATCTCCCATATCATGTTGTACTCTAACCATGCCCATGCCCTTATCTTGATTATGCTTCTTACTCAAGTGCTCATAAAAATTTGAGCATTCTTTATAATTGTAGTTCTTTTCGTAAAAGGAGAAAACAACATTTTGAGGGCATATGCACTTATAGTGATCAGGGGATCCACATGTGTAACATGTCCCATGAGGGAACTCACTTCATCCACCACTATGACCGCGGCCTCTGAATCCTCCACTATAGCCCCTACCTCTACCTCTACCACCTCCATCAAAGCACCCTTCATTGTAATCATGATGCTCACATTTCTCCTTGGAATTGTTTGCAACACTATTCTGACGTACATCAGTATCAATTACATCATAAATCTGATCAATCAACCTACAATTCTTTGTATCATGTGTGGTAGACCTAAAAATCTTACAATAACAGGACATGTTCTTCCTTATCACGTGTTGTAATAGTGGGAACCTACTTGAATCACGCTCCAAGTAACACATCTCACAATCCAGCAACATGGCACGGACAGATTTACGAGGGAAACTATCCTTAGTATGTCCTTCTACTTCATAATCTGTGCACCAAATACCACTGCACATTTCATGATCTGAATTAGTTTAAAATTTCTGAAACTATTTTTCCATAGGTGCAATCTGAGCTTCCAAAAATGGGCTAACACCAGTGTCCACACTCCCAACTTCCTCAGTGCGCAGAGCTACCTCAAGCACCTCGCGTGGGTCTTTATAAGTGTGAGAGAACCCTTCTGAAAGGGGTGATTAAACCCCCAACAAACCATTAAGCATATTGACTCAGGTGAATGTCATAAGATAACTTAGATAGAAGAGTTTTGAATCATGCATCATACTCCCAAACACTCTCATTCATGCCCTATTTAATTTCCTTCATCACATTAATGCTCTTCTTCTCAAACTCAAGTATGTGAAACTTTTCTAAGAAAGCATCACATAATGTGGTATAGTCCAAAAAATTCTAGTTCAGATCATATTTCATGTACCAATTATGTGTGCACCCTTGCAAAGTAGTTCCAAACTAGATTGCCTTACAATTTGGATTTGTAATCCCCTTAGCTTTCCATAGTATCTCACACATATGCACATGTTTAGTTGCATCTTCAATTAATCTATATTATGGGAGATGAAGAGACATCTCAAAATACAATTTCTAGGGTTGGTGTGGACCATGCCGACCATATCCAGAACCTGTATTACCTCTTGTGTTTCCTCTACCTCCAGAACCACTAGATCCACTAGATCTTGAGTCACCTGACCCTCCAAATTCTTCTGCATGTAACAGGAAATGAACCAGAGGATACACTTCCTTGTGTTCTAATTATTATGCTAAACTGAACTCCCATGGTCTAAAATTTGTACTACTTTGAAAAGTAATACCAACGTTCTGCGTGCCCACATTTTCTGTTGACTACGCACCAAAAAATATACCTCCAACCAGACCTCCAAATAACGTAGACGATGATTGTGCAGCCATAGAGGAATTTTTTATCTAATTAACTCTATATGTCCTTACTCTACTACCCACACTAGCTTTCTTACTAATGATTGTTGTAGAAATTGGAAACATAAGTGCAAGGGCTAGGTCACTAGGAGGGATCAAATGTGCACCCGAGGTCCTTACAATTTCCACCAGCGTGCTCTCATCTGAGGTCAAATAAGGTTCTCTACCATGTTTACCCAAATGGGGGAGTTCCAAGAGCTCTGACTCCACATCCTCTACGTGAGCTCTCAATCCTTCGCAAGCCATCTCTCTCCATAATACCATTCATTTCACAAATTCATGATGCTTCTCCAGATCCCTCTCATGTGCCTCATTAAACTTAAGTTGTGTTTCTTATCTCTATCTTTCTACCTCTAGGTCCACCATCTTTCAGCACACCTAATCCTACCCTCATGCATGGTGGGGTTTAGCTAGCCATAGGACATTCTTCTAAATCCGGATTTACAATCAAGATCTTAATCGTTAAAGGGATAGCATGTAAATAATATCCTCTGGGTTCACGCAAGAACTCAAACTCAATAACCTCTAGATAGGAATAAGTAGAAACTTCATACTCCAAAATGTAGTTATTCAAAACACCACTCCACTAATTATCAACAATGCGCGTCCAAGTAAAATCAACATCATGTAGAGCCTGGAATTCTTCTTGTGTCAAAATTTTTTTTCTGAAACCTCCAATTTCTATTCAATGTATTAGCTAACAGCCACTTGTACATCTTTATGGGGAAATAGGTGAAAAATGTCTCATAGAGCTCATGATACAGATTCTGTTTAACCCATGCACGTGCATCAAAATTAGGTCCAATGTTGAATCTGTGAGCATACTCTTCCTCTATATTTTCTAACCAATCCTCAATGTTGGCCAAATTCAACCGGTACTTCTTCATCATGCAACATCTAGGAAAACAACTAGAAAAGAGGTCATGACAACGGAACTAAAATATAGTCTTATTATTTCACCAACTTCCCAAGGTGCACTGGCACATCACTCAGCCAGGAATGTGTGCTCACCTGAAGCATACAAGGGTAATAAGTCCCTATTTTATGGAAGGTTGTTCAAGGAGTTAGCATGATCATCCAAATATTCCAGATCCATACCCAGTAATCAAGTACAGTGTATAAAATAAACTAGATCTAGATCTTAACCATATGTAAGATTAACTCATAAAAGAATTAAGATTAAGTTCACCATACAAGAACCAATAATAGATATATCAATAACCAATATCTAGCCACAAAGATCCATTATATTAATTGTTGTAAAACACAGAAGTTGCATACATACTGTGTTCAATGAAAAATTGTAAAAGCAATGGAATTGGGATAAGAATATCTAAAGAAACAACCCCAAAGGATTTGAACAAGCTGATCAATGGACCATATGATAAGAAATGAGCAAGGGTTTCTACTTTGCATTCATTAATTTGAAGTAAACAAGCAAACTATGCAAATGAAACTAACCTCTATTCTTTGAAAGCTTGAAATAATGAACCTAAGATGATTTACGCAATCAGTTTGTGTTTAAGAGAAAGAGATCTCCCCATTGATGGCTTCAAGGCCAATGGTTTTTCCCTTTTACTCTATATTCGTGTTATAAAATACAAAAGTAAATGTTAATAGCTCAATGAAAGAAAATGAACTACAATCTAAATCCTAAACAAAATACTATAATATGTGCTAGGAAGAAGAGAGAATTCTTAGAAATGAGGAAGGGGGGTCTAGCCCTATTTATAGTTTTCCATTTCGGAAAGTGGGAGATTTGGGTGCATGTGGGACAAATGAAAGAGTCCCAAAAACACTTTTAGCAAGTCAAAGTTAGATTTGACTATGTTTAGAAGGGATTGACCATGGTTAATATTTAATTAACCGTGTTTAGAGGATAATTAATCCTATTTAGAGAGAAATTGGGTTTTTGAAAGGCTTCTGAAAGACTTAATCAATCTAATGAAGTGGATTGATACTTTAGGGAGCTAATAGAGGTGGTAATGAAGAGAATATTAGCCAAGAAGAGGTTATTATAACCTATTTAATTAGTTTACAAGAGGAAATACGACCAACAGAGTGTCGTAAGAGGGGAGTTAGATAGATCTAACTGACAAGGTGTCATAAATTTGCAAGGGGAAGAATAGTTAGTGCAATATTAAGAATAATAGTGCATTGATCAAACTACAGGTATCTACATTTTCCCATCTTTGGGGTGACGTAAGCCACGCCACTTCAAAGAAAGTAAACAAACGTAAACGAGTAGAAAAAAATTAAAGGGGAAGAAGGAAAATTAATAGGATGAAGGATGAAGGATGCCCTCTCAAGTGTCGATGGGGTGATGGAGAAACTCAATTGGTGATCGAAAAAGAGATTAAAAAGAAATAAAAGTACATAGATAAGATGAGAAACAAGAAGAAAGAGGGATATTGAGCTATCCACAAATCAATTGCTAACAATATCTAATCATCATAATGCTTAGAATCCTCCTCATCGGTCCTTATTAAAATGTGAGCATGTGACAGAAGCATAAAATGACATGAAAATCCAAGGTAAAAACAACCTTCTTGTGCTAAAAATGACCAACTCCATGCAATATACATGAATGCAATGCAATATAAGAACTAAACAATATCACTTAATAGGGAAATAAGTACAATCACACACACTTAAACCAAAAACATTCAAGATAGTTGCACAAATATTTTGTTATCAAGATGCAGTCCCAAATGTTCTGATAAACGAAAAGGGTGAAGAATGATGCCCCAAGCAATGTGTATAATGCAAGGGAAAAGATGGAGGACACTTGGGTCTAGTGAAAAAGCAATGTGTATGACGAAAACAGTACTAGGAAACAGATATAGCCCCAGAGTATAGACAAAGTAAGCAACATAGCTTGTGTAGGTGATTGAAGATTTAGATGATTCTTGATTTGTTGTTTCAAAATATTTGAAAACGTCAACAAGATATGGGATGAGTGTCATCCGATAGACACAAATTTCAGTCTTAGATGAACTATTTACTCAGTTTGAAACTATTTCTGAAGTATTTCAATGTTTTTGGTTTTTATGAGATGTTTCTGAGTTCTTATTCTAGCACTTGGGATGATATTAGATGATATTGGTGTGGGGGTGGATAGATTTGTGATTATGTGCAGCCTCTATTACCCCCATTGATGATACGATGTGTGATGACTAGCTTAGCATACATGCATGATGTAATACATAGCATTTTTTTGTATATATGATGTAGTAGATGATGCTTTATATGTGATGAAATGATAGATGATAGATGTGATAACAAACAACTGTGTAAAACACACAATCAAAAGTTAACAAAACTAAACAAATATACACACACAAATAACACAACAAAATACGACTAAAAGAACACATGCAAATGCTTAGCAAGAGAGTAAAGTGACATCTAATATAAGCAAGTAAAATGAATTCTAATATATGCACACAACAAACAAAGAAACCTACGATAATATTTTACAAGTACGAAAGTTCTAAAATGAATGAAATGCAATACACAATCAAATCAAGAAAGATTCAATATAATATAAGAAAATGAACCATTCAAATAATAATCAATTCAACAGGATAAGTACATGAAGACTATTCAAACCAATAACTAAAAGAGACCTAAATACTACTTTGTTTTTTTGGGACAGCATTGATATATTTTCTAATGTTTTGGGTTATCTCGAAAGATAAAATTTCAAGGCTACAATTTTCATTGTTGTCTAGGTTTCCCTAAGATAACGTTGTGAAACGAATGTAGCTTTATCCCTGAAAAGGGAAATTTTCCAAATGTTTAGGTTTTTGTGTATCCCTTTTCCAAATATTTTTAGCATTTTCTAAGGTCATGTTCTGAAAGTAATGTACAAAAACAAAGAAGCATGGATGTCCCCAGCGTGATGTGGGAATATACAAAAGGAAGAATGTCACTCATGTATGCATGAGGAGGTTATAATGTGTAGGTGCTATTAGCGTTAGATGGGAGTCTACAAGGTATTTTCCTTTATACAGATATAAGAGAAAATGAGCCAGATCATGGTACGGCGAAGGTGGCTCTAGTAGGGTCCCTAGACCTAGCAAAGGTAGTCATATGTAGAAAGTGGTGATGATTACCCATCCTTTTGTAAGAGTAACTTGTGCCTGGAGAATTTTCCTTGAGCGGAAAAAATTGGTTTTCACTCAAAGACATGCCCACTATGCCATAATTGCATGGTTTTCACATGTGGACGACATGCTTTTTCTTTACTGTTTTCTCAATTTTTCATTTTTTTGCTTGTTTTTTCTTTGTTTTTCTATTTTTTAGTTCTTATTTGATATTCTTGTCATGCTTAAGCGTAGAACTGCTTGAGGTGTATGGCGTTCATAGGTTCTGGAATCTCTTCACCATCTAAATATGCAATTTTATAGGCTCTTGATCCATACTTTACAAATACTACATAAGGACCTACCCAGTTAGCCTCAAACTTACCTTTCTTTTCTTTTTCTTTGCCGATGTTCTTTTGATTTTCTTTTAGAACTACATCTCCCACATCAAATTCCCAGTGAATGATGTGTTTTTTGTATCCCTTGGACACCCTGTTCTGTAGACTTCTAGGTGATTGAGCGCTCTAATATGCTTTTCATCTAATAGCTCTAACTCTTTTAGGTGAGTAACTCTGTAGTCCTCATCTTTATCAAGATAGTATCTAAGAGATATTCTCAGGGAAGGAAGCTCCACTTCTAGAGGTATGATGGCTTCAATGCCATATATAAGTGAATATGGAGTCACACCAGTAGGAGTGCAGATGGAAGTACTATAGGCCAGGAGGGTAGGATGTATCTGTAGGTGCCAATTACGGCAAATTTTACTGACCATTTTCTCCATAATCCGTACAAGGGTTTATTACTGGCTTTTGCCTGTCCATTACCTTGGGGGTAATAGGGCATTGACCACTTGAGTTGGATATGGAAGTGTTGACACAAGGTTTTAACCATTTTATTTTTGAAGGATTTACGATTATCAGTGACAATGGCTAAAGGGATCCCGTAATGGCATATGAGATGGTTCATGATGAATTTTGAAATTTAAGTAACAGTGACATAGGTAAGAGGGACAGAGTCTACCCATTTGGTAAAATATTCGGTGATAGTGATGATGTGAGTATGACCATCTAATGAAGGGTGGAGCTTCCCTATGAGATCCAGGCCCCATTTAGAGAATGGAAAAGGCATTGCAATAGGTTGTAAGGCCTGTGTTGGCGCATGTATTAAGTTTTCATATTTTTGGCATAGTTCACACTTCTTTAAAAATTTGTAGCAATTTGATTCCATGGTAGGCCAATAATAGCCTACTCTTAATAGATTCTTAGCTAAGACTATGTTGTTGGTGTGTTCTCCACAAATACCACCATGTACTTCCTTAATGGCGTGGATAGAATCAGCAATATCCAAACAGCAAAGTAGATTCCCTTCATAGCCATGATGATAAAGGGTTCCTCCTAGGAGGGTATAATGGGCTATGCGGTGGATAAGGGCTTTCTTTTCAGAATGATTTATGTCAGGTGGAAAAGTGCCATCTTGTAGGTATTGAAAGATTGGATCATACCAAGGGGATAAGGGACCAACAACTTCACATGCTAAACACGACTCTGACATATCATATGCTGGCACTTTTAAATTTTCTACAAAGAAAGGCATCTTACTTTCCTGAGGGAGAATGTCCAGCAAAGACCTGATAGTAGCCATAACATCCATGGATATATTGTGCGACCTTGGTTTTTAATCAAATATAATCTGTGTAAAGTATTCCTTTAAGGTTTTAACCATCCTTTTATATGGAATAAGATTCTCATATTTAAATTTTTACTCGTCATTAACTTGTTTAATGATAATTTGAGAGTCTCTAATGACTCTTAGTTGTCGGATGTTCCAAGTAATAGCTAGCTTGAGACCAGCAATGAGCACCTTGTACTCTGCAATATTATTTGTGCATGGGAATCCCAGCCAAAATGCTCTTTGTATGACATCACCTGTTGGATTGATGAGGAACAATCTTGCTCTGGATCCATGGAAGGTGAAAGATCCATCAAAATAGACCTACCATTCTATGGATTCTTCAATATACATCATAGATGCATCTGGAATATCTAGGCACAAAGGTTCCATCCCTGGGAGAGGCACTACTGCTAACTGATCAGCAAGTACCTGTCCTTTTAAAGACTTCTGATTCACAAATTCAATATCAAATTCAATCAAGAGAATGATCCAATTAGCCATTCAGCATGTGAGGGCAGGTTTGGATAAAAGGTACTTGAGAGGGTCAACTTTGGATATAAGTTTGGTTTTATTATTCAGGAGATAATGGTGAAGCTTTTGGAATGTGAAGAAAACTGCCAAGCAGGCCTTTTCTATTTGGGGGTAATTCAACTTGTATGCGATCAAGGTGTGGCTAAGATAGTAAACTTCTCTCTCTTTATGGTTTAAGTTGTATTGGGCAAGTAATGCACCAATAGCAAACTAGGTAGCGGAAATATATAAGAGGAGAGGTTCCCCTGGGGTAGGTGGCATGAGTACAGGTGGGTTGGCCAACTATTGTTTTAATAGCATGAAGGCCTTCTAACAGTCAAGTCCCCAATTTAATGTGGCATCTTTCTTGAGAAAATGGGTAAAGGGGTTATAGTCATTTTTACTCCTATCGCAAAAGAAAGGAACCCCATGCGCGTCAGCCTATCACCCAGCGAAAGTTGAGCGCTCACCCGAGGCACGCAAAGGTACCGAGTCTCTCTTTTATGTGATTTTAGTGGGAAACATCATCTATGATTTTTGTAATTGATTTTAGAAGGGATTTTAGGACATACAAGAACCATAGGGCTCAGAACAGCCTCTAGATCCTTGCAGTCAATTTAGACCGAGTGCTTAACAGAATCCATAACAGGTATTGTGACAGAAAGAAACATACAAGCATCCATACTTAGCATGAAAGGAGAGAGAACTCATAAGAGAGAAATATGCATCAGAATCATTGATATTCATGTATTTATTATAACAATAAACCTTATTACATCCATGGAACCATTACAGAGGGTCGTAGAGAAGTAGACCGTAGTCATACATTGCACTGGACTTAATGTAACTAAGCTACCCAAAAGAAAAATTACAACCCCTAAGCCTAATGCATTCTCTCTCAAATATAACCATTCACTGATAGAGTCCTCAAAGTATTTCTGCAAAGCTCTGCTCACGTTCTAGGTATATCTCCATCTCTTCAGGTGCTTGTATTTATAACTTTCATGGACTACCAACTTGCCCTTCAGCACCCTCAAATCCAGTGTCAAGTGTCTTAATGTGGTCCTCCATACGAGCATGCTTCTCCAGGCCTGAGCTTTCCACTTTATCCCATGATATTCTTCTAGAATATTCCATCACAAGCATGCTCCTTCCTGGGCTAGCCTGTCGCTAGGCTAGCATCTTATCCATGCACAACCGAGTCATGCTTTTCATGTGTTTTTCCCTAGACGTCAAAAATTACTAAGTCCCAATCCTTTCGCTTGTCGCGCGTGCTACGTGCCTCCTTAGACCCTTCTCTTGCGTGCTTTTTCCTTACGTGCCATTCCATAAGTGTTACATTGTGCGCCTACGCATCTTCATACTTGGTCAATATTCCAGGGGTCCAACATCACCTCACACTACGCCTGTTCTCCATCCATGGAAACACTCCACGTAACCAAGATGTAGACTACCTCAAGGTGTAATCTTACATCTTATAAAAGAATAAAGGAATGAAATAATTGGGGAAGAATGAAGAATGGGGGGGGCATCAACTCATCAATCTAGGAAAATCCTTCCACAAGTCTGCCTCCAGCTTGTTCCATATGTCGACCTCATTATGTGCCTTCTGACAGAGGTCACCGATTAGGATGCTCACCTCTTCAAAACTTAGGCCAATTCCCTGGGTGCCCAAGGTGTCAACGATCTTCTCCATCTCTTTTCCCAATTCTTTGAGCGTGTCCATCCTCCTAGTAATCTGAGGATATAGTTCTTTCAGTAGAGCCTTGATTGAACTCCTTAATGTTTCAATCACGTCAGATTTTCTTTTCACTTCTGCAAGAACCTTGTCCCTCTCTACCATGTTTCCTTTGTACTTCTCTTGGAACTCCTTCATCTCAACTGCGAGTGTGGTGACTAAGGAGCTTGTTACCTTATCTCTGTCTACACAAGTATCATATGCGGCCTCAGCAGATTGGGCAGGGACTTTAAATTTTGTGAGCACCTGGCTGTACTCAGAAACGAGCACTCCCACCTTCAACCTATCCTCCTCCTTTAAGCATGCAGCCACTTCCTCTTCAGACTCTAGAGCCAAAGGTCGTCTCTCCATAGTGAGGAGGCACATTAAATATTCTAAACATTCTAGAAGGCATGAGTACTTTTGTGCGGGTGGTGCTAAGTCTGGGTGCTTTAAAAGGATGGCACTCTTGATAGACTCCACCTTCTTGTATACCTCCTGCACCTTTGTCTTTTCATCCTTTAACTCGCACCTTAGTTGTGCGCTGATCAGTTCTTCCTACTTCAAGCTCTTGGCCTTTCCCACCAGCTCCTCTTCTTTCTTCCCTAGTTTCTTCTCTAACACCCTTATTTTATCATTGCGCGCGAAGAGCCTAGCCTCTGTCTCGACTGTGACCTTGTTGAGCGCATTACAGAACTACTCATCTGAGAGTTCCTGGGCATTTACCCAGGGATTGGCTCCCTTTGACTCTGGTACTGTGATTATCGCTCCTTGGTAGACTTTGAAGTCTAGCTCATCAATGTGGGACTCAAACACCTAAGAGAGCATCTTGTTCATTCTAGGGTATGTGCCCTCCTTTTCAAATGACCCCATGGCTAAAATCCCTTCTGTGGGTACTGTGCTCTGGAACCACACACGTAGTACCTTTCTTAAGTCATTAATGTAGCCCATCACTTGTTTGTGTTCTGTATCGAGGGTCCTCCTTCCCGAGCACACACCTTTGGGAAAATTGGTTGTTAGAGTGGGACCTCCTCCCATGTTGTCATGCTCCTTATCAATGTTTTCCTCTCCTTCCTCCAGCACTATGTCAGTGTTGCTCTCTAACTCTTGATCTACCAGGGCCTCGAGCATTTTCTTTTCTTCTCTCTCTACCACCTCAGTGATCTGCTCCTTTATGAAGCTTATAGCTTCCTACTTTTTTGTGCCAACCTCCTCATTTCTTTCCATGTCCCGAGCACATTCTTCATCCCGGGCTACCTTGCGCCATGCGAATATAAAATCCTACTTCTCTTCCCCACTCTCTTCTCCTAAGTCATACACGCTGAAAACATGTGTCTCCTAGTCTTTTCAGGCTCATCCTCCTTGTTGTCGTCTTCTTCACTCTCACCTCCTCTTTTACCCATGTACTTCACCAAGTTTTCGGTCTCCTTTGAGTCAGCTTCCTCTTCCACCCTCTACTTTTTCCTGAGAGGTGGCCCCTTGACAGGGGATTCATCCTCTTCCTCTTCCTCAGGAAACTTTTTCTTGGTGAGTGGTTACCTAGGTGCCTCCACTTCTGATGTCTTTTCCTTCATCGGGGACTTCTTTCTCTACGTGTAAGTCTTGGGTTTGGCACTCATTTTTTGCATGCTCATTGTCTGAGTAGTCTTCACTCTTGGTGCTTCTTCTTCTTCTCTTCCTCTCTTCTTAGGCGTGGGCTTCTTCATACCCATGGGATCATCAGGTATGGAAACATCATTCTCTAGGTACGCACCCTTCTCAAAATTTGGTCTTATATAGAGGTATACGCATGCAGTGGATCCTCCTGTAATAGGTAGCATTATCAGCCTTGTCATCTAGACCTCATGCGACACGTACTTTTCTACGTACGTGTGCTTGCCACCAGGGTAGTTCAACCTTTTCCGCATCTCTTTGTGCTCCTGGTCCAGACTACCTAGTTCCAACTTTAGCTTCTTTGATTACTTAAATATATTTACTCCCGCCTAGAATTATTGAGTAGTGAATGTGAAGGGAAGCTTGCACCAAGGGCTCCATGATTCATCTACCAACCTGAACCTACTCAGGTAGAAATATTGATATACCACGAATTCGGCTTCCCCTTCAGTGGCTACTAAGCTTTTCTCGGGAATTTTCCACTCTGCCCCGAACACATTTCTTAGGCGCATATACCATTTCTCCAGTCATGCCTTGTGGGGTGTTGTCACTGTGTCATAGGCATAATTCTCAAATCTCTTTGTGGGTGAAGGATCCTCAGAAGGGTACTCCCATACAAACTTGTCTGGTGCGTCAGGCACTCCAATATCTGAAAATACGATGGTCATGAGGACGTTGCTGAAAAGAATTCTATCCCCCTCCTTCATGCAACTAAAAATCTCCTCCGCGATGTAAGCAGACAAGTTGTATATGGTGCCTTCTGTAACTTTTCTACAAACATGTAACCAAGGCTTATTGACCTGGGTCCATCTTTCCTAGCCATTCAGCTTTGTTACCAGATGCACAGTCATTTTAATCATGGGGTCCATGATGTCTAAAATGTCATAGTACCTCGACCCCTTCTTGCAGGCATATTCGTTGATGGTCTCCTGAATTACCTCCTTTTCGCTCAGGTCATCCTCCAAGTTGTTACTTCACATATGAGGCTTCTGAACTAAGAGATGAGTTGGGGAGTAACGCACATCTTGTGCCCTATAAAGTGGAAGTAATCTTCATGTACCCGTGACATTAGCCATTGATACAGGCACTCTGGCTTTCCAAAATAGGGTAACTCATATAGTTACAACAACCCTGCCTTCCCCATCTTGACCTTAGCATCATCATCATAGATTGGCAAGCCCTCTAGTGTTCGTTTACTCGTGGGGAACATTAATTCAAGTTCCATTTCCTTCTCGATCATGTTTTTTCAGTGGTTATAATCACTTACAAGCACATTTCTTAGGTGGGATTCCCACTCCTTACCCATCATTACCCCATCTGGGTATTGCATCTCTGCATACCATTCTTCATTCGTATTTACGTCGAGTTCTTGTTTTTTGGCCTTGCCCTTGCCCTTTCCTTTCTTGGGTTCCATTGTCGAGGTCCTTTTATCACTTCACTCTCTCCTTGTTACTTTGTCCTTCCACTTCTTTCAGTCTCCAATCTCAAATCTGTGATATAAAATCTCTTGAACCCGTGCCCTAGCTTGTCGAACCCTAGCTGGGATAGAAATTCCACAAGACGGCGTCTCCTTAAAACTTTTTTTCACACTCGTGTAACCCCTTATGGTCTACAAACTAAAACTGGCTTCTCACGCTTCAATCTCATAGATCGTTCTTCGTTCGATCAAATCTGGAAACCCTAGTTTGTAAACTCACTTCTTTCTCTTATTTCATAAAGTGAAAATGAAAATGCCTCAACCCTTTACTTATAGCTTTTCTCTTTTCAAACATTAAATGTGACTTCACCTACCACTGTACTTTTTCCATTTAATGCAGATTTTCAAACAAATTTTGTCTTCAGCAATTTCACTCACGCACCAAACCTGCGTGAAAACCCCTCCAACCTTCTGGCACACAACCAATCCAACATTACAGGAGACTCTTGCATGCGCATAACCAATGCCAAAGGCACTTCTTCTATCTTGATTTTTTTTTTCTCTCACCTACCTTGTGTTGCTTAAAATGCTTTCTCCTCCTTTAGTACGTGGGATCTACAAGTAGCCTTATCCTGGCACCAACCATCTTCATACACCTCTTTCAACTGGACCATTCAACAGGGCTTTTCAACACAACTTCCTTGGCACTCTAATCAGGAACTCCTTCACATTTCTCTACCCCACACTTAAATTAATGCGTGGTCCTTTGCACACTCACAAATTCTCCAAAATAGCAATAAGGTTACTGGTGCCCAAGGCGCAAAACAAAACAACAACGCAGAAGGGAAACAAAAGAAAGGTAAAAATGCATAAAGGAAATTCTAAACTAACTGGCAAAACTACCTTATTTACAAACACCAAGAAGACTTATTTATAGTAGGGCTTCAGCCTACTCCCATTGAAGTGTCCAAGCAACTTCGTCCCATCCAGCACTTGTAACTGGCACACGCCCGAATCAAGGATGTACAAGATTATGTAAGGACCCAACCAATGGACTTTCAACTTCCCAGGATGGTGTAGAAATTTAGAATCATATAGTAACACTATCTTCCAAACCTTGAACTTCTTATTTCTAATATGGCAATCATACCAAGCCTTCTTCTTTGCTTTTTCTGTTGTTTGGCTCCACATAGCGAGTGATCATCTCTCATCCAACTTCATTAACTCCTTAATCCTTTCTTCCAATGATTTTTCATTGGCTAACCCTCCTGCGTGTGTTATTCGTAGAGAAGGCAACATGAATTCAACCAAAAAAATAGCTTCCGTACCAAACACTAACTGAAAAGGTGTGGCTTTGTTCAGCCTTTTATACATTGTCCTGTAAGCCCAAAAAATTGTTGATACTTTTTCATCCCAATCTTGTCTTCTGACATCAGAAATTTTGGTCAGGGTATGACTCAGTATTTTGTTGAATGCTTTTGCGCTTCCATTTGCTTGTGGGTAATAGGGCGTAGACTTGTGATGAGCCACCATGAACTTTGATAACATGATCCTCATGGTCTCATTCAAGAAATGCGTACCCCTATCACTGTTAAAACTCAACGGACACCCATACCTTGTGATAATGTTCTCCCAAAAGAACCTTACCACTGTAGTTGTTGTGTAATCTTTAGTCAGAGCTGCCTCTGCCCACCTTGTCAGATAATTCGTGCAAGTGATGACATAATGTGACCCAGTCCTACACATTGCTAGTGCAATAGGTCCTACAAAGTATATTACCCACTTTTCAAAAGGCTCCATGCTAGGGATAGGATGCAAAGGCATTTCATCTCTCCTCCCTAGTTTGCCAATGCACCAACAATGGTCACACACTTTACAATAGTCTTTATAATCCTTGTACAGGGTTTCCCACCATAAACATGCCATTAATATCTTATGTGCGGTGGCGTCACCTACATAATGTCCACCTGTATTTCCTACATGTGCCTCCTCTATAATGGTTAGGTGCTCATGCTCTAATACATACCTGCGCAAAACTTCATCACGTCTTAACTTGTATAAGTCTCCATTGATTAACATATAGGGCACAACGCGTATGGCCAACTGCTTTTCTCTAAATTCTTCATTCCTTCCGGTGTCACACCTTCCTTCAAAAATACTACAATCTCTTCCAATTCTGAAGGTGCACGTCGTAACCTAAACAGTTGCACGTCTGGCATTGTTTTCTCAATACTCTGTGTGTCCTCCCCTGGATCAATTTTTGACAGATGATCAAGCCCACAATTGATTTTTCCAGGCTTCACTACAATGGTGAATTCAAATTCTTGAAACAATAACACCCACTGACATATGTTCCCTTGTAGAACAGGCTTGTTCACCAAATAATTTAATGCCATCTGATCAGTGTAAAACACAAAGGGTGTTGCTAGCAAATACTATCTAAACTTGAAAAGCACATAGATCATTGACAATTCCTCGTGCTCAGTTGTGGTATAATTCTACTCTACTGGTGTTAGCTTCCTAGTTACAAAACACAGAGGATGATCAACAATCCCCTCACCTGGTTGTGCAAGCAATGCTCCAATGGTGGTCCCTGAGTCATCTACATGGACTTGAAAGGGCTTGTCTAAAGAGGGAAAATGTAATATAGGTGCGGTGACAAGCCTATCTTTTAATGTATCAAAATCCCTCTATTGCACCTCTCCCAAATGGAAGACACTTTTATGTCTAAGAAGCTCCTCTAAAGGCGTCGCGATCTTGACATATCCCTTAATAAAAAAATTGTAATAGCCCGTGTGCCCAAGAAATCCACGCACTGTGCTCTGGCTAGTAGGCTCCCCTAATCCCACAATAATTGCAACCTTAGCAGGATCTACTAGCAAGCCCTCCTTACATATGATATGCCCTAATAAAGTCCCAAAGGGTGTAGTAACACACACTTCTTAATGTTGAGGGATATCCTCAACTGCCTACACCTCTCAAACATGAACCTTAAATTGTCACAATGCTCTTTAACCAAAACATAAATTTTCCAATCATCCAAATAGACCTGAAGAAATTTATGGATGAAGTCCTGGAATGCTTGCACCACTATACGTGAAAAAATAGTAGGTGCATTCGTCAACCCAAAGGGCACAACTGTATATACAAAACTTCCCCACTCGGTGGCAAAAATTGTCTTCTCCTGGTCCTCCTTTGCAATCCGGACTTGGTGGTAACCTAAGAATCCATCCATAAAGGAATAGATTTCATTCCCAGTGACTCCTTCCAAAATTTCTTCAGTGAAGAGGGTTAGAAAGGGATTAATGACATAAACTGTGTTTAGCTCCCTATAATCCACACAAATCCTAATCCGCCCATCCTTCTTGATGTTGATTACCATTGGTCTTATCTATTATGATTCTTCCACTACCTCAATGATCCCAGAAGCTATCATTTTATCAATCTCCTCCTTAACCTTCATGCATAAATTGGGATTCATCCGATAGGGCCTTTTCCTAACCGGGCGCGCACCATCCTTCAGTTTTATCTTCATCTCCCCCAAGGAGTGGTGAATGCCTTTGAGCTCATGGTACCCACGTGGGAATAAATCCTCAAATTCACATAGTAGATCAATGATCTTAGATACTTCCTTCTTTGACCAGTAATCTCCAATAATATCTACCTTAGGTTCTTCTCCTAAACCAATGTTAACTTTCTTCATCTTTAAGGGCTCCTGGTAGGCACGTGTGCAAGTATCTACACTGTCCACTACCTCGCGCGTTCCTACATAATGGCTAACATCTAAGATTTATAATTTCTCTCCATCAATCACATACACCAACTTTCCCTTTTCTTTTTCCAAACACGCACGCTCAAGTTGTAACTCTTTTGTTTCCTCTACTTCTTCTTCAAAGCATGCCCCCAATCTTGGTTCACCTAGTAATTCCAACAACCTATCTTCCATCCTGACACTATCCCCCATGGTAAGGCACTTGATACCCTGTAAGGCCTTATCAACTGATGGTTTGGTACTCCAATACTGAAAGGTTTGAATAAGGTCAGCTGCGAGCTCTTGCCAATTCCTTGTCTGACAACGTGTCTTTGAATAAATATACCATACATGCGTAACCCTATAGTGTAGAATATAACTTGTGCACCCACAGGGATGGTGGAAAAGCTTCTGTGCCTTCTCTCCAGACCCGTTCACACTCCTGGATATAGAAAGAGGTGGGCTCCTTCCCATGGTACTCCTTGATGATGGTGGGTACATTGCTCCTAAAAAATCTGGCAGAGAGAGAATTTCTTACCTCGCGCTACTCTAAAAGGCTCTCCTAATGTGTGGCCCACCACCGCATTGCTATGCCAAGAAATACATAACTTAACATCCCGCTTTATTCCTTCGCATCCTTCCACTAAGCTTCCACCTCCTACAGAAAGATCTCATGGAAGGCTCCTCCTGAATACTTGGGAAGTTCTTTTCCTCCAATTCACCTAACCGTGTGCACCTTCGTTACCTTTGTCAGCAACCATCTCAATAACCATCTCATCAATTCATAAGTCTCATGCACCCAATTGTCACATGTCAGACTAGTGGTATCACTCACTGACTGAGCAACTTCAAACTGGATAACCCCGTTAGTAGGGTGTATCATCTCAGGGTCTCTAATTGAGCGCACATATATCATTTCAGAAATTATTCCCCCAACAGTTCAATATAGGGTGTCGACTTCCCATCAGTCAGGGGTATAATGACCCATTCCTCCTTGTTCTCGAAGCTGATGTACCCTTTGTTGAATCAAAGGTCTGCATTATTCTTGTAACACCAGGGGCGCCCAAGTAGTGTTGGGAAATTGTCCGCCTTGGCGAGCACCAAGACTTTGAAGTCCACAGTAAACTTGGCTCCCTGGATAGTACTAGCTACAGCCTTTAAGACACCAATAGGAATTTCCTGAGTCTTTTTTTCCATATACAGCACATTCGAATATGGCTATAACGCAGGTCTTCCCATTTGATGTCATGCATCCAAAGTTAGAACATTAACCTCCACCCTTGTGTCAATGAGGATATTACTAAGGAGCCATCCATCTACAACTACATTCAACGTAATCTCATTGTCCTAATCGAGGCTATGAGGGGGAAGGTTCACGTGCAAGACCTATCTCTCGGGCTCTCCTCCGGCATGTGATACCTTCTCTATCAACCATGATCCTAGCAAGGGAGTGATATTCTCTTGCCTTAGCATTTTACACACCTCCTTGACCTCATCTAGGTCATCCTTTTATGCCTTGATTCTCCTTCCTTGTTCCTCCCTCCTGGATTGCTCCTTTAGACATTGGATTTCCCCTTATAAACTTCTGAATGACATCCATGGTGTCCTGATATACACCTCCTTTGGATGCACAAGGTCTGGGTACTTTCCATGAACTGATTTCCTCCCTTGAAACCAGGTCCTTCGGTCCTTGGTATCTCTCTTGCATGCACGTGGCTTCTGCCCTTGTTGTTACCAAGATAGGGTCCAAAGCTGCATCCCGTGTTACCTGAGGCATCCACTGTATGCCTGCCTTCTTAATGTTGACCATTACAATGCCTTTAAACTTTGCAGTGCTATGCTGATTCATGTGCTCAAACAACTCCGGGAACTCCTCATACTTATGATTCTTTCCACACCATGAGCATTGTAATAGGTCTTGACCACTCTCACGTTTGTAATGTCTCTATAGATCCAAAATTCAAACAGGTTCCACACATGAACTCACTCCTTCCTCCTCCATGCGGTTACCACAGACCATGGAATCCTCCTACAAAAACCTCTTCCACGCATGCCTCCATCTACGTTCTCCTCATAATGGCAATCATCACCCTTGGAACTACTGATAACATTGGTTTGGCGTACCCCATGATCAATGGCCTCATGGATCTAATCAATGAGCCTATAGTCCTTAGTATCATGGGTTGTAGAGCTGAAAATCTTACAGTAACAAGACACATTCTTCCGGATTACACGTGCTGCAACAAGGGGCATCTACTTAAATCATGGTCCCCATGAAAAATTTCACAATCTAATGTTATGGCGCGTACTGTCCTCCAGGGGAAATTATCCTTAACGTGCCCCTCTAATTCACAATTTGCATGCACCAAAAACCACTGCATGAGTCTCATGGGTTGAGTTCACAGATAGTTTTTCCAACTACTTGGCCATAGCAGAAATCTGAGCCTCCAGGAATGGTCTAGCATGCTAGTATCAACACTACCAATAGCCTCAGCACGTGAAGAGCACGCTTCTAATGCCTCGCGCGGGTCTGTAAAAGTTTTATAAGATAATTCCCTTCTAAAAAGGGGTGATCAATCCTCTAAAAAACCACTAAGCATGCTACGAAGGATGAATATCATATGATAATTTAGAAAAGAGGGTTTTAAAGCATGCATCATACTCCTGCACACACTCTCTACCATTCCTTATTGTATCTCCTTCATAGCACTGATGCTCTTCTGCTCAAACTCAGGAATGTGGAATTCTACCAAGAATGTGTTCTTTAAATCAGTATAGTCCACCACTATTTGATGAGGGTCATATTTCCTATACCAGCTATGTGTGCATCCCTCCAACATAGTTAAAAATTGACTAGCCTTCTGTTCTGAGGTTGTGATCCCCTTTGAATGCCATAGTAGTTCACACTTATGAACATGTTCTGTAGCATCCTCAATACCTATATAATTAGGCAAATGTAGACACATTTTAAAGAAAACTTGTGGGGATGGTTGGGATCCGAATCCTCCTAAGCCAGAGCCACCAGTTTCTACCTACATGTTGTTAAGTGCCCTAAACTATGTGAGATAGTGCCATGGTGGAGGAAAAAGTACTAGAGTTTTTGCATGACTCCTTGTTTGAAGGCACCGCTTCGATGAGGAAGAATCATAGGAGGTACATTTTGAGCACACCTGCATCGTGAAAAGGAGTTCCCACATTTGGTCTACATGGTAGATGGTGCACCTAGAGGTGTAGCAACTTGGATGCCCCAGCTACCAATATGGGTATGCATGAGGTTACTGGATAGATGTTGATGAGCAAGCGCTCGTGTGTTTACCACAAACCCGTGAAAACTAATAAGGTCCTAACATTGGGCTCAGTAGGTGGAACCCAAAGAAGATACTAAATGAGATATTACTACCTCGGAAAGGGAGGTTTCAACAGATTACCTCCATCTGTTGCCAACTAGATTAGCAGGATATTATTCCCGCATGGTCTACCACAAACTCAATGGATTTCAGCACTCTTTAGGTCACTAGATGTGGATCAAATGCGTGCCAAGGAGGACTTCGTGCACCAATTCAGAAGATACTCTTATCAAATGAATCCGAAAGGGTTTGCATATCAAATGCTTGCCAAGGAAGAGATTGATACAGACTGATCAGGCATCCATGCACTCATTGACGTAAACCTCGAGGAATCCTAGAGTGGATACAGTCTGATGGTCATCATACATTAAGAAGAATGGGAAGATAAGGATTTGCATCGATTAGCAGGGATTTAAATGTGATGTGTTTCATTGATCCTTGAGTCGTCTCAACCTCCCTTCACTGAGGATATCTTGGAAGGCAGTAGGCATGGCTACGAGATCCATTCTTTCACAGATGGACTTCCTCACCCAGATACTCATTAGGTTAGAATTGTAAAGGAGGACCAAGAAGAATAGCAACTTTTTCCAAACTAAATGGGAAATGTTTTCCTATACAATCATGCCCTTTGGAGCTAGAATAATGCGTCTTCTATATTTTCACGATTCATCTGTGGTTCAGGCCTTCATCCACAAGTTTTTACAAGTCTACCTAGATGACCTCCGAACGGTGTATGGATTAGTGAAGAACCATGGCATGACAATCTTAGGTTGATGTTTAAGATAGTGCAGATAGTTAATTATATCCACTCGACGTTCCACAGAACATGTCCACTTCAAATACTCCATCTTGGCACCCTATTGGGATTCATATCATATGTAAAGAACGCTTGTTGGTGGATCCTGCCAAAGTTGTCGTTATTTTGGGATTAGGGGAAGAGTACCATCCATAGCACGGTGCATAGGGATTCCTTGGACATACAAGGTATTACAGGAAGTTCATACAAGGGCTATGCCAGAGATTCTCTTCAAGCACATCTGGAGGCAGTTTCTAAAACATAAGAGTATGTTCCATTGGGGAGAGGCACTGAGCTAGATGTCATCCTCCATGGACACATTGAAGAATAATTTAATCATTAATGTGCCCATACGTTACATTTCCATTCTATGGGATAAAAAATTATCACGTGCATGCATGATGCATCTGGGATGGCAATTTGACAAATCTTCAGCACAGATGTCCTAGAAAGGGAACCAAGATGTAGTCATACTTTGTGCTCCTATCACTAGTAGGAAGTTAACCCTATGCATAACAGAATTATACTACCGTGGAGCATCTTAGGCATTCACCTGATGCATGCGCGGGTATACGAGTCTACAAAATTTAGGTAGTATTTTCTAGTGGGACACCTCATCTATCTTTTATACGGACCACGTGGCATTAAATTAGTTGGTGAATTTAGCTCGTCTTACAAGGGCACATATGGCTCAGAACGTGTCCTATTGATCTTCTGGAGTTTGATTTTAGACTGGTTGCTTAACAAAATCCATGGGTAGGAGTAATTGTGATAGAAAGTAACATACACATTTCCATACTTAGGATTGAATCAGGAGAGAGAACTCACAAGAGAGAAATGAGGCATCACAATCACTAGATGTACATATATTTATTATTACAGTGCACGCCCTCTATTACATCCATGGAACCATTATCATTATGTTCACTAAGAAGTAGACCAGGTAGTGGTGCCATTGCAAGGGACTGAATGTACCTTAGACTACCCAAAAGAATTAGTTGTACGAGTTTCACCCTACATGCCTGAATGCAGTGGATACTTGTACCGAAGTATAGGCATTCATTGATAGAGGTCTTGCACCGTATGTGTACTGGAACATGAGCTCCAGTTGCAATTTCATAGAAGAAGAACATGGTATGAATCTGCAGGATGGAACTATGTAGGAATAGCTTCCACGGCGACAAAAGAATTTACCCTGGCAGCGTCCTCAGATCTGGTGGGAAACCCTTTACCAAGATGCGGTATTGAGTATTACAAGCAGGCTGTGATCCATTGCCAGCACCTTGGTCCAGTTGTAGACATCTATAATTATGCCCAAGCAATTTAAATACTTAAATTGTGCTAATTATCCCCTTTCTCGCAAATCAACGACGTATCGTCAAAAGCGCTCATTTTTACTTATATCATCATTAATTAATTACACTAAGCTAATTAATTAAGTTGCCTATCCAACAAATACCCTAATTAACGACCTTTCGTTAATAAATCACCCCTTCTACCTAGACTAATTAATTATTATTAATTAATTAGCTTTCCCTTCCATTTAACTCAATAAATCAATATTTAATTAATTTAATCCCCTTATAATAGCCTAAATCGCACTAATATTCTTCTAATTGGCTTCTATAAGCTTACACCTACCTATTAATTAATCACCTTTGATTAATTAAAATACCCCCCAACTCCCATGACTTGCTAAACATGTATTAAACCCTTCTAAAGTAAGGTTACCTTTAATAAAGCAACCTTATCCATTCCTAATCATGTTTTAACTTTATCCCACATTCATGAGAATGTGTTGAATCCTTTATCCTTTGGGCTATATAAAGAGCCATCCACCTACCTTTTTACTCACACCTAAACTTTCTAAGAGAGCAAATGCAAAGCATATAGCAAAGAGACTAAGAGCTTGCACCTTGGCCTTTTGAGAGTTCATCATCTTGAAGAGTTAAGCCTCTTTCTTAAAGTGCTTGGGTCATATGGGAGGTGTCAAAAGGGTCTTGTAGCCCAACTTTGATTAGCCCCCATTCCTAGGTTCTTGGAACATTAAGGACAACTATTTTGATAGCCATAGAGCTTACTTAGGTCCATTCATTTATTTGTTTGTTAGAGAATAGAGGAGTTTAGATATTTATCATTGTTAGTTTCAAAGTTTGTATTTATGAATGCTAGCATCTAACCCTTGTTTAATTCTTATCATGATGGTGTTTATGCTTTGTTTTAGCTAAATTGTAGAACTATTTTAGGTGGGTAGTTCTTTCTTCATTTAATTTAGCATTAAGAAAAGTATACATGCACACATTTGGCACGCTTGGTGGGACTTACTCCATTGTCCTTTGCACTTAATTTCAAGTTTTTGTAGTTAAGTTTCATTTTTGGTTACTAACCCTCTTTTACATATGTTGATCTAACTTATTTTTTTAACTTGTTTTGTTGAGTTTGCATGTGTTGGGGTATTCCTTGTAGGTATGAAGGAGGTGAAGTGATGTCAAAATTGGAATTGATGGGAAAATTTCAAGATTTCTCCATATTTTCATTTTTAGAGCTTACTATTTCAACATTTTACATGCTAGTTTTGTCAATTTCTTGAAAAATTTCAATTCTTGAGCATGTAGGTTAGTGTTTGATAGTGCTGAGTCTTCTATTTACATATTAATGTGGTGGGTTGCTGTTAAAATTTAATCTTGGTGATAAAATTTCAATATTTCATCATGTTTTCATTTTTAGAGCTTACTTTTTCAACATTTTACATGCTAGTTTTGTCAATTTCTTGAAAAATTTTAATTCTTGAGCATGTAGGTTAGTGTTTGATAGTGCCGAGTCTTCTATTTACATATTAATGTGGTGGGTTGCTGTCAAAATTTAATCTTGGTGAGAAAATTTCAAGATTTCATCATGTTTTCATTTTTAGAGCTTACTTTTTCATCATTCTACATGCTAGTTTTGTCAATTTCTTGAAAATCTTAAATTCTTGAGCATTTATGTTAATGTTTGATAGCATTGAGTCTTCTATTAATTTATATTAATGTGATGGGTTTTTGTCAAAAATTGAATCTTGGTTGGAAAAATTTTCCCATTTTGCAGAATTAAAGGACGTTTTTTTTTGACATTTTTTTAGTGCATGTCAAGTGCATAACCGTGAGCATAAGAGGATATGCGTAACCCATCTTCCGAAGGCCATAACTTTTGCTCCCGACATCAAAATGAATCCATTTTTTTTGAGTTGGAAAGGTATTGAAGTTAAATATGCAATGAAAACATAAATTTAGGATTTATACTTACATAAGTTGTAGGTTTCTCTATTATTTTAAAACTGGTCATTTTTTAACATGTCTAATGTTTTGATGAATGTTGTATTTCTATGCTTACTCGATTTCGACCAAAGCGTGTGTATGCTCTTCTCTTGCACCTTTTGGTGATCTTGAGAATCAAAAACAACTTTGATCTATATCTTTTTAACATTGGGATTAAACTTAGAAATTTAATTATTCATTTTGCTTAAGGGAATGAACATTTATCAAAAAATTTGTATGGTTCATTGATTGAAAAGATTTTATTTACTTTTTAGTTGGATTATTTGTTGTGTATGCTCTTCTCTTGCATCCTGCGATGATCTTGAGAATCAAAAGCAACTTTTAATCCTCTTTTAAATAATGTGATTTTCTTGGAGAACTACTAACGCTTGAGTGCAGGACCTAAAAACGCTTGTCAAAGAAAGGAGGAATCAAAACGAAATCAAAAACTACTAATACAGTTGTTATACAGGTTGCCAAAAGGTGTTCAAGAAAACCACACCTAATTAAACAAGAGAAAAAGAAAAACATATTCCAAACACTATATTGCAGGTTTCAGAAAAGGGTACGTCCCTCTCCGCTCAACTAGAACATAACCCCTTTGGCATAACGCCTTAAGCTACAACAATGGGGGTGGTTCCAGGAACCCCAAAGTAGTCCACGCAAGAGGGAACCTTGTGGATGAAACGGGAAGTGCTCCGTACTACCTACTTGACTACTAATTCCTTTGTGAGATAGAGTTATAGGTTGTCCGTTGTGGCGACCCCAGTGATAGTACACGTAGACGCACTAGTTGCCTACTGTTCTTGAAGGGGGTAAAGTAAAGCCGAGATACTCCCAAACTAGTCAGTGCGACTTTTTGGGTAAATCACGCTCGCTCGTGGAAAATTTGTAACACCTAGGGCAAGAGAACCACCTAGGAGAATATACTTTGGCCAGGAGCCCACTTTGACCATTTTAAAACAGTGTTAAGTTGTGAACCTTATTTTTGAGAAACGTGTGATGTATTACTTTCGCCTAGTTTTTACTTTCCTTAGGGCGAGGTGAAACTCTGCCGAAGTGAGACTAGCATCTTTCGTCTTTTTTTCTTGATTTATTTCCTTCATATTCTTTTGACACTTTGTTGATCAAAAGATGTGTGATTACCTTTGTGTTGCCATTCGACTATTTCTCTCACTTTTATGTCTGTTTACGCCCATCTATGTTTGTGGCTGGGTTATTTAAACGTCTAAAGTGAGTGGAGGTGTTTTCACGTCATTTGGTAGCCATTGTGATCTTGATACCCACGTCAAGATCATCATTGTAGTTAGGTGTGGTTCATCATTGCGGACTTCCATAGAGGAGTTAGCTTGTTTATCTCGTATCATTATAATTTCGATATTTACGTCTTGTTTCTTGTAAACTTGACATAAATACTTATATTGTACGGTTACGCTGCACACATTCTTAACTATTCCTAGCTATACTTTGAGCTTTTTTTTTGTTGTTCGGTTTTATTATTACCTCGATTTCAAAATGTGCTAGGCACTACCATTTGTGCATGTCATATCAATAACACCTCGATATCAATACTTCACTTTCTTGCAAAGTGGGTTAACATATCTTGGTGATATTGTTGTGTCATTCACAAATGGTAATTGGCACTTTTTGAGATATAGGTCTTAATCAGACTTTAGCTTGCTCATCATATATCTTGATTGGAAGATCGCATTTAATTTCATGTATTTACTTATGTCTTGTTCATTCCTTTGAACTTGGCATAAGTGGAGACATCTTGTTAATCATCTGGCGTCGTAAATTACTTTGGAACGTAGTCTAGGAAGTATTTCATTTGATTAGGTTTTGGTACCAAACGATTGTTTCATTGGTGAATTTATCACTTTATCACATTGGTATTCTCACATTGTTAATTTACTCTTAACACGTATATCTTGTGTTTCACTTAGGGTTAGACATTGAATTTTGAACAAATCTATAACTTACCTTAGTGAAATTTATCACAAAAACATGGCTCCCAAGACGCGTTTAGGGTTAAAGAAACAAACATATGAGGAACAACAGGCGCAAGCTTGGGAAACCTCTAATAGAAAAGGGTCAAACCCATCTATCGGACACGATCTAGGACCACTATTTTCTGTAGAAAAGAAAACAGAAGAGATGGTCGATCATAGTGGAAATGAATTAGAATCACCACACGCAGACTTCGATTTTGACCCCACTCTACTAGATGAGTTTCTCCTTAGAAATAAAGATAGAGTTTTGGCACGGGTCATGGAATTAGGGGCTAAATTTCCCACCGAAAATGAACCAATATTACCTACAAATGACACTACTAAGGAAGAATGCCCCCTTATCAATATGGAAGATATTTTAACAGGTGGGCATGCTTCCATTTCTTACGCAGAAAATGATAAAGTGGTAGGGCATAGAATACCCCTCATCAAAGTGCCATGAAGAAAAAAGATAGAACATGAGACAGGGGAAGAACCTCCACACTACGAAGAGGAAGAACCTTTAGAAGAAGAAGACACAAACCAAGTCACAATCCAACAACAACTCAGTAACCTAAGCCGAAAACTAGCTTTGCTTACTTTCTAGGTACAGAAAGACACAAACAAGAACGTTCAAAAGTCAAAGCCTAAGTTTAGGATCCACGAACTCCATCGAGAAAACCAAGGAGAAGAAGACACAGGGTATCATCATGTACACATCCCCGCTTCTCCCACTAAAGAACAATTTCTCGCACAAGAAGTACAATATATGAAAGCAACGCTTGTGAGCATACAAGAAAGAAATATAGGGAGTATTAGGAAATACCAATATGAAGAACTATGCCCCTATCCTTTTGACAAGACAATGACCCTTCAACCCTTTCCAAAGAAATTTGATATGCCAAAGTTCGACAAATACAAAGGAAAGGGAGACCCAAGGGATCATGTTAAATATTTCTACATGGCATGTCAAGAGGTGTCTTATAGTGATAATTGCCTCATCAGACTTTTTCCTAAGAGTCTCGGAGGTCAAGCATTAGAATGGTTTACGCGCTTGCCACGAGGATCAATTTTCACATAGCCAGAATTGGCGGAAAGATTCGTGCGTCATTTCTCATATAACATAGAGAGTGATGTCACCATGACAGACTTGTGCGGCACAAAACAACACCCAAATGAGACCTTCGCCAGCTTCCTCCAACGATGGAGAGGGATAGCTAGTCGCTTCCCTTGCGCTTTCCCTGAGAAGCAGCTAGTCAGTATTTTCATCCCTAATATCAACCCAGATATAGCTTTCCACCTCCAAATGCATTGTGTCCGCACCTTTGAGGAGGTTATCGAGAAATGGTTTCAAATAGAAAAGGCTCTCATTGCCAAAGGCACCCTCAAAACCAAATCTAAAGACAACCAAAGTCTCAAACCCACTGAAAAGCCAAAGATCTTTAACAAAAACAAAAACGTGGTGGGAGACGGAATCACTGATTCCAAACGTGTTCAAATGGTCCAAACCAGTCAACCTTTTAAACTGACCAAGGGCCCAATTCAACCACCACCAAAGCGATGAACATTCACCTCCCTCAATGAACCATTGTCTGTCATACTAAAACAGTTGGATGCGGCCCACATGATGACCTATCCTACAATGCAACCGTTTGATGAAAACACTCCTAAACCTTCATGGTATAAGGAGCATGAATACTGTGAAATGCATCGCGTTAAAGGTCATAAAACAGACAAATGTTTGCGAATTCACCACTATATTCAAGACCTCATTGACAACAGGGAGATAGAGGTGGATAACCCTAACCACATGCAATCACCTAACGAGAAAATGGGGATTTATAAGGAACCATTCCCCAAGCATGATAAGTCGGAAAAGGCAAAACCGGATCGGGGATAGTCATCCCAAACCTATAAAGCCATGAATTACTTGTATACCAAGAGAGATAACAATCATTACGATTCACTTATTGGATGTATTCGCTCCCCTACTGATTGTGTCAATACCATCCGGATCAAGGGAAAGGACTGCGCTGCGGTAACAAGGCGTGCCCGCCTCGTGATTCCAGAACCCTCTCTGTTGACCCCGCAAACTAGTAAATATAACCTTTTAGAACAACTTGAGAAGACACCTGCTAAGATCTCAATCTTAGATCTTCTCAAGATATCCAATGTGCATAAGGACATTTTGTATCAAACTCTTCAGGGGTCGGGAGTGCCTTTAGAAGTCGATCCTGCATACCTTCAAGCCACGGTGGCAAATATTACACCCAGTGAGCATCTCACTTTCAACCATAGGGAGGTCCCTACCGAGAATCCTACACATAATCTTCCCTTATACATTGAGGTAGTTGTTACCCACAGGAAAATCAAATGGGTGCTTGTGGATAACGGATCTGGATTGAACATCTGCACGCTTAAATTAGTCAAACAATTGGGACATATGGAAGAAGATCTTGAGTCCCATATCATCACTATCACCGCATACGACAATGCAGAAAGAGAGTCAGCAGGCACCATTACTCTGCCAATGGAGGTGGGCCCCACTTTCCATCAGACAAATTTTCATGTCTTAGACTTGGAACTTCCATATAATATGCTTCTAGGCCGACCATGGATCCATGCCATGCAAGCAGTGCCATCAACATTTCATCAATACATCAAGCTGAAGCATGAGGGACATACAATAACAATACCAGGAGACTCAGAGCCCTTTGCTCATTGTAGAGCTCTTAATAGCTTTGCACGAAAGGGTACATATGCATGTCCCTCCATAGATATAGCTGTCCCTCTTCATTCTGAGGCCATGGAATCTCGAGTAGATTCAAATTCTCTTAGTTCTTGCACTCATGGGGCATCTACTTCAACATCTCCATTTAATTCATGGGAGATGAAAATTCTGGAATATGGTTGTGGGGAGTATAATGTACAACAAGCGCTCTTGGTTTCTGACCTCTCCTTGTCGCCCAAGACTAGAGGTTGACCCAACTACCACTTCAAGAGATCTAGAGAGGAACATACTATTGGGTCATTCCTACCTGGAGGCTTGTTGGCTGAGGAAAAATTACTTGATCCACCTACTACTTGGGTCCCTGAGGACACTTAGCCATCTTGTTATCAAACCCTAGAATATGAAAAATCTAGCAGAATGTACTATATGGGCTACAAAGGGCTAGGATGTGGGAGGAATGAACAAGGACAAAGAGAACCAGTCCCTCTTCCACATTTCAAAATAGAAAGATATGGCATTGGTATTCGCCCTTATGGAGCACACCCCAACGATCAAGATGCGACTTTTTCTGAGCATGAGGATAGCTCCAATTATCTAGACAGCAATATGGATTCCTGTTGTAGCCAATATGAGGATCTGGCCTCCACGAACCTTTTCATGAATAATGTTGTCCTAACCATCACCCCTAATGAACCAACCCTTGACCTTGTATACCCCTCCCTTGTTGAATGGGACCAACAACGTCACGTGCCACTAGATTTATTCGAGAATGACGAGGCTATTGCAGAGTTCATGGGCATAAGGGATAAAATTCCCATTGGAGATCACAAGAAGGGTTTCTTTATCGACTTAGACACCTGCGCCTACTTCGGCGAGGAGGCTGAACTTCGTGGTCAGAAAAATTTAAAGAAAAGCGAGGGCAAGAGTTCTAAAGAAAAGCCTCGGCAAAAATCAAAGTCCAAGTCACACAGTGAAAACCTCTTTGAGGCATTGGCTGACAAACAAATAATAAAATCAAAGGACAAACAAAGTGACCACGCCAAGGATGAAAATCTCATAGAGACATCCTTGGATGAAGATCTCAACCTACCTCCCGATCCCACGCGTATGGAGGATTTATCAAAATTGTTAGTTGAAGAAACCATTGATGTCAATATTGGTACTAAAGAAGATCCCAAGATAGTAAAATTGGGAGCTTCACTCTCAACCAAAGAACAAAAGACGTTCACTATGCTACTACGAGAGTTTATTTATGTGTTCGCATGGTCTTACAAAGACATGCCCGGCTTAGATCCAACTTTTTTCGTGCATAACTTGGTTGTGCACGTAGATGCTAAGCCTATCAAACAGAAGCTTCGAAAGATGCACCCAAGAGTGGCCTTGTTAGTTAAAGAAGAGTTGGAAAGGTTGCTTGCAGCAGGATTCATCAGGCCAATTGATTATTCTGAATGGATATCAAACATTGTTCCTGTCCAGAAGAAACCTATTGGTATCTGAATTTGCACAGATTTTAGGGACATCAATAAAGCTTGCCCTAAAGATGACTTTCCATTGCCCAACATTGACATGATTGTTGACTCAACCGCAGGGTATGAAATGCTATCACTTATGGATGGCTTTTCGGGTTATAATCAAATTAAGATCGCTGAGGAAGACCAACACAAAACAACTTTCACAACTCCTTGGGGCACCTTCTGTTATCAGGTGATGCCATTCGGCCTTAAGAATGCGGGAGAAACTTATCAGCGGGCCATGATAGTAATATTTCACGATATGATTCATGAAATCATGGAAGACTATGTAGACGACATCCTGGGAAAGTCCAAAACAAGAGAGTAACATCCTAACATTTTACGGCGTATCTTTGAACGCCTACGTGAATACAAAGTCAGGCTAAATCCAAAGAAGTGTGTCTTTGGTGTGCTATCTGGGAATCTATTAGGCTTCATCGTGTCAATACGAGGTATTGAGGTAGACCCTGCTAAAGTATCTGCCATCACAGAAATTCCTCCACCTGAGAATATCAAGCAACTGCGTAGCTTGCAAGGGAAAATTCAAGCCATTCGCCGCTTTATCTCCCAACTTGTAGATAAATGTCACTCATTCACTCATTTGCTTAAGAAGGACATCACTTTCATCTGGGGACCTGAGAAACAACAAGCCTTTTCTTTGCTTAAACAGTACCTGGCTAATCCACCTGTCCTCATGCCTCCCACTCCGGGAGAACCACTTTTGCTCTATATTTCCGCTACGCAATATGCTATTGGTGCACTGCTTGCCCAATATGACCTTAGCCATAAAGAGAAAGTAGTGTACTATCTGATTCGCACCCTCATCGCCTATGAACGTAATTATCCTCAGATTGAGAAGGCTTGCTTGGTTGTTGTTTTTACCTTTCAGAAAATTCGCCATTACCTACTAAATACTAAGACCAAACTCATATCCAAGGTCAACCCACTCAAGTATTTGTTGTCCAAACCCGCCCTCATAGGTAGAATGGCTAATTGGATCATTCTACTCAGTGAGTTTGATATAGAATTTTTCCATCAAAAATCAATTAAAGGACAAGTACTTGCTGACCAGCTAGTGGAAGCACCTTTGCAAAGCACAGAACCTTTGAGTATGGATCTGCCAGATGCATCTTTTCTCTACATTGAATAATTTTTCGTATGACAGATACATTTTGATGGATCTTTTACGTTTCATGGTTCAGGTGCAGGAGTGGTCCTTATTACTCCTTCAGGTGATCCTATACCACAGGCTTTCCACCTGGCCTTCCCTTGCACGAACAACATTGCGGAATATGAAGCACTCATTGCAGGGATGAAGCTAGCCATCAAGTGGAATATTCAACATGTGAAGGTTGTAGGTGATTCACAGCTAATCATCAAACAAGTTAATGATGAGTATAAAGTTAAGGATGACAAGCTCATACCTTATAAGAAGTTGGTGGAAACTCTAAAGGAGTATTTTGTGCGCATTACCTTTGAGAAAATCCCAAGAGCACAGAATAGATCGGCAGATGCTATGGCAACGGTGGGATCTATGCTTCGTATTCCGCCAGGGAACAATGATATGCCATTCTTCGTAGAAAATCTACGCCAGCCCGTGTATGACATGCCAGAATCTTGCTTGGCTTGTGAGGTTGTTGGTCCCCATTCACCATGGTATGAACCCATTTTCACCTATCTTAAGGACAGTACATTCCCTCCCGAAATCTCCCGCTCTGAAAAGTAGAGCCTAATTCACCAGATAGCCCGTTACACCCTGTTAGGAGGTACACTTTATCGTCGTGGCTACGATGGGAATCTGCTACGTTGTCTGGATGTGCCGGAGTCAATCCAAGCAATTAAAGAAGTACACGAGGGAGTATGCGGAGCACATACAAACAGAATGGTCTTGGCTAAGAAAATGTTAAGAGTAGGTTACTATTGGCCCACCATGGAAACTGATTGTTGTAATTATGTTAGAAAATGTGTGCTATGCCAAAAGTATGGAAATTTCATCCATGCTCCATCGCAACCATTGCAACCAATCTCTACCCCGTGGCCATTCTCCAAGTGGGGACTTGATCTAATAGGGAAGCTTACTCCTACCTCATCTGATGGTCATACACATATCATCACAGCTACAGAATACTTTACAAAATGGGTGGAGGCTGTCCCTTTAACCTATGTCACAGGAGCACAGATTTCTAAATTCATCATGAATCACATTATTTGCCGATATGGTATCCCTGCAGCCATTGTCACAGATAATGGGAAGTCATTTAAGAAAAAAACTGTTCAAGGTCTTTGCCAACGGTTCCAAATCAGATTGAAATGGTCCACGCCATATTACCCTCAGGGTAATGGACAAGCTGAGGCAACAAACAAGACTTTGGTACGGATAATGGAGAAGATGGTTAGCAAAACTGGTCAAAACTGGCACCTACAAATCCACCCAGCCCTCTGGGCCTACCGAACATCAATTCACACTCCTACGGGTGCGACGCCATATTCCCTCGTGTTTGGGACAGAATCTATCATCCCTTTAGAGATTGAACTCCCATCCCTACGAATTTCTCTTCAGGACTATTTGGATAAGGATGAAGATTACCAAGTGGAAAGATTGGCTGAGTTAGAGCTCCTGGATGAGAGGCGCATTCGCGCTCTTAATCACCTGAAAGTATATCAACATAGAATCTCCCGCAACTACAACAAGAGAATCATCCCTCGCCAGTTTGAGGTGGGTGATTTAGTTATGAAGGAGAACCAGTTCAACACCAGAGCAGAGCGAGAAAAGAAAGGGAAGTTCGAACCACACTGGTTAGGACCTTATGTCATAGTTGCCAAGTATGGCACAGGGGCATACAAGTTGGCTCACCCCAATGGTGATGAGCTCCGGGAGCCCATGAATTCCATGCATCTTAAGAGGTTTTATGCCAAAACATGGCACAAGAAATTCATAAAAATCACAAAAAAATATAAAAACATAAAAAAAAAATAAAAATCAAAAACATCAAAAAGAAAGAAAAAGAGAAAACAGGTCATCCACTAGTGAAAACCATGCAATTGTGGCACTTTGGACAAGTCCTTGGGTGAAAACCAGTTTCCGGTGCCTCGGGAGGATTCGTTGTTCACAAGCATTCTGTAATAGAAGGGTAGTTGTCTTTGTCCTGGACCTAGTTCTACCTTCGATTTTCCTTGTGCACACCATCTAGTCTAGCCTTGATCCGGCTTTGCCTTCTTCTATTCGTCTGTAAGGGATGTGGTCTTTCGTTATTTCCCATCTTACGCTGGGGGCAACTCAACGACTTCACCTTCTTGTTCGTAAGCGCGTGGCTTCTGCCCTTGTATATTCCCCACCTAACGCTGGGGGCATCCATGCTTTCTTGGTTACCTGCACATAGCTTTGGAAAACTGTTAAAAACACAAAAACAATAGAAAATTGTTTCACAAAACACAAAAACAATAGAACATTGTTTTGAGAAAACATAAAAACAATAGAAAATTGTTTCACCAAACACAAAAACAATAGAAAATTGTTTCACAAAACACAAAAACTATAGAACATTGTTTTGAGAAAACATAAAAACAATAGAAAATTGTTTAACCAAAAACAAAAACAATAGAAAATTGTTTCAGACAACACAAAAACAATAGAACATTGTTTCGAGAAAAACATAAAAACAATAGAACATTGTTTCGAGAAAACAACAAAAACAATATATATATATATATCAAAAAAATCTAAAAACAAGGCAAAATTTTTCAAAAAATTCCTAAAAAGTAAAACACCCTACAAAATGGTAACTTGCTTCTTACGGCTGAAACTTGTGTCTTGTGCATGGTATTTTCTCCATATCCTGTTGGTTTGTCTCACATCTTCCCCGATTAATACGACTCACGGATCACTGGATTCACAACCATTCACAAAAGCTAGCTGCTTGCTTCGTCTGTACTGTGGGGCACTTTTGGTTGCCTGGTGCTGTTTCGTTGAGCACAAATACTTTTCATGGACCCCGTGTCCATTTTCATTTCCCCTTGCATGTATCCTTGCTTGGGGCATCATTTTTGACCCTTTTCGTCAATCATGAACTTGTGGATCTCTTCATCACTGATAACAAAACATTTGTACAACTGTCTTGACCGTTGTTGGGTTAGATATGTGTGTTCGTACTTGTTTTCCCTGTTATATGAGCTTGTTTCCTTCTCGTATTGCATTGCATTATTGTATGTTACGTGGAGTTGGTACTTTCAGCAATGGACAATTGTTCGTAGTATGGCTTTTCATGTCATTCTACCTTTGTCATATGCTTATATTTTTCATAAGGACCGATGATGTAGTTCCTATGGCAATATGATGACATCAAATTTGTTCCAAACAAATAAGCAACTAGAGGCTAAGCTCTTCTCTCCCCTCATCCATATTTCTTCTACATGACTTCCCTTTCACCCCTAATTCTCCCTCTCCTCGGGGCATCCTACCTCATCCCCATTCTTCTGCCTACTTCTCATATTTTTCGATCGTCGATCGGCTTCCTTCATCACCCCATCGACACTCGAGGGGCATCTCTCCCTCCTACTAATTTTTCTTCTATCTCTTCAAAATCTCTTTTGTCTACTATCTTTGAAGTGGCATCACTTATGTCACCCCAAAGAGGGGCAAATGTAGACACCTATAATTACGCCCAAGCAATTTAAATACTTAAATTATGCTAATTATCCCCTTTCTCGCAAATCAACGACATATCATCAAAGGCACTCATTTTCCCTCATATCATCATTAATTAATTACACTAAGCTAATTAATTAAGTTGCCTATCCAACAAATACCCTAATTAACGACCTTCCGTTAATAAATCACCCCTTCTACCTAGACTAATTATTTATTATTTATTAATTAGCTTTCCCTTCCATTTAACCAATAAATCAATATTTAATTGATTTAATCCCCTTATAATAGCCTAAATCGTACTAATATTCCTCTAATTAGCTTCTATAAGCTTACATCTACCTATTAATTAATCACCTTTGATTAATTAAAATACCCCCCAACTCCCATGACTTGTTAAACCTGTATTAAACCCTTCTAAAGTAAGGTTACCTTTAATAAAGCAACCTTATCCATTCCTAATCATGTTTTACCTTTATCCCACATTCATGAGAATGTGTTGAATCCTTTATCCTTTGGGCTATATAAAGAGCCCTCCACCTACCTTTTTACTTACACCTAAACTTTCTAAGAGAGAAAATGCAAAGCATATAGCAAAGAGACTAAGAGCTTGCACCTTGCCCTTTTGAGAGTTCATCATCTTGAAGAGTTAAGCCTCTTTCTTAAAGTGCTTGGGTCATATGGGAGGTGTCAAAAGGGTCTTATAGCCCAACTTTGATTAGCCCCCATTCCTAGGTTCTTGGAGCATTAAGAACAACTATTTTGATAGCCATGGAGCTTACTTAGGTCCATTCATTTATTTTTTGTTAGAGAATAGAGGAGTTTAGATATTTAGCATTGTTAGTTTCAAAGTTTGTATTGATGAATGCTAGCATCCAACCCTTGTTTAATTCTTATCATGATGGTGTTTATGCTTTGTTTTAGCTAAATTGTAGAACTATTTTAGGTGGTAGTTCTTGCTTTATTTCATTTAGCATTAAGAAAAGTATATATGCACACACCACTTTATCCCATGATGTTCTTATAGAAGATTTCATCGCAGGCATGCTCCTTCCTGGGCGAGTCTGTCGCCAGGCTGGCATCTTATCCACATGTAACCGGGTCATTCTTTTCATGTGTTCTTCCCTGGACGTCAAAAATTACTAAGTCCTGATCCTTTCATGTGTCATGCGTGCTACATGCTTCCTTAGACCCTTCTCTTGCATGATTTTTCCTTGCGCGCCTTTCCATAACTAGGACATTGCACACCTACGCGTCTTCATACTTGGTCAATATTCTAGGGGTCCAACAGGGGTGGTACTTATCTGTAAGTTGTGAAATAAAGTGACTGATTGCCTTAATTTTCCCTTGTAGACTCCTTAGTTTCTTAAGAGTGGTAGGTGGTGGCATTTATGTGATAGCCGTAACTTGTGCATGGTCCACTTCAATCCCTCTTTCTGAAACAATGAACCCTAGGATATTTCCTGATAAAACACCAAATACACATTTCTTAGGGTTCAAGTGAACCTTAGAGTCCTGTAGATGCTGAAAAATATGCCTCAATACTTTAGGGTGCTCTCTTCTACTCTTGGATTTCGCTAGGATGTCATCAACATAGTCTTCCATGATGTCACTTATCATATCATGGAAGATAATAGTCATGGCCCGCTGATAAGTAGCCCCAGCATTCTAGATCCCGAAAGGCATGACTTTGTAACAAAATCTTCCCCAAGGAGTGATGAATGTTGTTTTATGTTTATCTTCTTCTACAATCTGTATTTGGTTATAACCTGAAAATCCATCCATTAAGGACAACATTTCATAACCAGCAGTGGAATCAACTATCATGTCAATGTTAGGTAGGGGAAATTCATCCTTAGGACATGCCTTGTTAATGTCATGGAAATCAATGCAGATTCTTATGCCAACAGGATTTTTCTGTACTGGGACTATGTTAGAGATCCATTTTGAATAGTCAATAGGTTTAATAAAATCAGTAGCTAACAACTTTTTTAATTCTTCTTTGACAAGGAGCGCCACCTTAGGATGCATCTTTCTCAACTTTTTCTTGATTGGTTTGGCATCTGGGTGAATAATGAAGTTGTACACAACTAGCTCTGGGTCCAAACCAGACATATCTACATATTTCCATGCAAATATGTCTGCGTATTCTTTTAACAGATTTACAAAGATCTTTTGTTCCTAAGCTGAGAGCGAAGCCCCCAACTTTATCATTCTAGGTTGTTCATCTGAGCCAATGTTGAAGTTGATTATTTCCTCAACAAGCATTTTAGAAGCATCTTCCATCCATGTAGGATAAGGTGGAAGAGTAAGATCGACCTCCTGCATTAGCTCATTATTATCTTTAAATGGATAAATCACTTCATCTTTAGACTCTTCGTTCTGTTTATCTATGAGTTTTTCAAAGAGTTTGTCACTGTGAGATTTCCGTTCATCCTTTTTGCCAGGTTTCTCAGAATTAGTTGTACTTTTATTTACAATCTTCTTATTCAAACATTCGCACATCTCTACTTCTTCCCCGAAGTATGCACGGGTGTCTAGTTGAATCATAAATCCTTTCTTGTGGTCCCCAGGTGGAATAGAATCCCTAAGTCCCATGAACTCTGCAAATGCCTCATCATTTTCAAATAAATCTAGGGACACGTGAAGTTGTTGATCCCAATCTATAAGTTCAGGATATACAAGGGCTACTTGATAATTGTTTAAGGGGATGGATTCGGATAAGGTAAGGACTGTTGAATTTGGGAATAGGTTTGTGGAACAAGATCCTCGTAGAGGCTATATTGGGAATCTACATCACTATCAGAATGAGATGAAACATCCTAACATTCAGAAGAGGTGGCGTCATTCTCAGAGGGTAGAGAATTATGAGGCCTTATCCCAAGGCCATGTTTATCAGACTTAAAATGAGGAATGGGAATAGGCTCTAGCCGGACTTGTGCATTAATGCCACATCCAAACCCACTATAACCCATGACAAACGTCGTGTGGTTACCTTTGATGTACTGGGGTGCTTGATGGCATGAAGCCATGGTGCCTTCTGGCACTCTACTGGTAGGATCCTCTAACATTTTCTCCTCAAATAGGAGACTACTATGGACAAATTTTTCCAACGATTTAGGACATTGCTCGCGAGTGCTCTTGAACTGAAAATAAGGCTTACCCCTTGTTCTGGGAGATACTGATAAGTCTAATATTAACAAATCATGTTCAAGAGTGAATGGCTCTCCTTGGCCATATTTTTCTGACATTTCCTCCCATGAAGGACACTCATAAGCTACACGAGAAAAAATATGCAATGCTCTACAATGTGTGAATGGTTTTGAGTCACCCAGAATGGTAACCACCTGACCTTCATGACATAACTTGCTGTACTGATGGAAATTCGATGGAATAGCTTGCATGGCATGGATCCATGGGTGCCCCAAGAGCATGTTGTATGGAAGGTCCAAGTCAAGGACATGGAATTTTTTGTCATGGTACGTTGGGCATACCTCTATGGGAACCACTATAGTACCCATTGATTCTCTTTCTTCATTTTCATAAGCTATGATTGTGATAGTCTTAGCTCCTAGATATGTTTCTGAATGACCTAGCTGCTTAACCAACTTCAAAGTGCAAATTTTTAGACCAGATCCCCCATATACAAGTACCCTCTTTATTTTGCGATGGGTAACCACCACTTCGAGATACAAGGGTAAGTTATGTTCTGGGTTGTTATGCAGGATTGCAGTATGATCAAAAGTAATATTCTCATTGGAGTCTAGGCACACAATCATGGCTTGAAGGTTTGTAGGGTCTACATCTGTCGAAACCCTTAAATTTTTCAATGTCTTGTGCAATATGTTTTTATGGGCATTAGATATTTTGAGGAGATCGAGAATAGATATCCTAGCAGGTGTTCTCTCTAACTGCTCTATTAAATTATACTAACCTTCCTGAGGGATAGGCATAGGATTTAATAGGACTAAGCGGGCACGTCTCATTCCTACTGTGTAACTTTTTTCTAAAATCCAGATGGTGTTGATCTGTTCATTAGATGAGCTAATACATCCTATGAGAGAGTCAAAAGGACTATCATTTATAGGGTAAACATAGGCAGTATTTTTATAGTCGTTGGAGGTTTGGTCGTGATCTGGTTTCCTTTTCTTTTTATCTTCATGATTAGGAAAAGGTTCCTTGTAGATACCCATTTTCTCATTTGGACCTTTTCCGGACTCAGAGAGAGAATCCACATCGATCTTTCCTTCCTCGATGAGGTCTTGTATGTAATGGCATAGTCTCAAACACCTATCCATATTGTGTCCTTTAACACGGTGGAAGTCGTAATATTCATGATATTTGAACCAACTCGGTTTTGGAGCATCCTCTGGGTATGGTATCGTCATAGTTGGATATTCCACCAGTTTTACATCATCTAATTATTTTAGGATGGTAGAAAAGGACTCCGCTAAGGATATAAACATATGTTTGGTAGGTGCTTTGGGATGAGGTCCTTACGAAAGCTTTAAAAGAGGACCTGTTTATATGGCTTGGACTCTCTTAGAGTCTGTAATGCCATCACCAACAACATGCTTGTTTTTATTGAAGAATTTAGGTTTGTCTATGGATTTGGCTTCATGTTTATTTTTAATGACAGACTTAAGCATTCCCTTTGCAATGAGGGCTTTCTCAATTTGACCGCCTTTCTCTATGACTTCTTCAAAGTTTGAGCCACAATGCATTTGTAAGTGAAAGGCTATTTCTGGGTTTAAGTTAGGAACATATATGCTCACTAACTATTTTTCAGGTAATGCACAAGGAAAATGACTGACTAACCCACGCCATCATTATAAAAATCCTGCAAACGTCTCATTGGGTTTTTGTTTTGTATTGCATAAATCGTTCATTGTGATGTCACTTTCCATATTATATGAGTAATGTCATACAAATTTTTCTGCTAATGTAGGCCATGTTGTAATAGAGCCCTTGGGTATGCTATAGAACCATTCAAATCTCATGGCTACTAGGCTGCGATGAAAAAGTCGTATTAAGAAATTATCGTTATATGTGACCTCTTGGCAAGCCATGTAAAAGTATTTTATATGATCACGAGGATCACTTTTTCATTTATACTTATCAAACTTGGGAACGGTAAAGTGTTTTGGGAAAGGCTGTTGTAACATGTCCTTATCAAAGGGGTAAGGGCATAGTTCTTCATACGAATATTTTCTATTCTGGCCTACATTTCCCTCTTGTAATGTAGTAAGCATATTTTTCATTGATTGTAACTCTTTCTGAATGAGTTTCTCCTTAGTAAGTGACATTGGTCTTTGTACCTGAGATGCTTTAAAGGTATAGTCTGTGTATGGATCAAATTGAAACTCGCTAAGTTTATTTTTATCTTTGTCTTTGTACATGTTTCTTCTTGAAGAGCCTAAGTTTGCTAGTTTCCGACTCAACTTCAAGATCTATTTTTGGAGGATCTCATCCTCAACCAAGGGGTCCTCTTCTTCATCAGATTTTAGAGGAGGAGAAGCTTTACGCTCAATTTTCACTTTACGTGAACCTTTTTAGTGAGGTTTTTGTGATAGGGCCCCTTCGACGGTGGCCTTATGTTGCCTAGAAGTGGAAGTGTATCCCACATCAAAAGGATTATATTTCTAAGAGAGATCTTCACTCTCCTAGTTTAGGGTTAATGACCTTTGTTTCTTCTTCGCACTCTTGTAGAATTTTAGCTCCTAATTATAAGACTCTTGTGAGTACTTGATCTTTATTATAATATAGGATTTCATCAAAAAAATTTAGGTCTAACCTCTATTGTTCTCCGGAAGATTCTAACTCTTCTCTGCTATGGTCAATTAATAGCTTTGTATCTTTGACTTAAGAAAAGAGAGGTGCCAAATTGTTGCTGCTAAATGGGAAGGTTTCGAAATCGTTTTATCCTATGTCATGCTCATTTGATTTGGTTGCCATTTTTTTTATTTTAGGCATTACTAGCAGACGTTTATATGTAACTAGTGTGACCCCTAAGCGTATGGTTTCTACAAGCCACTCAAGGTGATGTTTGAACTATACTACAATTTATCCTAGATGCAGTGTTATATAGTTGTTTTTATCAAGGAACACTCATATGCACACCTAAATGTAATGATCACTCAATTTTTTTGTTACCAAGCCTATGCCCTAAAATAGATAGCAACACTACCATATCAATATGTAGGTCAAGTTATAATTCTAACAAGGCCTAAGTACTGATGTGGAGTTGAGGCAGTCCCTCAACAAGGTATACTTAAAACTAGTTTGAATGTCGATGAAAGCCAAGCCTTCTGAAAAATGGAAGTCACGACTAGATATATCGTAACAATGTCACTGTGATACATTAATCGAGCAAGCAAGGTGTTCGTATCATGACAACCTTATCATGATATATATAAGGTGTTATCGACACTTTTCAAAAAGACTTAGATGATGTCAAAATCAAAACCAAGTGATAAGTATAACAAGGAGTTTTTAATTGTGTGAGCAGTGTAACCACGCAATAAAGGGACTTATACCATTTTCTCATAAAAAATGAGAACACAATGTAAGTACCAATATTGCTCATCTAGAATGCGAACAAAACTATCAACTCAAGAAGAGACGAACAATGAACCAAACTCACAGCCGTGAAGATGATCTTGAAATCAAGATGGAAGAACCTTTATCAAAGATACAAAAAATGTACCTACGCACTTTAGATGTTTAACAACCAAGCCACAAAAATGGATGGGCGTAAACGGACAAAAAAGTGACGAGCACTATCTCTGATAAAAACGCACAAGGTATGCACCTTTCTCACTCCAAAAAATGGGTAGTGAGAATTCAAGGGTATATATCAAGAGATGAAAATAAACCAAGTGCCACTTTAGCAGAGTTTTGCCTCATCCAAAGACAAGAATAAAACTAAGTGAAAGTGGGACGTAGTTTAATTTTTGTGATGAAAGAAACTTAGATCAAACTTACAAGGATTCTTTGCCTTGTTCGAAAAACAAGGTTCAGATTCCAAATGAGTTGTCACTTCGTGATGGCTTGATGCAACAATGGACTAGCAAAGTGGTCTCCAAGACAGAATGGCCTTCTTAATAATTTCTCTCAACTAGGTGTTACAAATTTATCTTAAGGGAGCACAATTTACCCAAATAGTCACCCTAACTATCTTGGGAGTATCTCAGCTTTACCCCCTTCAAGAATAATGGAAAATAAATGCATCCACGTGTACTCTCATTGGGGTCGCCATACGGACCACCGGTAACTCTAACTCACAAGGCACACTAATCAAGTGGGTAAGTGAAGAACTTCTTGTTTCATCCACAAGGTTACTCAGTGGTGGATTACTTTAGGGTTACTAGTACCACCCCCATTTTTATAGCTTAGGGCGTTATGCCAAAGGGATTGTGTTCTAGTTAAGTGGAGAGGGACGTACCGTTTTCTGAAACTTGTAATACAGTGTGATGAAAGTGGTGTGTTTTTTATCTTGCTTAACTTATTGTGGTTTTAAGTAGTACACCATTTGGTAACCTGCGTAAAACACATGTATTAGAAGTATTGTGTTTTGGACGTCTTTCTTCTACAAGCGTTAGGTCCTGTCGATAACAAGTTTTAGAAATTTTCTAGTTCACAAATTGATGTCAAGAAAGATAACTTTACACTTTGCTTTTTATTCCTAAGATCGCCAATAGGTGCAAAGGAAGAGCATACGCAATGTGAAAAAAATCCTACTAAATCACATGAAAGTTTACCTTATCCTTTATAAAATAAGTGTTTTGAACATTCGATACAAGTTTTGTATAATTGTTTCTGATCTCCAAGATCACTTTTGAAGGCATGAGGAGAGAGCATACGCACTTTTACAAACATAGTTTAAGCTAAGAACCAAAAACACTTAACTATGCAAACTGAAATACCAAAGAAAAATTTTGTTTTTAACTTATTAGTCCTAGAAATCTACAGTAAAGATCAGAAAAAAAGATTTTGCAGACTGTGGAAAAAATTTCAATCTTTACACAGACACCTGCGCTCCCAAACTGACACTAGCACTCTCTAGCCGACGGGTACGTGCCTAACTCAACAGATACACCTACAACATAGAATTAATAAAATCCATAGTATACCCAAAAACTCATAGACTCCCAGAGAGACAGAGATGCTTGTAACTCAATGTGGACATCTGGGTTTAAATGAAGACGTGCCCAAGCATAAAACAGATAGTTTCAATTTTTTACACATTCGAGTTATTTACACAGACGCAGCCAGAGAGACGGATACGCAATCCCAACGATGAAGATGTGTGCGTATTCCTGTAGAGAGAAAGAATTACCAATGATGAACACAGCTAGAGAGGTGTGCGCCTGTTCTGACGGGAGTGCTAGGTTTTCAACGTGGATGTGCCTCCTTCTAAAACCTACACGTACCCTGTGAAAAAACCTACAAAACTCATGGATTTTCAAAAACTTTAAAAGCAAACATGTTAGTTTTAGTCAAAGTGTTCTATTTCTATATCAAACCCACAAAATACATGCAAATGAAGGTCATTTATCTAGTCTTAGAAACAAAAATGAGGAAATAACAAGTTATTTTATCCAAAAAACTTGAAAATGAACTTTGAAGAACTCAAAAGACCTCCATTAATGAAGGATGGACATAAGTGTCCCACCGAGCATGCCAAATGTGTTCAATGAAAAGTTACAAAAGCCATGGAATTGGGGTAATAATCTCTAAAGAAACCCCAAAGGATTTGAACAAGCTGATCAATGGACCATATGATAAGAAATGAGCAAGGGTTTCTAATTTGCATTCATTAATTTCAAGTAAACAAGAAAACTATGCAAATGAAACTAACCTCTATTCTTTGAAAGCTTGAAATAATGAACCTAAGAGGATCTACGCATTCAGTTTGTGTTTAAGAGAAAGAGATCTCCCCATTAATGGCTTCAAGGCCAATGGTTCTTCCCTTTTACTCTATATTTGTATTATAAAATACAAAAGCAAATGCTAATAGCTCAATGGAAGAAAATGAACTACAATCTAAAGCCTAAACAAAATACTATATTTTGTGCTAGGAAGAAGAGAGAATTCTTAGAAATGAGGGAGGGGGGTCTAGCCCTATTTATAGTTTTCCATTTCGGAAAGTGGGAGATTTGGGTGCATGTGGGACAAATTCAAGAGTCCAAGAAGCACTTTTAGCAATTCAAAGTGAGATTTGACTGTGTTTAGAAGAGATTAACCATGGTTAATATTTAATTAACTGTATTTAGAGGATAATTAATCCTATTTAGAGAGGAATTGGATTTCCGAAAGGCTTCTGAAAAACTTAATCAATCCAACAAAGTGGATTGATACTTCAGGGAGCTAATAGAGGTGGTAATGAAGAGAATATTAGCCAGGAAGAGGTTATTATAACCTATTTAATTAGTTTACAAGAGGAAATATGACCAACATAGTGTCGTAAGAGGGGAGTTAGATAGATCTAACTAACGGGGTGTCGTAAATTTGCAAGGGGAAGAATTTTTAGTGCAATATTAAGAATAATAGTGCATTGATCAAACTCCAGGTGTCTACACATACATAGTAATATCACTATAATTCATGTGCACTCATAAACTAGTAGCATAACTCTATTACTGAACTGACTCCCTAAATCGTGCAAACCAATACATATTTATAGTTAGTGGGGACTTTCCCTTCACTACTCATGCACTCTCTAAAATAGGCTACATGCTAAGAATAGTCATGCGCCCTTACATGATAAATGCAAAATCATGTAAGCTCGCTAATAATAGATTATCTAATAATATAACTGTATTCTAATCCTAATAATAGCTCCAAACTATGCATGTCACTTGATCTTCCACTTATCCGAAATAGCCTTTGCATACTTTCCAATTCTTCTACAAAATGTGCTTCATACTCAACATCTATATTTAGCCTCATACTGAAAATGGCTGATCTGAAAACCAAATTTAACTAGCAATTGTGCACACACACTTTTCTTGCTTTGTATTGATTTTCGATTTAAATTTGTGCATTATTTCTTTTTGTATTTTTAATAAAAGAATAAAAACTGCAAGTACTGTGCAAAAACAGAAATAAATGAAGAGAATTCACCAGCAACGTGACACGAGAATTGATAACGGAGTTCGGCGCTTGAGGCCTACGTCTCCGGGTCCGGTTGAATGGGACCGATCTATTAAAATCTTGAAAATAATCCTTTACAAAGAATTCTACAAAATTTAGACCTTCTCACAGTCTTCCTCTGTCGAAAATAACAGGGGTTGCCTTTTACATCTCCTTCAAATTCCACCGTTAGCTCAAGATATGAGCAATACAATATTTCTTACACAGTCCGAATGCCATTACAAATAAAATATTACCCTTTTTATACTGTTTGTGCACCTCCTGGTCTGATGGTTGGGCGCATATCCTTTTACCACCTCCACCCGAGTTCCATTCCCCTTGGCTGATCCTTTGGGAATAAAATCCCACATTGGGCGCTTGGGAGCATATCACATGGTTTAAAATAGGTGGAGGGGGCGCATTTAAAGTGGAAAGCAAGCCACCTAAGCCTATATAATAGGCGCTTTGACCATGGGGCGCATTGGGTGGTGCATAGCATTTATTTTAGGCGCCTAAATCCCTAAAAAGGTGGTCAGTTTCATATATGGCGTGGGTAAATTAATGTATGCTTGAACAGTTTGAATAATGCATGGAAAATTTAATATATGCTTGGAAATGATTAAATATAGGCGTGGAAAAATCAAGGAAGTTAAAAAGGGCGTGGATAATTTAAGTCAAGCATGCCCAATATCCCACATGCATGGCGCAATAGAAAATATAGAGGTTTATATACACAGTTGGTTGAATGGTTAAATGAGAAGGAGGCCAAGGCACCCCTCCTAAATCGAGTGTGTCGAACCTGGCTGAGGGCCCCCAGCCAGAAAATAGCGGGGTCCATTTGTCCGAGATCGAGTGTCCAAGACCGGCATTCCAAAACCCATTTTTTTAATACATCACACAATTTGTCCACGTGTCGCAATACGATCGCAACACCTGGCGAGCGTGCACACGTCCAACCTGCACAAAAACCCCAAGATTCGCCAGTTGCCCAAAAATTTCAGCGGGCTATAACTTTTGCAAACGAGCTCCGTTTCCTGCAAACAAGCTGTCGTTGGAGTCGTATAATTTTTCCCCACGTTTTAAAAATGACTGCAAAAATTTCTGAGAAGATCTTAGATCGGTGTTTCTCTGTGAGGATCCTCTAGATCAATGGCTAAGTCTTGACTCCTCACTTTCCCAGGCACGCCATGTTCCACTATATTTATGCACTCACATACGTGCCCTATGTCCACGTACCCAATCCTTATGTGTCTTCAATACTTAAGTTGTAATTCATCAACCCAACAGATGATAGCCATCATTATCATAGTCATACGAGTACAACCCTCTCTCTCAGGGGAATATAATATACCATATGCAAAGGCCCCTAACTCATATCTAACATCCTTTGCATCCTCTCCATACAATCTAGTCATCACATCTGACCACTCCACCTCACTGATAATATAGATACTCTCTCCATGAATAGGTAGTCTCAATATACAATGTACATCCTCTAAGGTAAGGGTAATCTCCCCAGTAGGTAGCCAAAATGTACATGTGGAGAAATTCCACCCCTCTAACAAGGCCAACATCAAACTCTGGCACTTATGAATCCATCACTAATCTCCCATGTAACCAAAACCCACTGCCTCAATATTCTCCTAGTCATCATCTGTCACATCAGCCCTCGCCTCATCTAAAATCAAGGGTGTATGATCCCTAATCATCAACTTCGAATATACCTATAAAATACAAACACAAATAAATAAAAATTAGTATTTTCACCAAAAATATCAAAAATATCATCCATAACATATCAAAACTTCTTCACATTAAAACATCAACATCATCACCCAAACAAATACCAACAACTTCTAAAACATCATTAGACATCGACATCAACATCATCACAAAATATAATAAATATCAACATTAACTACATTAGCATCAATACATTCAACACCAATGACTATATTGGAACCACAAACACCATACAAAGCTGGAAACATCTCTTAAAAATCATGTCAACCATCAAAACTGCAAATTGTCCATATTACAGGTGAATCACTAGCAATTCTCTTCAATCGTTGGTGATTCCATGAATCACCAATGATTCCTGTGCATCAAAACTAGGGCATCTGTATGCCCCTTAGCATGGTAAAAAAATCCTAAAACTACCAAAAAATCAACAAAAAAACACGAACTAGGTTAAAATTTCGTACCTCAGCCATCGTGGGTTTCTAGTGTCTGTTAGATGAGGCCATGGTGTCGAAATCTTCACTCTTTCACCCAAAAACATGATTTTAGCCCTAATTTGCTTTGTCAAATCACATTTGGATAGGTAACAATGAGCCTAATAAGCATATGAGTGTTATTTATAGACAAATTTTTACCTTGGGGCAATCATTGATGATTTCCCTAATCGTCAACGATTTCTTCACAATCACTATCGATTCCCCCTATTTTTGGCATCATAGCCTATTTTTATCACAACATCACTTTTTTACAAAAAAATGTCCCTTTCAAAGTACCCTAGTCCTTGAAACATTAATCGAACAAACAAAACCAACATCGAGATTTGTCATATGTCTATAGGATGTGTGCCCTTTTCCCCCCATCACTTGAATTTTCCATTCATTTATCCTACCTTCACAAACCATACGACTATAGGAATCCAATCCTTTGGTTCTCCTATCATTTGGTCCCTTGGTAGCACACCTTGTTTCAACACCCCTTTGGATTGGGGAAAATTTTACGAAACACATCCTATACAAACATTGGTGTTCCTTGTATTGCGTTGTAGTTAGATCACCCATACAAATCAACTCTTCATTGTTTTTTTCTAACACTTTGCCATTAAAAATGCTAGACAAAAAGGGGCATATGTAGACACCGAAAATATACACTCCATCATCCTTATCCAAATCATTAATCAAACACACCAATATTTAATACCATGCACCCTCCTCATAATTAATCATATCAACATTCCATAAATGCATCTCTCCTTTTTATCAACACATTAATATTTCCCCCCTAAATTAATTAAACATTAATATCTACATAATGTTAAGTCCTACATAACACACCCCCTTCATTTTATTAACAAGTATTTCACATCCAAGTTATATACTTGTTTATCTTTAATTAATTTAGTATATATTAATACTTCATACCCTAAATATATTACATATTTCATTATCCTATAAATATCCTATTATCTATCAATTATCTTACATAATCCTATATTCGTACACTTAATGAATCACCACAATAAGCACCTAATATCTATCCGAAACAAACCTAGCTATATTAGACAATAGCTAACCTATTTCATCACCTCCCTAAACAAATCCGACACGTTTCCAGCCACACCTAACACTTCCTAACAAATTAACAACTCATCCCTCGAAATCTAAAACAAGGAAACCTTGATTTAGCAAATTATTTCAACCATTTTCTAAACAAACCCAAACAGACCGAAATCTCTGGTGATTACTTAAGCCAAATTTTCAGTCTCTTTTTGGGGATCATCAACCTACATTCTTCAATCTTGAGCTTCATACCTAAGAATTATTATGCATCAAAGTGTTTTTGCTATCACCCAGTAACATCTCAGCACTCATCAAACATCTCCAAGTATTTCCAAATCTATTTTGGATCAGCATTTGGTTAGTCAAATTTCAGGCTTCATCAACTTGTCGTATCATCAGCCATCAAGGTCAGCAAATTATTCATAGCTTTTATAACAAGATCCAGGCATTGTTTATGTGTTCATTTGCGTATTTCGACATCATTATCTAAGCCTCTTAAGGTCACAATTTTAAATTAATCAGCTTAGCATTGTATTTTATCAATCTTTCAATATCCTCTAGAATCGCCAGCGAGTGATTCCTAGAATCACCAACGATTCTTGTCACTTTTATTCTACTATCAGATCTCATCTAATCTCTTTTAGCATTTAATCTGAATCCATTTATTTCTGACATTTTATCTAGCATGGATTGTATTATATGGAAATAGATAGTCCAAATCACGAGATTACTGGTATCGGTTCATTGCCTATTATTCGTCATCCATTGTACTGGGAACAATACAACATCCTTCATGATCTTGAGTTGTGTGCCATACACTCTGCCTCTTTGGATTTTTTACAGATCATTTTTGAGTCCACTCAGTGAATCCATGACACTATAGAGAAATTTTGGGAGGCATACTTTGAGGTCCAGTGCATCCAAGTTGACCTTGCTTAGTTTGAATATCAATATGACGCTAAGTTAGAGGATTGAAACTCGGAGTCTAACTATGAGAATGAAATTGACTCTAAGGATTAAAATTCAGAATTTGAGCACCAATATGACACTGAAGAGGATTATTCAGACTTCTTTAAAGAAGAGTACATTAAACACGAGAATTCAAATTTCTCTGAAGAAGAAGAGCTAGAGTTCACCGAAGAAGATAATTCAGCTTCCTATGAGAATTCGGATTCTAAATTCAAACCATAGCTTATACCTCTCATTTCTCATTATCTATCAATTATATGCTTGTAATAAACTCATGAATTATCATCAAGTTATTGTGATTTGATTACTATGCATCTTATATTGTTTTCGTACCCACTTGATTGTGTAAAAGTAGATTGAAACCCTTGTCAGGAAGTCCTTTGATTTCTGGGGACTGACCTTTGCTAGGAAGTCTGCCTCATATTTTATTAATCATATTTTTTTTAGTGTTTGTGATTTGCAACTACTCTTGCAAGAAAAGATTTTTTATCATTTCATATACAGAGTGCAATATCAATTACCATCTATCACATCCACAGGTATCACTAAACCTCGTCATTTCAAGGTTAGTTGAATTTTACTTTCTTTCTTATTCAAATAAGTTGAAGAGGGAGGATTTATTCTCAAAACTTACATTAGATTGGTTATTAGAAAATGTAAGCTCCACCTTTATTAATTTGTTGATTGTGTTGTAAATTGAATGGTTATAGTTGTAGTTTATCCTCCATAGAAACTTATTGATCTCAATTATAAGGAAAGTTATTAAAAGACCATTTTACTTGCAAAAGAAAATTAAATACAACTATGTAAACCATTTAAATATTTGTATATCTCCGAGGGGAGAAAATTTACGCCGTGGGGAGCCCGACATGTTTTTGTGCAGTTTGATTTTTTTCAGTTTCGGTGTGGATGTTGTCATTTCAGTCTTTGTAAGACTCAAGCAGGAAAGTTCTGATGTATTTGAAAGCAGCCATCTTTATTGGCAAAGTTTGATTTATTTCGTTTTTATCATATAAACTTTTCAGAAGTTTCAGTTTGAAGCAAAAAAATGAGTCACAGACTATTGTGTCAGTTGCCGATTCCCGATTTGGAATTATCTGTAGCTGCTTGGATTGTGCCTTTTGCCAACACTATCTAAAAACCAGGGATATAGGATCTGTTCAAATCCCTCTCTCTCCATCAAACCCCATTTCCTGAATATTCACAAAAAAGTGCGTATGGGTTCTTCAAACAGTTTCCACTTGCAAAGTTACTCTCAACTACCACTTTCAGTCTGTCAATAACTTTCGTAGGGCCAATATTATTATCTGTATCCAATACTATTGTTACAAAACCAAGGACAACATATATATAGCTGTCAAGATGGTTGAGCTGGGCTAACAGACCAGATTAAGGTTCTCTTCCAAGACGGTGTGGATTCAAATCCCACATGTGTACTCCTTTGTAAATGGATTGGCAAAACTTGATTTACCAGTCATAAGTTCAAAGGAATAGGAAGTAGCTTTAGGAACAACTTATTTTCAAAGATAATGTACTGATTTTTGTCTTTCAGTCATTGTTTTTAATTCAGAATCAGAACAGTTTTATAACCAACTCACAGAACAAAAGAGATGTTCTGTAGATGCACTGAAATCCACTTACATTCAATTACTCTACTTGAGAATAAAGAAAAGTTTAATAACTAATAGATAACTTCAATCACGTCTAGGTAACTTCCCGACATCTGTTTTCAAAGACTATCTGTGCATAAACATTTACAGATGGAGAACACGCATGGAAGATGGGAATGACCTTGGGGTTTAGGGTACACAAGGATCGCTTTCTACAGGCTACTCCTTCAGCTTAAGATCAAGGGAAATATGCGCCACTAATGGAGGGATGGAGAATCTCAGATTGTCATTCTTAACTCCCACTGTTATTGTAGGAGATTTGAGCGGGGGGCAGGTTGTAGCACATGAGCTTGCCCACAGTTGGACTGGAAATATTTTCACGAATGTCTGTAATAATCATTATGCATTCATGAAGTCTTAGGAGGAGAACTTTAGGAGGAGAAACACAGAACATTAAAAGAAAACGTTCAAGAAATTTTGTTTTGTGGAAATTAAAAAAAGATTGAATTTAAAGCATGAAACTTTTACGTGTGCATTCAATAATCGAAATGATTGCTACACACTCATCTTATGTTAGCTAATGCATCAGTGCATGTATCAAAGAAATATAATGATAGACTATCTGTGATTACTATGTAAGAGTTTAATCTTAAAAATATTGTATCACATTTACATCACATAAGGAAAAAGAAAATGGAAAAAGTAAATAAAAAATAATTAAGGGCGAATTCATTGCACATTAGGTCTTAAATTCAAAGCATGAAACTTTTACCTTTTCATTCATTTAACGAAAAATGATTGCTGCACACTTTGGTACCAGTCATTACATAAACTACTTAGAATTACAACCAGTTACACCAAAACTTTAACTAAAACAAAGAATGCAGACTTTTTTTTCCCGTGAACGTTTGAATTCATCTGAGCACTTGTCATACTAAGTAGGATAAATAACGCTAAAAACCAAGTATTAATGTATTTTTAGTTCGCTATGTAAGAAAACAATTTTTTTAAAAAAGAATACCATAACCTAGAACATCAGATGTAAAGAAAGGGTTTTTGACAGAAGATGGTAAAACCACCTATATTTTAGAACAACCTAAAAGGAATTGATCTTATATTACTGTGTATAAAAAAGTGCTGAAACCTTTTTTGCAAGTATGATGGCGGCCTGTTATATGCGGCTACATGTTACCCCAATTTTGGGAAGGTGAAGATTTCATTGGCTTTGTTTACTCACAACTCTTTTCCATTGAAACCACTTTACAAAAATGTATGCACTGTAGAGTTTTAGTAAATGTTTATACAATATGAGAGTTGTGTATGGTTACATCCAAGTAATTTTTGATCTTTGTTAGGAAAGTTAAAACAACTTGAAGAAGCAAAATAAGAGTAAAACTGAGCAGAATCAATTCACTTGCCTGGGTGCGCAGGTTTTGAGAGTGATGGTGTTCAGCAACAACAGAACTTTATTTGACGTTTGTTAATGATGCCAAGGAACTTTATAATCCGTGCGGCGCTGTGAAGCTCCGTGACGAGTTAGTACGGTTGCATACTAAAACAATACATGAACTACAAAATAAATGCTAACCAGGAATTGGGAAAATAAGAGCTCTATATTACTTGAAAATGCTCCATGAGCTGATCTACAAAAGGCTTCACAAGCCCAATTGGTATTTACACAGTACTGGGTCGAACACAACCAACAATGCCCAGCTTCGTACAAAAAAGGAACCTTTCCACTGTGCTGACTCACACAAAATATACAGTTAAACAAGAAACCACATAGTTTGGGGTATGTACAGTAGGGGTGCTTAAGTCTTTTCTCAGGGTTTTTTTTTTTGTTATCATGGGGAGGGGGTGGATTTATAGAACTGTATATAAAAATTTTCTCTTAGAATGTGGACGGTGTCTTCGCTTGCTGTGGATGATTGCTGCAATGCAATCTGTGCTTGCTGTAGTTTTTGTTGGGTATGCAGCATTGCAGAGATTGCAGTGTTGTCTAACGTTTTGGCTTCCGTGCGTTGTTGTTCGACACATTTAGATAGCAATTCTTGTATGCGATAACAATTTGTTGTAATTCGTGTTGCTACGGTGTCGAATGTGGTTGCCATGTTTAAAGCAGGAGGGTACACAGTATGTTAGAAAGGTATTTTGATACAAGGTTAAAATGCCATACAATCAAGATTCTTGGTAAGTATTTGGGCTCCTTTTCATTTTGCAAGATGATTGGGTTGAAATCCCACATTTGTTTTTCTCCTGCTCATATAAAAAGTTATGTAGTTTTTATTTGGTTAAAACATAAATTTCAAAAAATTCATCAACTTCTGACATTTATATAGTATATACAAAGTTGGATTCTTTCTTGGGTTGAAAAAAAGCATTGACGAAATTTGCAAATGTAACACCACAAGAAGTAAGCTGTCAGAGAGTGGATTTATTCGTCCACTTCATTAGTAGCACCTCTATTTTTTTTTCATTATACAAGTCTGAATTTGGTTATTTGTCATGACAATTAAGGGCAAACAAGTTCAGTTTTTTAGAGGAGTGAACCTGAATTTAATTGTTGATAAAGAGCTATTGGATGTTTTACTGTGGACATTAGAGTTATGGTTTTAACATAAGTAGTTGTTCAAGATGGGTGGATACAGATTACTTATACAAATCGAATGGATCGATTCTTAAATTCTTCAGATTACACAGAGGGATCCTTGCACACCATTGCAGGATCAGATCATGTGTAGCAGAAGTTTGCAGGAACTTTCCACACAGTAGTTGTTGTGCTTATCTCAAACACCGTTTCAAATTTTTTTGAAGTTGAAGAACTAAATTTATCAAAAACTGTAACTTAATCCTAAGATCTTCCGTGTGTATAATGCAATGCTTTAGTGCTTCAGCAATATCCTCAAATCACGTTTATTTTACGCTACTAATCCTAGTGCAACTCTCATACACAATTTTGGTAAGCAGAACTGGCGATGCGGGATGAACCGAAAGTCGAGTTACGGTGCCAAATTGCGCGCTAATCCAGATCCCACATATGGATGGAGGGAGGGCATGATATGGATAAATGGGCATTCATACTAACCACACCCAGACAGGGGATGGTATCCAGCTCCCCTATAACTCATAGTGAACCCTTTGTAGAAAACATAATCAAACAGGTATAGCCTCGAATGGATTTTGGCATACGATGTCCATAAAGCACAGAAACCAAATGTAATACTTATTACAAGCCACCGAGGGTTTTTTTGCATACAATGTCCATAAAGCACAGAAACCAAATATAATTCTTATTACAAGCCACTTTAGTTTTGGTCCAGCGTATAGCGAATAATTCTTATCTTCGTTAGTTACAGATATAGTCAAAGATACTTGGTTTTTGTTTTTTGGTATACAGAACCCCTGCATTCATTTTCAAACAATAAAAAATGGAAAACTGAAGCAGAACAACAAATTTGGAGGTTCCGTACAAAAATCTTCTGTGTACAACAAATTTTAGCTTGTACAACATTGTTTTCGAAGTATAAACTGTGATAAACTGAACTGCCAACTGAGCAGTCAACCTGAGGAGTTGCACCATGAGTGAAAATTGTAGCTAGGGGACATATAACGTTGTCCTTAGCAGATTGTTTTTGTTTTATACAGAGTCACAGAATCCTCCTCATTATATATCGTATGGAGGAAAATTTGAATATCAGAAAAAAAGCAAGGACCCAAAACCGTACAACATTTAAAATGAACATATTACCAGTTCAAATAACAAAGGTGAACTTAATCAACAAGCAACTCATCTCTAAGATGGCAGCAACCAAAGAGGGCTAAAATTGAACTAAAATAGTTAAGGAATCGGTTCAGGAATATGCAAAAACATTAGCATAGATTGAGGGAAACAAATACAAAACTACAGGAAAAACGATGCATTGACTTTAGGATTTGATAGAGAGGATTAACATTTACCATGCTGGAAGCAGCATCAAAGAATTACAAAAACCCACAAACCCAAATTACATTATAGTAGAGTGTGAAAAGCATCATCTGAGAGACGGGCATTCAGGGAATAAATCCAATCATGCTTAAAGAGCTATCAACACAGGCTTGATTCATGTCAGAGAGGATACTCACATTGGCACATCCTAATACCCCCAATGGAATCAACAATACAATGGAATGAAAAATAGGGAAATGTTTGTTTTCATAGAAACAATTGTCTGATGGAAAAAAAGCTAACGCATTAAGAGGCAGACCGTTATTCACAAAAAAAAAAGTTGTATCTGATGAAAAACCCAAGTGTAGCAAAGCCCAATTATCACAAGTTAAAAACAGAGAACAACAAAAATCTACTACGGTTCTCAATACATAAAACCATTTTTCTTCACAAATAACTATTATCAATCTGCTGACAGAGACGATTCTCTTAAAACTTATTTCAACAGACAGAGCATCAGATATACATAAAATGCCAACCAGGGATCGAATCCCCTGAGTACCCTATTCCTTGCTTCAGTTAAACTGAAGCAATATATTCCTTGCTTCAGTTAAACCACTGTTGGGCTGTTCTGAACTTTTATAATGGCCTATCTCAGTAATAATACCTCGACTAAATTTTTTTATCTTGGAGCTTTTAACCTCAATATATTATTATTTTGGAACCTGGAAATGCCAGTGCAGAGTCTAGGAAAACCTCTTGGCATAAGAAACATAAGTGTAAATTCTATTATGATCTTAAATGTCATAAATAGGACTTAGGTTATTTTGGGTGCCCATGATCAATTTTCCCTAACAAAATATATGGAGTTGGAAACAATAAGGGGTAATGAGATGGGATACCTATTGGTTCTACAATATGAATAAACAGTGATTTGGGTAACCTCTTGGGGTCGAAGGTCACAATAAAGCTAACCCTCCCTATCATGCAAAGTATGACCATCAGAACGGTGAGTAACTTAACGAAGTGCTTTCCAAGAAAAACTGAAATTTGGTCGAATGTCCAAAATTGAAAAGAGTCTATTAAAAACAAGGAAGCTAAAAAAGTAAAACGAAGTAGATATTCATGTATACCAGGCGGATCGACACAATTCTGCGAGTATGGTCGCAAGGCTGAAACTTAAGGGAATTGATGGAAGGGTACCACCAGGAGTGGAGCCTGTGGCTTAATTTGCCTCAACACGGGGAAACTTACCAGGTCCAACCATAGGAGGGATTGACAAATTTCATTAAAAAATAAACGACCATTACTTGTATTGTTGTCAACATTGGTAAACCTCAACAATCTATAACTTCAAGCTATTACTGCCAATTTGATGAGGAATTCAATGATGTTTTTTTAATATCTAATGGTATGTGCAGGCTATAGTCTAAGCACTATCAGGTGCAGAGGATGGTCTCATACGCTGCGAGTTACCCTAAAGTTCAAGTACAGTTGGATGCATAAGGTGTCAGGCATTGTGTGCCTTTCTTGTTCGCTGAAAGTGTGAACCAGCCTCCCAAGCATGGATGTCGTTGGCACAAGGCCCTCCTTCTCCTTCCCCTCCTACATTGGGGTACGAGGGAGAGACCCTCAGCCTCCTCAACATTCTACTTAAAAGGGAGTGGGAATAATGAATTCCCATGACAATAGCAGAGTAAAAATAAAGTCAAAATTGCTAATGATCATATTAAAACCTCCTTTTGGTTTGTGTCTAGTATATTGATAATAATGTTTGTTATATTCATTACCATATCAAATGCCATATTGGTTGCCATATTAATATATTTCTTATCATATAAATATATTGAGTCTCCCCCTCTCCCTCCTTGGCCTAAAGGTCAATTTTTCTCCCATGTCAGGCCAGGAATTCGGTCTCAAAAATGAATGCAGAAATTGTATTGATGCTAACACAAAATTGTCAGTTCATCTTCAAGATGACTATTAAGGTTCTACAAGACAAATATTATTATAGCTTGGGATTATGTACAATATTACATCCCCCCTTCAAACTGCAGGAGTTATAGCGCAACCAAGCTTGCCTCTGAATTTTTCAAATTTCTCTCTTCCAAGCGCTTTTTCCAGGATATCATTCGGTTACTCTGAAGTTAGACAATGCATCAATTCGACACTTCCATCTTGAAATTTAATACGTGAGTACTATACAGGGGGCGCCTGCTACAAGAAGGTCCAGTTTCTATAATAGGTCTGTGCTAAATGTAAGTGAGGGCAGCTGCTTACAGCAATTAATTAAATAATATTTAAATTGTGGTTGTCTGGGGTAAATTCTATTTGCAGGCATACCAGTCACACAGCAGCAAGAGCTTATACACTCTCCTTGTCCCACGGGGTCTAAAATAAGTCCACATAGTTTTGGGTCCTAGGCTGGAGAAGAAATTCTAAGTAAATATTCCATTTTACCAGTTAATCAGCAAAAGAGCTTATATAGCCTCCTCGTTCCATGGGTCTAGCTTAATTTCCAAAGAGCTTTGGCTTCTAGGCTTGGAAAGAAATTCAAATTTCCTTCTAATTGATGTCTATGATAATTATGAAGTATTGGTTATTTTTTAGGTCACAGCCAAGACACCAGTTTGGTATATGAGTCTAATTTTAAAACATGTCTGACAGCAACTGTGCTCTATCCACTTTTCCTTTGTAGGTATATGTTTCGAAAATGGTACAGATGATATTATTGAATTTGAGGATGACGATGCTGGCAAATGCAGATGAGTGAAGGTTATTCAAAGAAACTGTTTTTTTTCAAATTGTTACATGATCGAAGACCTTCCATACTTGTTTCTTCCTTTGGGAGCAGCAAGATGTTTTGGAAAATGGTCACTTGAAAAGTTATCTTGATGAGGGAAGTACTTTTTGCATACATACACGGTAGAATAGTTTACAGTAAACAATAAATTCTGCAACAGCAGTAATTTGAAAAGGTTGCATTTTCTGGCAGATAGGATGATTGCAATAAAGGTAATATGGCAAGGTCTATTGCTATGACTGGAAGATCAGATTCCCTACATTCTATGTAGATGGGGGGGGCTGGATAGTAAGGGCAAAGACTGTTGTAAGCTTTACATGATTTGGTTGTATTCTTTCAGAATTGGGGCTTCAAGGATAACCCATGCACCATTACCCAATATATGCTGAAGCTTTATATGATTTGGCACGATACCACATTTTTTGAGGCATTCTGTCAAACAATTCACGTGCCTTGTCTACGGTTCCACATTTTGCATACATGTCTACCAGGACATTTGCAACCACATCTGACAAAATTCCTCTATCCTTTATGCTTTGATGGATGTCCATACCCTGTTCCAAAGCTCCCATTTTGGCACAGGCTGGGAGTATGTTGGCAAATGTTGACATACATTTAAATATGTTTTTTATGAAACGTTGTGTGTAGCAAATGCCATTTAATGACCTGTGAGCAATGAAAGAGTGGACTGTCTTTCCTTGTGAAACCATGCTCGTGAAAATACAGGCCTGCAATAATTGAAGATATGTAATCTTGAGAGGGGTTGTGTGTAGTAAGCATAATGTGCATTTACAGCCATCAAAGCATAATGATTTGTTAGATGTAGTTGCAAGTACCCTAGTAGACATCTATACAAAATGTGGAAGCATACCTAATGCACATGAACTGAGACAATCTTAATCACCAGCACCAAAGCCAAAATAATTTGAAAAAAAAAGGGAAGTTAATTACGTCGAAGAGGTATATAAACATAATATACTTTTCCCTTTTCTGCTGCCCTGATGCCTGATAAGGTCATTGATATATGCTAAATTGATGAATACAGTCTTAGGCAGTCACATTCCCTTCTCTGTTGCCCTGATGCCTGAAAAGGTCATTGATATCTGCTAAAACGATGAATGAAGCCTTGTGCATTGTGACTGCACCAGTCCAAATGTCATTGTTGATTAATTGTTGGAGCTTAGAAGAGGACAATAGAACCACAGCCAGAGGCTCAAAGCCTTGCACAAGAACTGCACCATTGACTGTTGGAAGAGAACCTACAATGCCATATTATTGTTTATTTGAAATTATTTCTGTATTTGTGTGGAAAATATTAAGTTATAATTTTTTCCTATTTGTATTTGTTGAACACTGTGACACATTTTAGTGAGCTTCCTCTTTTGGTATTGAAAAATGTTTGCTGAACTTCTTAAGGGCCAAATTCAAATTAAAATAGTTCTACAATCTGCTCATACCTTTCTACATAAGTATATTAAATCATTTTCAGTTGCATGGGCCAAGTTTTATCAGATTTTCTTGCTTTAATGGTTATTGTGATATTTTCTAGTGCAGAGCTCAAATTTTTCTATGTTCACAACTTTACCCAAATGGTTTGAACTGTATCATATCCATATCCCTCGGTAAGGGTTCCCAAATGCTAATCCAAACCCTATTCCAGTTTGGGAAGACCCCAAATCTTATGCTGGCAATAAAAAGCATACAATCTAATGCATGAAGGCAATGAGTTCAATTCTGATTTTAACTTTAAGTTGGGGAGGCTTGAGGATGTACTTATTCAGAGTTCAGTCATGGAGAAATGCTTGTTGGAGGCATGGAGGGAATATGCACCCCTGTTGGAGGCATGCAATCCTGATGACCCAGGGATTACACCTGCTGAAATGTGAATGAAGAAGTTGAAAAATCATCCCAAAACCCCTAGACTCCATCGCCGCGCCGCTGCCCTTCCAACCACACCAAAATCTCTTAATGTCCCTACCAAATAATGGTCTAAACCAGTGTCTGCATGGATGCCGATCCCTTGCAAATTGCATCCATTTGTTGCATTGAACATGGCCAACTGAAACATCAGTTGGATTTGTGTAGTGGAGGAGAAAATTGCGGTTTAGGGTCTGAACAGTGACCACCATTAATGAATGGAAACAAATTTGACTGCTTCCTTTGAATATCCTCCAAGCCTCAATATTGATCAGATAAATTATCCAGCATGCGGCGGTTAAGGATTTTAGGGCTTTCATTTTTGTTGATGCTTACTTTCATATTTATTTAAAGACATTGGATTCAACACAGACAATATTTGTTCACTCAGTCAGCTATTGCTTTAAACTTGTAATATATTGCTTTAATCATGAACAAAGCAAGATAAGAACAGAAGGAATAAGACCTTAAATTCCAGCGTGATTTCTTTAAGAGTCCTAGAGCGGCACATTCACAAAATGCGCGTACATTTTTTTTTCGCACAAGTCACCGAAATTAGACTGTGTGCCAGCGGGCTATCAATCTCAAAATAATAATAAACCTGCCCATTCGCCCCAATCCTCTCGCTCAATTTTTACACTGCTCGCGCTACCTTAAAAAATAGTAAATTGCTTCTTAAGAAACCCTGACCAGGAGAGCCACGGCAACAGCAGAACCTACCACTCTGGAAACCACCGACAGAGAGATGATGTAACAGGTGGCGAATAGAAGGAAATCGGTCATGCCAAACAGCTTAAACATGAGACCACGTGGAGGAGCTTTATGACAGGCAGCTTAAGCAGGAGAGCGTAGTCGTAATACACCAAGTCCATAGTAGCCACGCCTCCGGCGTAATTATATAGAAAAAAAGTTTTATTTTTTGTATTAAATGAATTACCTCAATAATATATATATATATATATATATATACACACACACACACACACACACATATATATACATATTTAAATATTATAACATATAAATTATAATAATATATGAATGTATTAAAGGAAAGTATTTATATATAATTATAATAATGTAATTTATAATTAGGGTTTAGTTTTAAAATGTTGAGGTGTGAGAAATTAAATAAATATTGCAAAGTTAACATTAAACATTATGAATTAAAATACATAATAAAAAAATAACACATTACAAATATTAACATAAATTTTCGTGGAAAACTTCGAAAGAGGTAAAACCACGGTAAGAGATAGATTTCCATTAACCAGGAAAATTTTACAATGTCCACTAAACTCCTTCACCCACTTCTCTCCCATTTCAACATTTCAATTGTGTTAAAACTAGCAATCGCATGTGTTTCATGCAATGTGAACGCCGAATGGTATATGTTATTTGTTTTATAGGTATAATTATTAATTTTGTAGTAGATGGTGATTAGGGGTGTGATTGATTTTGTAAGTGTAACTTAATGTGAAGGTTGTTTCTACTTTTCAAACTTGTTAACCCTTTTCGATAGTTAATTTATCTTGAAGTTGATGTTGTATGTATTTTATTCGATTTTATTGTGTTAGTTGTGCATCGGTTGTTCGGTTGGTGTTTTGTTGGAAAACTATTTATTGTACAGTTGATAATGTGTGTGATTGATAGTTGTAGTGTAGGAATTGAGTTGAAACATTAGATTGAAATTTTGTATGTGTACCATTATTTCTGCTACAACTTTGTACATTTAAAGTTTCATATCATATTTCACAACATCTAATAAAAGTAGATCTGCATGCACACAATGAGACATGTATACATTTGCATTTTTTATATCATGAATAGTAGCCTTTAGTGGGCTTTTTTAGCTTGAGTAAACATGATTACATTTGATACCCCTTGAGTATCAATGTCGCTTTGGATAGAATAAGTGTTTAGTATAGTAGTAGCGGAGGTGCTATCAAAGCAGAGGGTATCTTTTATGATAGGCTGAGTGATAGTAGTCTTGCTTCCTCCTTTCTTCTTGCTCGAAGTGTTGTTACGTACACCATTTTTGAGTATCTCTCGAATGAAAACGTAGGTGAAATACGTATATTTGCAAGCGAGGGAACTCTGGAGAAAGTTGTGAATGTCAAACCCTGCCTTTCAGTGGTTCCAATGTCGATGGTTGCTCTATGTAAAGTAAGTCCCTGCGACTTGTGGATAGTTAATCCCCATGCCATTTTAATTCGCAATTGTCTTTGATTCCCTCTTGAAATAGGGGGTATGGGTATATGTAACGGGTTGCTGGGATCCCAACATGGGCCATTGTATCTATCAAATTTGACAACAAAAAATAAAGGTAATGCTGGTGGTTGCATTGATGCGTCGTAGACAATGTCGGTGATAGTTCCTGTGGCACCATTCACGAGGCCTGCATCAACCCATAGATTTGTAATAAGCATGACTTTTTGTTGTTTGCACAACAGAACTTTATGTTCTAACTGATCATCATCAGGATTTCTTGGTCCAGTTCACCTGTTACTTTTAGCAATGGATTGGGCGATCGAAACGTTCAATGCCTTCAACATTTGTAGGTTGTGGGAGTCGACTTGATCATTTTTTGCAAACAAATGTGGTGCATCCTTAAAAATTTTGAGCTCTTGCTGAGTTAGGTATGTGTCTGTGCAAGACATTAAGATTTCCCAATCCTCAATTAGAGGGGTTGAATCTCGCATGTGGAGCAGTAAATTTTGGAATGAAACTTGTGCATTGGTTGTTCCTTGTTGCCAAAATATTGTTTGCAATGTAATGGAAGTCTCAAATCCCTTCCAAAGGGTTGCTCCATAGGAAATAGTTGCATAAACAGGACTGTCCAAAACCGGTGGTAATTGGTCGAGGTCGCCGAGGAGGATGACTGATTTGTTTCCAAATTCAGATGTTCTCGAGTGTGGGAAAGCTTCGCAGAGCCTACTGTCAATTTTGGTTAGTAACTTTGGGCCGATGAAACTCATTTCATCAATAAGAACATATTCTATATGTTTCAGCGACTCTTGAAAAGATGATAATGCAGTACCTTCAAGGGGTTTGAGTTCTTTGATTGGAATTCGCAGGGCTACGTGGATTGTGGATGCAGAGATGTTGAATGTTGAAACACCAGTAGGGGCGAGCACAAGTAGAGGTGAGGGATATGTGGTTGGTGATGTGAATAAATTACAGATTTTATTTATCAGAAATGATTTTCCTGTGCCAGTCGTTCCTTGAATTATGAATCTTAGTAGAGGTAAAAGGGTTTTGTTTACTGAATGGTGTAGTATGGTATCAAGAGTTGTTTGTTGTTCTGGAGACAAAGGAAGTGTCGAAGATGGTGGTGTGGCCTGTATGTTGTTGTTAATTATGTCTGCCTTCTCTATTTCAATGAATGATGAACCAGTTATCTGTAATTCATGCGGAACGTCATGTATGTTCCAATTATGTTGTACGTCAAAATCTCGTTTCCCCAACATGTCAAGACTGTCTAGACCCGTGTTGTTTCTCCAAATTCTGATGCAATATTTCTGAAAGGCTTGTATAAAAGGAGTTATGACCAACAGAAAAGGTCATCGGAATCCTAAGTGAATTTGTGCAAAGACCTTCCATTATTGCAATGGTTTGTGTTGAATACTACATTCAGGCTCAAAGTCTGAACTAACATCCGTAACAGGTCCTGTGTCTACGGTTGTGCGTAAAACATGCCACGGTCTATAGTTGTGCTTGAACATGTCCCAAGTTCCGTTGATGTCATGTGGGGTTTCTCTAAATTCTGATGCAATATTTCTGAAAGGCTTGTATAAAAGGAGTTCTGACCAACAGAAAAGGTCATACGACGTTGAATCCTGAGCTGGGACATCCACAAATCTCGGGTGGACCCGAACAATTGCGTGTATCGTTCACTTTTTCCATTTATCACCTTTACGATTCTTGTTGTAGCTCCAATCTCGAGCAACTTGAATAAGTGATAGGTGTTCCATGATTATTGGATGAACTTTATATGCATCCAAGAAAGCGGATGTTTGTTCTGCATCAGTGTCACTTTCAACGACACGTCTCAGATTTTTTTTTCCAACATTTAATGATACAAATGGACGACTGCACATAACAAGTGGCAGTTTTTGCAACATGTGGCATGTTTCTTGTGCGCTTATGTCATGTTCGACAACGCTTTCTGTGAGCATTTTACGGATCACGATATGTGCTGGAGAATCTGCATCTGTGTCTCTTGAAAATTTGGATAACATTTGGTGATATGTTTCTGAGTGTTGCTCGGCTTTTAAAGCATATTTTGCAATATACTTAAGAATGGCATGGCGGGAAAGTACCTGTTGACAATCGACATTTGCTCTCCATATGTATATCATAGTTCGATTGTGGATGTTCAATCTGTCATCATTTCTGGAAGGGAGGTACTTAATTTTCCCATCACTTTAAATGTGCAAGGAAGAAGTAGGTTGCGTGGGCCAGGGGCGTTGTACCTGCACTAGAGTTGTGATTGCTTTCTACGCAGGCATGTATGTTCTGAACATTTAGTGTGGCGCTGAACTCGATTAAGCAGTTTTTCAAGGTCTGAATTTGGGGAGGAGGATAGAATTTTTGTTGTATCTAACAAGCAAGGGTCATCTAGGAGTGACCTACGAATAAAATCCAAGTGGTTGCATGCCAGTCGAGGGTTCCAGGCAGACACAAACTTATCAAAGTATTGTTTTGTGGCCTCAATAACTGTTGTATCCTCCCAATCCATTTCATCAACTTTGGGTGCATTCTCGAGCCACAATAAACCGTGGACATGTGCAGAGCCTCTATGTTGCCATTCATACCTGCAAGACAAGGGAACATAAATATTAGCTATGTAGTTTGGAATTAACTTTGAAATAAGTAGATTTGATTACCTGTACCAAAAGTCTACTGCTCCAAGTTCCTTCTGCAATATTTCTTCATGAAATATTGTGAATTTGTGATGTAGGTATGCTGATACTCGATGAGGGTTAGAGACAATGTTAAGTGTTCTCCAACGTTGTGCAGCTCGAGGATCTGTTGGCCATTCACCTGACATAATATTGTGGAGATCTGGCCATTTAGTGTCTGCAACACTTAGAGTGAAGAATAAGGTTGGTGTCCCCAATTTTTCCACCATATTTGAAAGCTCGCTTCTACTTTTTGCCCAGAATGAACGGGTCCCTCGAAGGCTCGATCCAAACCACATTAAGCTATCTGGGAGGTTGTCTTTGGGGCATTCCAGTAGTTGTCTTCGTTAGTCTCTAATTGTCGGAGGGATTCCAGATTCAAGGTTTTGTTTCATAAACACTGTTGCTGTGGACTGGCTTCTGTGTCGCATTATGAGGTTTAGGAGGAAGTAACGAAATCTTGGGTGGGAACCGAAGTGCCCATCATGGTAATGCATCAAATGAAGTGCGTATTCATGCATTGGAACCTCTTTTATGCAGGGTTGTTGCCACATTGCTTTTCCTGTCGGAAATAAAGTTGGGAAAGCCATTGAGAATAGGCCCTCCGTATTGTATTCATTTATTGGTGAGCGGCAAAGCTCCGGCCATGGCATGGTAAATGGAGTGTTACCATCGTGGTTGAGCAGGAACTGTTCAATTTCCTCTTCTTTTGTTCCTATATTGTGAGGTGTTGGCACAAAAGACGATGAGTGTTCATACGTTTCATCAAAGTGAGTGGGAGCATCATTACCATGAGCTATAGAGGCACTTTGCATTTGGGGCAGTTCCAATGCGGCTGTGTTAAGAGAGGAGGAAACATTTGATGACTATAATGGTAGAGAGGAAAGGGCGTCATCGCCAATTAAGACATCTTTGTAATAGGGATCGTGTTGGATTTTATATTGCAAGGCTGTCCAAACACGAGATCTACTGACGTAGAAATCATAATTTTTTAAATTAGATCCTTCCCTTTGTATGAGAATTATGTCCAAATCTCCAAGGCGATGGGGTAGGTTCTTTGCTATTGAAGTAATGTTTTGCGGGAAGCTTATGGTGTGTCCTGAGTATTTGTATTGCCCACCACGTGCTTGGGCAACTTGCAGGAATGGATTAACTCGTGCGATAAGCATCTCTTTGATTTGGGTTAAAGACGCAAGTATGGTAGCTTGATTTCCAGGGTCCATGTTGTTCCATGAAGAGAAGCGGTGGCCTTGTTTTTCAGTTTTGCATCTGTTACAGGATGGAAAGCCTTCGAAGGAAATTGTTTTAATTCCAGGGTAATTTTCCAAATAGATTGAGCAAGTTTGAATGTTCGCCAAGAAATCTATTCTTTTGCGAAACCGACGTTGGGCTTCTAAATTCTATGAAGAGGGTGGGGATATGGGAATTGTCTGTGTATTGGAAGGGGTGGGGTGTTCTGTTTCAGTCCTTTATGGATTGCGAGGTGGAAAGCAGTCTGAGGGAGAGGATAAACTGGTTGTATTTGTGTGATGAACTGAAGAGAGGTCAGTACTTGAGACAGTTTCATGTGACATCCCAGACATTTGGGGGAAAGTGACAATTGTTAGCAAAGATGGGTTCGTACGGAAGGAAGTGATATGGTCTTGAAAGTTTTTTTCCATGGAAGTTACATGCGGAATGTTGGTTGGCAATTCTTCAGTGGGTGTATTTGATGGCAAGATTGGAATGTCGAGGGATCGTGGGTTGTTGGTCGTTGTAAGTTGAAAGATATTTGAGATTTTCATTGTTCTGTGCTCTAATTTATGACGTCGTTGCTCAACAGTTATGTGTACTTTATTTTTTGCGTAATTCTCTCTTCGTTGGGCTCGTTTTGCAGGAGTCGACTTGATTGCGAAGTCATAGGATTATGGAGTACCACCTGTTGGATAAATATCATTTTGTGTTAGTAAGGAATGATACATAGTTTGATGACAAACAAATGCTAAAATAAGTGAAAATGTAAAACTAAATTCAATTGTGATTCATGTGGAGTTCCAATGGGAAATACGCACAAGAGGTAACAATTTGAGTTTTGAGAAACTACTTCTTTTATTAAGGAAAAGAGTATTAGATATATAGAAACATACAATGTGTTCACATACTACAAAAGGATGTAAATATGTACATACAAAATTGCATTTTGTATATATATTTTTTTTAAAGTACTAACAATCCACATAATAGAAGGAGACAATAGTATGTCAGTGTATAAGGGAATTCAACAGTTTTCTTTTGAAGCAAGGAAAAAAGTGAAACATAGATATGAAATAAGAAACATAGCAGTGATAGTTCAAAGTATAGAATGGGATGAGTAAGGGTGTAATGTTTGAAGGGACGAGTGGGTTGGAAATCCTTGCGTAAAGGTTATGGAGGAGTTGCATTGTTTTTCGCTTTCTTTGAACTGAGGATGACACATTTCAATCTGTTGTCTCCGCAATATGTCTCTTTTTTCAGTGAAAGTGTGAAGAAGTATTCATTGCCGATGACATTACTTATAATTTCACTAGTCGCATCTTCGTCTATAGACAATATATGGAGGTCGCTAGCTGCAACAGCCATGATTAACTCAGTTGTCTCATCAAAAGTGATAACTGATTGAAGTTCTCCTGTTGGGCCCTTTAGATTGATTATGAGTGCATATCTATAATCATAGTTTTGAACTTGTCTGTTACAACTTGAACATAACCATGAACCATTACCATTCTCTCTCACCTTTTTCTTGCATTGTTTGTCACCTTTTTGAAGAGGACATGCCTTGTAAAAAAAGTTGTCCATGTTGATATTCATGATTTCTGCAGTAACCATGGCCCATTCATTTCTCTCAGTGTTCCCCATATTTAGTACCTCTGAAATCGTCGTTACAGAGGTTAGACTTTTTGGAGGGCCCAGAAATTGGCTTGTGATAGAGGGTGCTGGAAGCAAGTAGTCATCGGAATCAACCCAGCCATGAAGTGTATTTGTTTCTAAAATTTGACAGTTGACGTAACATTTGGTTCTTGAAACAGTGTCCACTGAGCTTCCATTGAAACTAGAGACGTGGGCAGCTTTCAAGGTGAGGACCAGAAGAGGCAGTATAGAAAGCATGTCTTCATGTTCGTTGCTTATATCATCTAAGTGTTGTCCCCATAATGTGACACTTATACTAAAACCCGACATGTCCTTTAATTGCATTGTTCTTCTCTTTGTTTCAGACTTGTCATACCGACAAATTGTTGAGCATGGTGACATCGTAACAACAATGCCAATCAAATCAATTGTAGAACCTTCAGTGCTTGTAGGTAATTCCTTGATTTTGGTGAAGTGAAATTTATGGGAAGGTATTGTATCTTCATTTGCTATGAGTGGAGATATGGTTGAGGAAGGTTGCGGGAAAATCTCCAAAGCATTTTTCAAATGGTTGTAACATAGCTTTGCATCAACAATACTCGCAATCCTCCCATTGGAAATTGTATATAGCTTTCCATTCTCAATCTGCTCATAGAATGCTTCCGCGGCCTCGTTGAAACAAGTGATGTGGATTTCCCCTCCTTCCTAATCAACAAAATCAAACCCAAACACGGATCCATTTCCCCTTGCATTGTGATATTGGCGAAGGGTTGTTTTTGCTAGGGCACGGCCCTCTACGGACCACATGCACATAGATGTATTCAAAGCACTTATTTTAGTTGGTGTTCTCGCAAAATATTTGTTAACCCAGTTTGCACTTGCAGCTGTTTACAGCAACTGAATGTGTTCGAGAGAATTTGTTGGTAGTCATATTGGAGCATCGATTACGAAATGTTTTTCGACAAGAACAGCCATTTCAATGATAAGAACAGTCCTGCAATGGAAAAGGAAATCGGGATAGAATTAGAACTGAACAACGGAGTGAAAAAACAAACAGAAAGAAATTATAATTAATATAGGAAGTTTATGTACATTGGTAATTGAGCTGGAGATGAAGCTTATAGTTCACTTTTGATCATTCTAATGAGGGATTTGTGTAAGCACACAATGGAGCCTTCTTGTATTAATTTGTCGGTTACATAACTTGCAAATTTGGAGGGTAGAAGCGCTGTCTGAAAATGTATCCCATCTGAAAGGTCAACACGATGTTGGGCACCAATGTTGAGAATGGACCTTAGGGAGGACAAGTGGAGTATCTGAAATGTGGGGTCAACATTGGAACCACCCTCAATCAATTGAGTAATGCCTTCGTGTGTCAAAGTTATTTCCATGGCAACTAAAAGATACTCGCGATAGTGGGCATTCTACAAATATATGGTGGACAATGTAAACTTGTAGGGTAGTCAATCTTGATAATGAAGGATATGTTTATGAAAGCATGCATTTTTAAAGAATGAGAACCTTTAAAGTTGGCTTCCTTATTATTTTATATGTGCTAAAAAGCGAAAACAAGAAGTCTAATCCTTTAACAATTCAATATGCAAAAAAGTTATATAACACATAAAGCTTTGGTTGAAAAGAACTAAAATTTGCATGGTTGAAACGAATCACAAATTATTATGTTAAGAAAATAGAATGGAAGACAATAAGAACAATATATACACTTGAAGTAAGAAAACTATAGGTATTTATATGGAGATACAATGATAAAGAAATTCAAAAGCCATAGTTATTGGATTACATAAACTGAACATGTGTTTAAAAAGTTTGATTCTATGTCCAATGTATATTGCCACAATGCATACATGGAATTATTTGGTACGAGTTACAGTTTGTTTCAAAAACACTTATAAACTAACCACTACAATTTATTTCTTTAAATCAAATTTCTTGCTTTTTGCTTGTGCAATTTTCTTAGAACGTTTCTTGTATTTTTGTCCATTTATAGATGCCTCAATTAGTATTCCCATTCTCCTCAATTTTTGGGGTGGTTCATATTTCAGTGCATCTTCGTTAGAATCATAAATCAAATAGAAGCCTCGTGAATGATCTCCAATTGTTCGGATTTTGGAGAGAAAAATTGGGGATGTTGGCATCAGGTGGAGGTGATCTCTGATCATTTCGGCTATCACTATTTTAGGTGGTTTCGGTTGCCTACAATGCAAAATATTAACAACACATTGAATACGCTTAAAATATTCCTCCCTCTGCAAGTGAGGCGTAGTTAATGTCAATCCCGTTGTGGGGAGGGGAATTATGTTTCTAGTCTGCATCATATTAAACTGTAAAGGGACAATAAGTATGTTAGTCCACCAAGATGTTCTTAGGTATGACGGGCAGCTTTAAAAGCCTTGTCACTAATCAGTCTAACGTCCAACTTGGGACGCTTCGAAATGGCCTCATTGGGGAACGATCCCCTCAGCACATAACGAATCATGTCATTGACGAAGGCACATGCCCCCACATGTCACTTCGGGAAAAATATTGGAGCCAATTACAAATATAAATGGAACAATCCAAAAAAAATAACATCAAAACTCTCTACAATAATTCCTTAGTCCATAGCATGCAATAAAGAGATCAATTGAATAATAACTTCAATCAGTATTGTAACCCACCTGAAGTTCGTCTAGAGACAACACTCTTTTCTTTACTGTCAGAGAAAGAGAAGCACAAATATCCTACAAATAAACGAAATAAGAAGTTATTAAAACTAAATGTATCTGCAAATTCAAAAGGAGACACTCATCCATTAAGATTATTCTATATTTTTAATTTCAATCTCAAATATAATACAACAAAACCAAAAATATTATAAAGAGTTATTAAAAATTGTATATTAGTAGAGGCCATACATAAGAAAATAGTAAACTGTATATTTTTATTATGGACTTGACTCAGGAAAGATCAAATCTGACCATTAAATTTAATTTAATAAATTGGTTTCAAATTTGGGTAGATGGAGTTATTTGAGTTGTTCTTATCCATTCAAATTATTTGGCAACTGTAGTGTAGGAAACTTCACAGGGGAACCATAAATTATTGCTCATCATATTTTGTTATCACGTGCTGAATCAACCAAACTCTATAGAGATAAATTTCAAGTTACATGTATCACTAAATTTCTCAGGGAAACCGTGCAAATCTCCACAAAGTGAACCTGGATACAAACTCAAGCATACACATCATTGTAATAATACAACAATGTCACCAGGATTTCATTGTACTAGCTATGTCGAGACCTGGTTGTCTCATATTTTTTTGCCATTAACAGACTAAAATAACAATAACAAGTCTAAAATTATAGTACACTTATCAAGGAAACCATTTACTGACTGAGGGAGCTAAAATCTCTTGGAAACCCTCTTGCAATAATTAAAATCTTCAAGAATCCATATTGCAACAATTTATTATTCCATCTTGCAAGTGTGCTGCCAAAGATGTATGTAATTGTGAAAGCGTAGTAAAGGCACATGAACTGTTTGACAAAATTTAAATAAAAGAATTTGCTTCATGGATCTAAAAACAGCTGTACCTCCAAAATTGAACATGTCTAGTGATGAACTCATATCCCTTAAGTAGGTGAAATATAATCCAGTGTTGGTTATTACAAAGGCAGAGAGAATGCAGTTGTGGTTATGGAAAAAGCAGACTATCTTTGCCAAAATGGACGATCACATTATTGATAGTGACATCAACAAATTATTGAACAAGAATCCAATCAAGTAGATCTTTAAACCTCAAAAAAGCAATCATGAAATCCACTCTAAGAAAAATAATAGAGGAGCAAGGTACAAGTTTCCTCTCTTTTAATAAAAGATATTACTCTTACCCAGAAAAACAAAAATCTATTAGAATCTAACCAAATGCTTTAAAGCAACCATCCACTTAACTGAACTGTCTAAAAAAGACAAACATACCAGAAGTAGATGCCATGGATTGCTATCATTACCAGATATGGCCACAAAATCCATATCATGGCATGGCTGGATAACAATATCATTACAGTCAGCTACTGTTTACAAACAGTTCACAATTTATTGACAATGTATAAAATTTTCAACAATCAAATATTTTAAACCTTCGAATACAATTTAACTGTATATTTTATATTAATATACCATTGAACCCTCAGAGCTCGACATGTAGTGCAAAAAAATAAATATATACCGTAAGCTACGACAGACTCATTAGCATTTGCAAAATTTGGGGAAAAATATAAACAATACAAAATGTTAAATACAGTTAGAAGACACCATCAAAATCTCACCTATGCTGCTTCAACACACAATCATCATAACGATAAGTAAACCATACAAAATTAAAACAGTTGACATGCCTTTACTTGCTTCCACATTTGAACATCCCATTCCATAATGCTTTGGTGGATATGAATACCCTATTTGAAAGCGTTGTTTTTGCAGAGGCTGGCAATATGCTAGCAAAAATAGTTAAATTAGGGGAAGACAACAAAATGACATGAGTATTGATGGATTTCCATGGTTCTCAGAAGAGCTTGGACCAGTAAGTCAGTTGAATGGCCACAATATTTTTATGGACTAAAACATAATAATCATTTATCCTAGAAATCAAAAATATCAAAGTGAAATATAAATACTGGTAACTATAATTGCATCTCTTCTAAGTAGTGGTTGTTGCAACATAAAAATAGATAAATAAAGAAACTATCCATCTGAAAAATATCAAAAAGACAGGACAAGTTCGCGTGGAACGCAAGATAAAATTGGTAAATATTTCTATGGAATGCAAAACACTTACTGCTGGCTTGGCCCTTCTTCGTGTAGAGGAAAATCTGAAAAATTCTTGTCCCAGCTCCACCACCTACTATGACAAAACAGACAGTGTTGAAATCTGCATAGTGATTTTCAAATTTGTGCACCTGGACTGTTTATAATCATGTCACATTTCCCTAGAATTATTATAATAGAAATAAATGAGTAGTTTGAAGCAGTAATAAGAAAACAAAATTGACATCAAAAACACTGTAACTCACGATAATTACACTTCCATCAAATGCCAGAACATGTAAATTCTACTAATATTTCTGAGGTTCTGCTAATATTTCTAAGGCATGTAACATTACAGTTTTTGAAATACAAATTAGAGAGAAAAAGAGATGAGTACTGGTTGCATAAGTGTTGGAGGCAATCATATTTTGTCTGGATATAGGAACAAGTATTGCAAAATCTGAAATGCAAACTGGCAAACAAAAGCTACAAAAACTAATTCCCTAATGGCAATTGGAACACTAAAAGCAAACTGATTGAGCCATTCTTTTAGAACCTGAAAGCAAATAATTACATGTCTAAAATGCTCAACTGCAATAAACATTTCATATGTATTCATCAAATGCAAGCTGACCAAATTAAAAGTAGCCCAAAGTAATGTAAATTTTATGGGACTGTCCTAAGTCCTCTTATTTTAACTTTGACAAATACACAAGTAGCAGTCATATTTGCAATCCAATGGTCATAAATGCATGTCATCCATTTGATTTCTTTTACCCTTTTGTCAACTTATCGTCCTCAAGAATAAGTAGACTGCTGCATCACATATCAATATAACCCTAACTGAATCTAAACAAAGGGATTTTGTAACATATGCATCACCCATATTGACACTTGTATTTAACTTTGGTTTGGATGCCACAAATTCTTGAGGACCTAATACATTAAAATCAGCTTTTAGGATATATTCTCTCCAAATCGTTTGTGGTTCCCACACATCTTGACTCTATGTAGATATCTTTAGCAGTTAATGGTTGAACTTGAATACCTACAAGGGAGCACTAACTATTAACCCCGGCCAATGAGTTAAATCAGAGATACAAGATACAACGTCCCATTAGAAAGGAAAGTGGAAAGTATAATGAAGAAGCTACCAATTTTTGAAGATTTGGCAGAGGCACAAATGGCACAAATGGTCATTCCCATGGGTATGAGAAGTTCACACAACCATCCAAAGCATCGTGCAATTTTCAAAACAGGAAACATCTATACCATGCATATTTATATAATGAGAACTTCAAAATGTGCCATTGAAAATATAAGCTTCAACTGGGAAGGAAACGCACATTTTTTTTTAATTTGCATATATGTGCATGCACACATACATGTGTGTGTGGGCACAACAGTTTAATTATAGCAGCCAAGAATAAAACACACTTTATGCTAGGAGAAAAGTGTAGAAAAGATGTATTGTGGACCAGGAAATAAAGATGCCTAGAGTTCATAATCCTTGTTCTTAGGAACAGTATTGTAGCAGTGACTACATTTAGAGTTTTGACTACATCTAGGATGAAATCATGACCACCATTCTGGCCTCTCTTACCACACCAGTCAGATTTTTAGTCATACTTGATATCCAGTAACCATACACACTGTTACTATTTGAATTTACCTCAAATTTAGTATCATATTTTCACTAATTTGGAAAGATTATTTTTGAGTAAGGCAAAAGCGACACATTCTTTGTTTGATGGCTGATCAGCAATTTGATAAAAAGACCCTTTATATTCAAAGCAAGATCTTCAAAGTAAAATAGTCAGGGAAAGAGCACACAAGTATAATGAAAAAATGGAAACAATTATAGTTCCAAAAACACCTCTAATTGGCTTTATCCATATTTCAAAAAGAACATATGAACTCTATAATGAAACATGGAAAGAATTCTCAACTATGATAACATTCTCTGGTGGGGTATATACACTTGTCGTTGGAGGGTGGAATAGCAGGGTATATGCATTGGTTGTTGGAGGGTAGACAATTCTATTTTGACCATAACTGAGGCATGAGTTGCAAATAAGAGAATGTACAGTAGCAAATATAAAAAATAAATATATTCCTAAAGCTTGGCTTGATTGTTTTGATTTAAAATGCAATTGCAATCTACATAATTGGGCAGGTTAAAAGAAAATGTGCATCAAATTTCTATTTCTACTCGATATAGATTAAACAACTTGCAGATTCCTTGTTCCAAAAATGACCCATGTGTAAGATCTAATACTGTGAAGGTCAAGCTTCAATGAACGAAAATTTCGAAGATCAGGAGATTGCTGGGTGAAATAAGCTTATTGTTTATGTCAGCTAGTTTTCTGGCCCGTAGTCATTAAAATTTATATATACCAGTTTTTTAGTTTTCTTTATGTACTTATGCCTTGCTTTACTCATTTTCCCAATACTGATATTGATTGTTAACAGCCAAGCTGTTAATAATTTTTCTGTACTATTTTTTTGAATATCGATTGTTAAGGCGTCATTTTTTCAATCTTAAGAAAATTTGAACATTGCAGGATTAGGGCAATGAAATAAAATACTATTTAATTTAGAATGAGTTTTGTGGCCTGTTGATGCAGACAGGAATGTGTTGGGCAGTTGTGGTATGCCTTGGCCAAAACACTTGCAGAAAAGACAGCGTGGGCACTGGCTATGGATAGAGGACTAAAGATGGTAACAGTAATTGACGTCAATATTCCCACCGAACATATATAATATAGTACAGATAAAACGTGTAGGAGAACCTTGTATACTAATATATGTATGTGTATTGTATCCGTTTTCAGCTTTAGCTTATTACATATTTTCATCCCTTAAAATTCCCACCGATGTCAATATCTTCCAATAAAAATTTGCAATCACAAAGGTCTTTAGCCCAACTTTTTCTTGCTGAAATCAAGCAATACCAGTACCATATCATACACATAATATTATTCCCTGGTGAACTAAATTAAGCCGCGTGTGTATAAATAAAAAGGGTTTTCTGCAAGTCTTAGAAAAAAAGTAGCACAAGATCCAGTCGGGTATGGTGTGCCAAAAAATTCCAATTTTGGCGAGGGAAATGCGTGTTGGTGAAGTATTTAGGAGAAAAACCCTAGACCAGTAAAATAATTGTCGGCGGTGCATGTTTTGTTCCTCTATAAAGAATATTCAACGCTATCCTCAGAAATGGAAAATTGATGAGAACAGAGTAATAAATACCTGTGAAATTACAAACCTGAAATCCTCAGCACTGTAATGAGTCCTGTGAAATTGCAAACCTGAAATCCTTAGCATTGTGATGAATCTTGTGAAATTGCAAACCTGCACCTCTTCTACTTATACACAAAAATCCGTCACACAAACCCTCATTGAGCATGCAAAAACAAAAACGACTATTAAAAATAGCCATTGCATTCAACATGCACCCAAAAAAAACACTATTAAAAATAGGTGAAAAAGAATAAAATAACTATTAAAAATAGGCGAAAAAAAACAAACTTCCAGACGGCCGTCAAACCGTCAAAATTAGGACAGTCGTAGAAATGTTTGCAGGGTCCTTTCCCATAGGGGAAAGCCTTCGGCGTAATTACTGGGGCCCATGAGCCCTATTGAAGTTGGTTTATGGGTGTGTCTTCTCGTAAAGCACCGATCCACTTAATAAATTAATTTTAATTAATCAATTAAAACTATAACCTAAATTTTATGATAAATAATTAAAAATATTACATATTTTTTTATTTAATTATAAACTAAAGTTTATAACATTATAAGAACACTTAAGAGGGTATTTAAACCCTACTTAAGATTATTGTTCTAACACTCCCCCTTAATATTAAGTGGGGTTTATATGCCAACATTACCTATTTATACAACATGATTTACAATCCTTACACCACAATGAGAGTTTAGGCTGGCATATCATGTTTGAAGGATTTATACACCTTCATTGTGCTAAACTTGCCTTTTGGTATAAAAGGATTTGGAATCCATAAATCAGAAGTGATGATTTAGGCTAAGCATGATTTGTGAGACTACATCTTGCAGTTTCTCATGGAAAATCTATACATGCATCTCTTGTATACTTTTATAAAGTAAGGACATCCTTGACAATATTATGCTTTATTACTAGACTACACATTAAACTTAGAGTGATAAGTTTACTAAGATCATATAAATATTTTATACAATACTTTAATTGGAGTAGAAGTGTAGAGGTGAAGAAGGAAACACATGACCGGCCATTAGGTGGTAGCATTGTCATGCACACTCTCCCTCGATGAAAAATATGAAAGGCCAAGCATTTCATAAAACTATTAGAACTTTATGACACACAATGGCTTCGTAAATATATCTACAAATTAGTCTTCAGTATGACTAAATTGAAGATCTACATAACCACACAGTTCCTTTTCTCTAATGAAATGCATATGAATATCTATATGCTTTATTCTCTTATGTTGAATTGGATTATTAGCTAGAGCAATGCAAATTTTACTATCACATAAATGAGGAGTACTTACTTTAACTTCCATGTAAATTTCTTTGAACAATTGTTTTATCCTCGTGGCTTCTTTTGCTGCTTCTATTCAACTTCTATATTCTGCCTCAATAGAAGAGATGGAGATTGTTGATTGATTCTTACTACTCCAAGTAATGACACTTGTACCTAACTTGAACACATATCTAGTTGTAGATTTTCTATATATCACATCACCAATATGGTCAAAATCACAATATCCATATAAACATGCATTATCAAAAGAAGTGTAATGTAAACCAAATCAATTGTTCCTTTAATATATCTCAATATTTTTTTTCTAACTTCCAATGATCTTAATAGGATTTGTGCATGAATCTGGATGCATTACCTAATGCATATGTAATATAAGGTCTAGTGATTGTAAGATAAATTAAACTACCTATAAGCTACCTATAAATAATAGGATTAGATTTTTCACATGTAGTTTTAGGATCAATTTTACAAACAAATTATATGAGAGGGTGTGAACACAAGGATAAAATAGAATGCATGCGCATCAACAAAGTTACACTCAAATGGAAACACGAAATAGATTCAAGTAATAAACAAGTAATTAATCACCAATAAATTATGCATGCAAGAAAACAGGTATACTCATTCTTGTAGATCAAAAAAATAAGTACAAATAGGATTGTTGTTGATGGTAAAAATGTGTGCCTAAGTGTTAGAGGTGTAAAAGGATGGGGTGCGTAGAGAAGGGGCACGTAGGTATGCATGGAAGCTCAACAAAAGAAGGGTGCATCGGGGAAAGGTAGATTTTGGAACTTAATCATTTTACATGCATGGGCTAAGAATGGATTGAGTGTTGAGCATGCACTGGATAAGAACAAGAATACTTGAAGGATACACAAAGCTATTTTGGGAACAAGAGGAAGATGAAGATTCATGCAAAGTTCAAGCTAATAATAAGATTAGGTGAAGTAGATCTTATGTACCCATAGTGAAGGTGGTAAGACCTTGTGCCCCTCTGTCTAGAGTCTCTCACACTGTAGAACATGGTGTGAAGAATAATCCTTCCCATGGAATTCACATGTTTTGGTAATGCATTACTCCAAAGAAATCTAGCAAAGAAAGTAATTCTCACTTCTCGTTACTCTAAAAGACCATCTCTCTATACCATACACCAGTGTGTGACTAACCCACATAGGGTATACACCACCATATTCCATCTTTCCACTTAGTCTGTCCACTGGGCTTCCATAGCACGTAAAAATACTTTAGGATTTTCTTCACCAGTGTACCTTAGTACCTGGTTACTGCCCAAATGCATAACAAATTGTGGCTTGCTTACACACGTAACTACACTCTTCATCTCGCGCCCAATCATTTCATAAATCCCATGCACTCAATTGTCACAAGAAATTTCAGTAGTATCACTCATAGACTACGCATCATCCCACTAAATAACTCCTTCCTTTGATGGCTTAAGTACTTCAGGATATCTAACGGTGAGCAAATAAATTTTGTTCAAATCCTCTTCACTCAAAGGTTCTACATAAGGTGCAGCTTTTCCATCTATCAAAGGAATTATGACGTGTTCTTCCTTGTTCTCAAAAATGATATATCCTTTATTAAATCACAGGTCAACATTATTTGCATAACACCAATGGCACCAAAGAAATGTTGGAAATTGTATTCCTCTGCAAGTGCCAAGACCTCAAAGTCACCAGTAAACTTGGCCCCTTGTATAGTAATAGTAGCATCCTTCAAGACTCCAATGGGCGTGGATTTAGTCTTGTTTTCTATAAACATCACATTTGAAGATGGTTGTAATGGTGGCCTCCCCATCTGACTCCACATTTCCAAGGTGAGTGAATTCACATCTACACCTGTATCAATCAAAATGTTACTCAAAATTCAATCGTCAACAACTGCATTCAAAGTGATCTCTTTGTCATAATCCACATTGTGAGGAGCTGCGTTCGTTAGCGTGTAAAATTTGTCTCTCACGCTCAACTCCAATGTGTGGCATCTTCCCCTTTATCCATTCCTCCAATAAAGCACTGATGTTTTCTTGTCATAGCATCATACAAACCGCCTTCAAATTTTCAACATACTTCTGAGGAAGCTCATCTACTTTTGATTTCTCTAGCTTCCGCGACTGCTCCTTCAAGCATTGTATCTCACCATGTAAGTTTCTAATAACCTCCATGATTTCTTGATAAACTTCCTTATGATGCATAGGGTCTGGATACTTTGCATTTAATGCCTCTTATTTTATAATAATAGGCTTCTGCTTTGGAACATCCCTAGCACACACAATCTCAGCACTCGTAGTGACTAATACAGGCAACATCTCAAGATCAGGCGCTACTTTTGGCAGCCATTGATCTCCCAAAGTGCATTGTACTCTAACCATTCCCATGCCCTTATCTTGATTATGCTTCTTACTCGTGTGTTCATACAAATATGAGCATTCTTTATAATTGTGGTTCTTTCTACAAAAGGAGCAAAAAAAAATTTGAGGGCATTCGCACTTATAGTGATCAGGAGATCCGCATGTGTAATATGCCCCATGAGGGAACTCACTTCTTCCACCACCGTGACCACGGCCTCTAAATCCTCCTCTGTAGCCCCAACCTCTACCTCTACCACCTCCATCAGAGCACCCTTCATTATAATCATGATGCTGACATTGCTCCTTGGAATTGTTTGCAACACTAGTCTTGTGTACATCAGTATTAATTACATAATGAATCTGATCAATCAACCTACAATTATTTGTATCATGTGTGGTAGACCTACAAATCTTACAATAACAAGACACGTTCTTCCTTATCATGTGTTGTAATAGTGGGAACCTACTTGAAACATGATCCAAGTAACACATCTCACAATCCAGCAACATGGCACACACAGATTTACAAGGGAAACTATCCTTATTATGTCCTTCTACTTCACAATCTATACATCAAATTACACTGCACATTTCATGATCTAAATTAGCTGAAAATTTCTGAAACTATTTTTCCATAGGTGCAATCTGAGTTTCCAAAAATGGGCTAACACTAGTGTCCACACTTCCAACTTCCTTAGCACACAGAGCTACTTCAAGCACCTCGTGCAGGTCTGTATAAGTGTGAGAGAACCCTTTTGAAAGGGGTGATTAAACCCCCCAGCAAACCATAGAGCATATTGACTCGAGTAAATGTCATAAGATAAATTTCATAGCATAGTTTTGAATCATGCATCACACTCCCTAACACTCTCAGCCATGCCCTATTTAATGTCCTTCAGCGCATTAATTCTCTTCTTCACAAACTCAAGTATGTGAAACTTTTCTAAGAAAGCATCACATAGCATCGTATAGTCCAAAAAAGTCTAGTTCATATCATATTTCATGTATCGATTATGTGTGTGCCCTTGCAAAGTAGTTATAAATTGTCTTGCCTTACACTTTGGAGTTGCAATCCCCTTAGCATGCCATAGTATATCACACATATGCACATGTTTAGTTGCATATTCAATTCCTCTATATTCTAGGAGATGAAGAGACATCTCAAAATACAATTTCTAGAGTTGGTGTGGACCGTGCCGACTAGATCCAGAACCTGTATTACCTCTTGTGTTTCCTTCACCTCCAGAACCACCAAATTCACTACATCCTGAGCCACCTGACCCTTCAAATCCTCCTCCTATAATAGGAAATGAACCAGAGGATACACTTCCTTGTGTTCTAATTATTATGCTAAACTGAACTCCCAAGGTCTACAAAGTTGTAATACTTTCAAAAGTAATATCAACGTTCTGCGCACCCACATTTTGTGTTGACTACGCGCCAAAAAATATATCTCCAACCAGACCTCCAAATAACATAGATGATGATTGTGCAGTCATAGAGGAATTTTTTATCTAATTAAATCTTGTACTTAATGCTAAATTAACTCTATCTGTCGCTACTCTACTACCTACACTAGCTTTCTTACTAATGATTGTTGTAGAAATTAGAAAACCAAGCACAAGGGCTAGGTCACTAGGAGGGATCAAATGTGCACCCGAGGTCCTTAAAATTTCCACTGGAGTGCTCTCATCTGAGGTCAAATAAGGTTCTCTACCATGTTTACCCAAATGGGGGAGTTCTAGAAGCTCTGATTCCATGTCCTCTACGTGAGCTCTTAATCCTTCACAAGCCATCTCTCTCCATAATGCCATTCATTTGAAAACTTCTCGCTACTTCTCCAAATCCCTCTCATGTGCCTCATTAAACTTAAGTCGCCTTTCTTATCTCTATCTTTCTACCTCCATGTCCACCATCTTTCACCACACCTACTCCTACCCCCGCACGTGGTGGGGTTTAGCTAGCCATAGGAAATTCTTCTAAATCTAGAGTTATAATAGAGATCTTAATCGTTAAAGGGATAGCGTGTAAATAAGATCCTCTAGGTTCACGTAAGAACTGAAACTCAGCAACCTCTAGATAGGAATAAGTAGAAACTTTGTACTCCATACTGTAGTTATTCAAAACACCACTCCACTAATGATCAACAATGTGTGTCAAAGTCAAATCAACATCATGTAGAGCCTGGAATTATTCTTGTGTCAAAAAACAATCTTTGAAACCTCCAATTTATCTTTGATGCATTAGCTAACAGCCACTCGTACATCTTTATGGGGAAATAGGTGAAAAATGTCTCATAGAGCTCATGATATAGATTCTTTTTAACCCACATGTGTGCATCAAAATCAGGTCTAGTGTTGAATCTGTGAGCATACTCTTCCTCTAGATTCTCTAACCAATCCTCAATGTTGGAAAAATTCAACCAGTACTTCTTCATCATGCAACATATAGGAAAATAACTAGAAAAGAGGTCCTGACAACGGAACTAAAATGTAGTCTTATTATTTCACCAACTACCCAAGGTGCGTTGGCACATTACTCAGCCAGGATTGAGCACTCACCTAAAGCACACAAGGCTACTAAGTCCCTCTTTAATGGAAGGTTGTTCATGGAGTTAGAATGATCATCCAAATATTCCAGATCCATACCCAGTAATCAAGTACAGTGTATAAAATAAACTAGGTCTAGATCTTAACCATATGTAAGATTAACTCATACAAGAATTAAAATTAATTTCACAATACAAGAACCAATAACAGATATATCAATAACCATGTGTGTGTGTGTGTATTGATTTTCACAGTTTAAAAAAACTCATTGCAATCGTAACAGAGTTATGTTACTGGTATGTGTACGTGCATGACTTTATATTGTTACTTTTGGTATGTTCAACTACTGATTTCTAATGAAGTAATATAATGGATCTTTTTGGATGGATATTAATTTTGGATGTCTTTATTACTAGTTATTGTATGGTAAATCTGATGTTGATCCTTGTTTGATTCATTATGCACTATGGTTGTGAGTTGATCCATGTTATACTTTACCTTTAATTACTCATGGTTATGGAATATATGAATGATCATGCTAGTGTCTTGATAAAGGTGGTATAAAAAGAGGGACCTGGTACCTTTTTGTGCTTTGGTTAAGCACTCAGATCTATCTGAGTGATGGGCCAGTGCGTCTAGGATTTGAGTAAGAAATAAAGATTACGTTTTGGTTCCTTTTCCAATACCTCTTTTCAAGTTGTTGCAAGGATGTTGCATGATGAAGACGTATCGGTTGACTTTAGAAAACATTAAGAGTTGGGTTGTGGACTTAGAAGACTAGATTTCTCACAGGTATAATACAGGACTTGATTTCAATGCTTGTGCATGGGTTGAAGAACATTTGTATCATGAACTCTATGAGACATTCTTGTATTGTTTTCCTATAGAGTTGTACGAGTGGCATGTAGCATATGCATCAAAGCGAAATTGGATATATAGAACAATTTTTTGGACACAAGAAGATTACCAGACTTTTTATGATGTTGATGTGACTTGGACATGCACTGTAGATCATTAGTGGAGTAGTTTTTATCATAGTTACATGTTGGAGTACGTTTTTTCTACTTATTCTTGTCTAAAGGTTGTTGAGTTTTAGTTCTTCCGTGAACCCAAAGAATCATATTTCCGCTCTATCCCTTTAGCAATTAAGGTCTTGTTGGTAACTCTAGATTTGGAAGAACAACCTATGGCTAGCTAAACCCCACCACACGCAGGGGCAGCTGTGGTGATATACTGTATACCTTACGACAAAAAGGTTGAGAGAAGAAAGGTGTCTTAAGTATAATGACGCACAGGAGAGGGAATTGGAGAAGAAGTGGGCTATTGAGGATCTATGGAGTTGCAGAGGATGATGTCTCACAAAGGATTTGAGGTTCATGTGGAAGGCATGGAGTCAGAGCATCTAGATATCCCCCACTTAAGAAATCATAGTGGAGAAGCCCCTCTGGCTTCTAATGAGAGCGCGTCTGATGAAGAAATATTAAGGACCATGGGCACGCATATGATCTCACCTAACAACCTAGCCCTTGCACTTGGTGTTCCAGTTCCTAAAATAGTTATTGAGAAGTAGACTAGTGTTGGTGATGGAGTAGCGATAGGTAGGTATAATTTTACTTTGAATAAAAAAGTGCATCAGAAAACATCACAGGAGAAAACATCTTTGTTGTTTGGAGGACCAATTGGAGGATTATTTTCTGGCGTGTCATCAGGACTTAAAATAGGTGCGCAAAATTTTGGTAGTACGTGTGGAAGGACAACATCATGAAGGGTGCTCTGATAGAGGTGGTAGAGGAAGAGATTACCATGGAGGATACAAAGTCCATGGTCGTGGTGGTGGAAGAAGTGACTTCCCTTGTGGAACTTGTTTAACACATAGATCCTCTGATCATTATAGGCGTGAATCGTCTCCTAACGTAGTGTGGTCATAGTGCAAGAAGTAAAATACATTTGAAGAATGTCTTAAGCTATATGAGCACATGAGTAATAACTATAAGAACAATGATAAGGGTGTGGGGATGATTAATGTGCAGCGCGTTATAGAAGACTAGATGTAGTCAATTTTACTCCCACTATAAAAGGAAGGAATCCCATGCGCATCGGCCTATCACCCAATAGAAGTTGAGCTCTCACTTGAGGCACACGCGGGTGCCAAGTCTCTCTTTTATGTGAGTTTTAGTGGGAAGCATTCATCTATGAGTAGTATAAGAGTATTCAATAAAGAAGTTTAGACATACAAGAATCATAGGGCTCAAAATAGCCTCTAGATCCTTGTAGTTTCTTCAGAACGAGTGTTTTAAAAGACTCCATAACATATATTATAACAAAAAGAAAGATACAACCATTCATTCATAGTATGAAAGGAAAGAGAACTTCTATGAACAAAATATACATAAAACCCACTGATATTCATATCTAATTGCAATAGGTAACCTCATTGTATTCATCATTTCATTACAAGAGCCATAGAGGGCAGACCGCAGTCATGCACATCACTAGGCTTGTATAACTATGCCAAAAAGAAAAAGAAATTACAATGCTAAGCTTAGTACATTCCTTTCTACATCAAAGTTCCACTCGCAATAACCCTGCAGAGCTTCACCCATGTTATCTCTCTCTCTGTGTATATCTCTTCCTCTATCTCTATATCCCCATCTATATGTTATCTCGGTCTCCTCATCTCTGTGTCTATTTTCCCACTGCAGGCACTTGTATTTATCACCTTCCCATGCTGCCAACTCACCTTGCCACGCCCTCAGATCCATCGCCAAGTGTCGAATGTGGTCCTCCAAGTGAGCATGTTCCTTCAGGCCTGAGCTCTCCACTCCATCTCATGATGATATTCTAGAAGATCCCATTGCTGGCATGCTCTTTCCTGAGCCACCTATTGCTAGGTTGGCATCTTATCCATGCTCAACCGATCACACTTTTCACATTTTCATCCTTTGTTGCTTAAATCGGCTAAGTCCTGAACCTCCTTTCGCACGCCGCACGCACTATTTGCTTCCTTAAGCCTTTTCTCTTGTGTGTTGTTGCCTTGTGTGCCATTTTGTAACTGGGGTCCTGCGCACCTACGCACCTTCATACTTAGTCAATATTTCAGGGGCCCAACATCACCCCACACTATGCCTGTTCTCCACCCTCGGAAACATCTTACTTGACCAAGGTGCAAGCTGGTTCAATGGAACCAAGATGAAGACATATATTTTACAAAAGAATAAGGAATGAAAGAATAGGGGAAAGAATGAAGAATGGGGGGGATTCTTAATTCAAGAGGCTGGGAAAGTCCCATCACAGATCTGCCTCCAGCTTGCTCCACACTTCAACCTCTCCCTTTGCCTTCTGGCATAGGTCCCAGGGTGCTCACTTCATCAAAGCTTAGGCCAGCTCCCTGGGTGCCCAAGGTGTCCACAATTTGTTCCATTTCCTTTCCTAGGTCCACGAGCTTTTCCATTCTCCTTGTAATTTGGGGGTACAGTTCCTTCAGCCGGGCCTTAGTTGAGCTTCTTAAAGCCTCAATCGCCTCTGATTTCTTTTCTACCTCAGCCAAAACCTTGTCCCTCTCTGCCCTGTTCCCCTTGTTCTTCTCCTGGAATTCTTTCAGCTCTGCTTCAAGCATGGCAACCAAGGAGCTTGCCACCTTATCTCGATCCATGCATGTGTCATATGTGGCTTCTACAGACTGGGCAGTGACCTTGATCTCCGTGAGTACTTGGTTGTACTCAACAACAAGTGCTATCACCTTTAACCGGTCCTCCTCCTTCAGGCGTGTGACCACTTCCTCCATAGATTCCAATGCCAAGGGTCATCTCTCCATGGTGAGGATGCATGTTAAGTCTTCTAGGCATTCCAGTGTCGATGCGTACCTCTGGGGGATTGGCGTTAGATCTGGGTGTTTTAAAATGATGGCACTTTTTATCGATTCTACTTTCTTGTAGACCTCCTATACCTTTTCCTTTTCCTCCTTGAGCTCGCGCTTCAGCTGTGCACTGATTAATTCCTCCTGCTTTAAGTTTCTAGCCACCTTAGCCAATTCTTCTTCCTTCTTGGCCAATTTTCCCTTTAGGGACCTTATACTATCATTCCGCGTGAATAGCCTCACCTCTGTTTCCACTACGACCTTGTTTAGAGCATTGCAAACTTGCTCGTCTAAGAGCTCCTGAGCATTCACTAAGGGGTTGTCTCCCTTAGACTCTGGCAACGTGATAAGCACCTTTTGGTAGACTTCAAAGTCTGGCTCATCGACGTGGGACTCAAATGCCCAAGAAAGCATCTTCTTGGTCTTGGGGTACGCACCCTCCTTCTCGAACAATCCCATGGCTATAAGTCTCTCAGTGGGTATAGCACCTTCCTTGAATCATCCACGTAGCCCATTATCTGCCTCTATTCTACATCTAGAGGTCTTCTACCTGAGCATGTGCCCTTTAGGGAAGCTAACTGTCAGAGCGGGGCCTCCTAGGCTGTCATGTCCTTTTTCAATGCTCTCCTCCTTCCCTTCCTTTAGCACTATGTCTACGCTACACTCTAACTCTTGGTCTACAAGGGCCTCGAGCATCTTCTTCACTTCTCACTCTGCCACTTCGGTTATCTGCTCCTTGGTAAAACTTATGTCTCCCTACTTTTCTATGGCATCCTTCTCATCTGTCTTTGTATCTTCAGTGCCTTCATCACCTTGTGTGCCTTTCCATCACGTGAATATGAACTCTTGCTTTTCATCCCCACTCTCTTCCTCTGAGTCATAGACACTAAATACATGAGGTTCTAGGGGTTCCTTGTCTTTCTCTGGCTCTTCCTCCTCATCGCCACCTTCTTCACTCTCATCCTCTCCTTCTCCCAGGTATCTTTCCAAGTTTTCAGTCGCCTCTGAGTCAGCTTCTTCATCCACCCTCTGCTTCTTCCTGAGAGGTGTCTTCTGGTCAGGAGATTCTACCTTCTCTTCTTCCTCTTGTGACTCCTCCATGGTGGTGGGTTGTTTGGGCACCTCTACTTCTGGTGTCTTCTCCTTTACTGGAGACTTCTTTCTCCAAACATAGGTGCTTGGCTTGGCACTCGTAGAAGGCATGCTCACTGTCTGAGTAGTTGGCACACTTGGTGCTCCTTCCTCTCCTCTACCCCTCTTCTTAGATGCTGGCTTCTTCTTTCCCAAGGGGTCTTCAGGTATTGAGATCTCATCCACCAAGTACGTGCCATTCTTGAAACTTTGGCCTTATGCACATGTATACGCGTGTCACGGATCCTCCAGTGATAGGAAGTGTTATTGGCCTAGTCATATGGATCTCATGTGACACGTACTTCTCCACGTATGTGCACTTACCTCTAGGATAGTTTAGTTTCTTCCTCATATCCCTGTGCTCCTGATCTAACTTTCCTAGCTCCATCCTTAGCTTCTTTGATTCTTTAAATTTGTTCACTCCCACTTGGAAGTACTGGGTAGTGAATGCGAAAGGAAATTTGCACCAAGGGCTCCATGATTCATCAACAAGTTTGAACCTACCCAAACAGTAGTGCTGGTACACCATGAACTCAACTTCTCCTTGTGTGGCTACTAGGAGTTGTTCAGGGATCCTCCACTCCACCCTGAATGCATTTCTCAAGCGTGTATACCATTTTTCAAGCCGTGCTTTGTGGGGAGCTGTCATTGTATCACATGCATATTTTTTGAACCTCTTTGCGGGTGAAGGGTCTTCGGCTGGGTACTCCCACACAAACTTATCTGGTGCATCCGACACTCCAATTTCTACAAACACTATGGTGAGCAGGACATTACCAAAGAGGATCCTATCCCCTTCCTTCACACACTTTACAATTTCCTCGGCAATGTATGCAGATAAGTTATAAATAGTCCCCTCTGTAATCTTCCTGCAGACATGTAGCCATGGCTTGTTGACTTGCATCCATCTTTCTTGGCCATTCAGCTTCATTACCAGGTGCGCATCCATCTTCATAACGGGGTCCTTGATGTCTGAGATGTCATAGTACCATGACCCTTTCTTGCAGGCATACTCTGTGACGGTTTCTTGAATAGCCTCCTTGTCACCAAGGTCATCTTCTAGGCTATCTCCCTCACATATGAGGCCTGTAAACTATGTAATCAACTGGGGAGTCACGTGCATCTTGTGCCTAGCAAAGTGGAAGTAGTCCTTGTGTACCCGAGACATCAACCACTGGTACAAGTGATCCGGCTTCCCAAAATAAGGCAACTTGTAGAGTTGCAACAACCCAACCTTCACTAGCTTGACCTTTACGTCATCATTGTAGATAGGTAACCTTCAGGTGTTCACTTGTTGGTTGGGCGTACCAATTCTAATGCCATCTCCTTTTCTATAGTGTTGGTGCAGTGATTATAGTCACTGACTGGTATGCTCCTCAAATGGGATTCCCATTCCTTCCCCATCATCACTCCATCAGGGTACTACATTTCTGCATACCATTCTTCATTTGTATCTACCTCAGGTTCTGGTTCTTTAGCCTTAGCTTTGCCCTTCCCTTTCTTTGGTGCCATGGTCGAGGTAATTGTATCACTCCAATCCTCTCCTTGTTACTCTGCTTTCCTTCTCCCAACCTTCAATCTCAGATCCATGATACAATTCTTCTAAACCCATGCCCTAGTTTGTTGAACCCTAACTTTGATAAATTCTTCACAAGATGGCGTCTTTTTACTTCTTTCCACACCCGTGTAATTCCTTCCTTCTGGTTCACAATCTCAAACTAGCTCTTTACGTCTTTAATCACACAGATCTTCTCCTTGATCGAATCTGAAAAAAACCCTAGCTTATATCTTTCACTTATATCTCCAACTCTTCATTTTCGCAAAGTAAAATGAGAGTGCCCTGACCCTCTATTTATAGTTTTTCCTTTTTCTGGTCATTAAATGCTACTTTACCTACCCCATACTTTTTTCATTTAATGCAGATTTTTAAAACAAATCCCATCTTCAGTGCCTTCACTCACACACCCTTCCTACGTGAAAACCCTCTTTAACTCGCACACCCTTCCTGCGTGAAAACTCCTCCAACCTTCTGGTGTGTAACTAAACTATCCTGACAGGAGACTCTTACGCACGACTCAACCCGCACGCTGAAGGCACTTCTTCTATCCAGATTCTTTCTTTCACCTACCTCATGTTGCTTTAAATGCACTTCTTTTTCCTTTTTACATGGGATCTACAAGTAGCTTTACCCTGGCACCAACCATTCTATCTTTTCTCTTCATCTCTCTTTTAACTGGGCTACTCAACAAGGCTCTTCAACACAACTTCCTTGGTACTTTTAATCATGCACTTCTTCACTTTTCTCCACCCCACACTTAAATGATGCATGGTCCTTTGCGCACTCATAAATTCTCCAAAAATAGCAATAAGGTTACCGGCGCCCAAGGTGCAAAACAAAACAACAACGTGAAAGGGAAACATAAGGAAAGAAAAAAGCATAAAGGAAAATTCTAAACTAACTGGAAAAACTGCCTTATTTACAAACACCAAGAAGACTTATTTATAGTAGGGCTTTAGCCTACTACCATTGAAGTGTCCAGGAAACTTTGTCCCATCCAACGCTTGTAACTGGCACGCGCCCGAATCAAGGATGTACGAGATTGTGTAGGGACCTAACCAATGGACTTTCAACTTCCCAGGATGGCGCATAAACTTAGAATCATATAGTAACACCATCTACCCAACCTCAAACTTCTTGTTTCTAATATGGTGATCATGCCAAGCCTTTTGCTTTTCCTTTTCCATTGTTTGGCTCCAACGGGCAAGTGATCATCTCTCATCCAGTTTCATTAGTTCATCAATTCTTTCTTCCAGTGCTTGTTCATTGGCTAATCCTCCTGTGCACACTATTCACAGAGAAGGTAACATAAATTCAACTGGAAAAAAAACTTCCATGCCAAACACCAATTGAAAAGGTGTGGCTTTATTTAGTCTTTTATACGTAGTCCTGTAAGCCCATAAAACTGTTGATACCTTGTCATCCCAATCCTGTCTTCCAACATCACAGATTTTGGTCAAGGTATGACTAAGTATTTTGTTGAATGCTTCCATGGTTCCATTTTCTTGTGGGTGATAGGGCATAGTCTTGTGATGAGCCACCATGAACTCTGATAGCAGGATCCTCACGGTCTCATTCAGAAAATGTGTACACCTATCACTGGTCAAACTCAAAGGGCATCCATACCTTGTGATAATGTTCTCCCATAGGAACCTTGCCACTGTTGCTGCCGTGTAATCTTTAGTCAGGGCTGCTTCTGCCCACCTTGTGAGATAATCTGTGCAAGTGATGACATAACGTGACCCAGTCCTATGTGCTACCCGGTGTAATAGGTCCTACAAAGTCTATCGCCCACTTTTCAAAAGGCTCCGCGCTAGGAATAGGATGCAAAGGCATTTCATCTCTTTTTCCTGGTTTGCCAATGCACTGACAATGGTCACATGCTTTACAATAATCTCTACAATCCCTGTACAAGGTTTCCCACCATAAACCTGCCATTAAAATCTTACATGTGGTGGCATCACCTGTGTAATGCCCACCCACACTTCCTCCGTGTGCTTCCTCCATGATGGCCAGGCGCTCATGCTCTAACACACATCTGCGTAAAACTTCATCACGTCCCAATTTGTATAAGTCCCCACTAATCAACATGTAGGGCGCGACGCGTATGGCCAACTGCTTCTTTTCCAATGCCTTCATTCCATCTGGCGCCACACCTTCTTTTAAAAATACAGCAATCTCTTCCAAATCCAAGGGTGTGTGCCATAATCTAAATAGTTGTGCATCTGGCATTGCTTCCTCAATACTTTGCATGTCCTCTCCTGAATCAATTCTCGATAGATGATCAGGTCCACAATTGCTTTTTCCAGGCTTCACTACAATGGTGAACTCAAACTCTTGAAACAAAAACACCCATCGACATATGCACCCTTGAAGAATGGGCTTGTTCACTAAATACTTTAATGCCATGTGGTCGGTGTAGAATATAAAGGGTGTTACCAGCAGATACTGTCTAAATTTGAAAAGCACATAGATCATTGACAATGCCTCGCACTCGGTTGTGGTATAATTCTACTCTGCTGGTGTTAACTTCCTACTCACGAAACAGAGAGGATGATCAACAATCCCCTCACCTAGTTGTGCAAGTACTACTCCAATGGCGGTTCCTGAGGCATCTACATGGACATGGAAGGGCTTGTCCCAAGAGGGAAATCATAAAATAGGCACAGTAATAAGCCTATCTTTTAATGTATCAAACGCCCTCTACTGCGCCTTTCCCCAATGGAAGGTACTTTTGTGTCTAAGCAGCTCTTCTAAGGGCACGGCGATCTTGGCATATCCCTTAATGAATTTCCTGTAATATCCCATATGCCCAAGGAATCCACGCACTGCACTCTGGCTAGTAGGTTCCCTTAACCCCACAATAACTGCAACCTTAGCAGGATCTACCAGCAAGCCCTCCTTACATATGATATGCCCCAATAAAGTCCCAAAGGGTGTAGCAAACACACACTTCTTAATGTTGAGGGATATCCTCAACTGCCTACACCTTTCAAACATTAATCTCAAGTTGTCACAATGGTCCTTAACCAGACCATATAATGTCCAATCATCCAAGTAAACCTGGAGAAACTTATGAATGAAGTCCTGGAATGCTTGCACCACTATGCGTGAAAAGACAGCAGGTGCATTCTTCAACCCAAAGGGCATGACCATATACGCAAAACTTCCCCACTCGGGGGTGAAATTTGTCTTCTCCTAGTCCTCCTTTGCAATCTGGACTTGGTGGTATCCTAAAAATCCATCCGTAAAGGAATAGATTTCGCGCCCAGCGACTCCTTCCAAAATTTCTTCAGTGAAGGGGGTCGAAAATGGATCAATGACAAAAACTACATTCAATTCCCTATAATCCACACAAATTCTAATCCACCCATCCTTCTTGATGCTAATTACCATCAGACTTATCCATTCTGATTCTTCTACTACCTCAATGATCCCAGAAGCTATCATCTTGTCTATTTCCTCCTTAACCTTCACGCGTAAATTGGGATTCATCCGGTAGGGCCTTTTTCTAACCGGACGCACACCTTCCTTTAGTTTTATCCTCATCTCCCCCAAGGAATGGTGAACACCTTTTAGCTCATGGTACCCATGTGGGAATAAATCCTCGAATTCGCGCAACAGATCAATGATCTTTGACACTTCCTTCTCCATCCAATAATCTCCAATAATAGCTTCCTTAGGTTTTTCTTCTGGACCGATGTTAACTTTCTTTGTCCTTAAAGGCTCATGGTAGGCACACATGCGAGCATCAACACTATCCACTACCTCACCTGCATTCCTACAGAATGGCTAACATCTAAGCTTTCTAATTCTTCTCCATCAATCACATATACTAACTTTCCCTTCTCCGTTTCCAAACATGTGTGCTCAAGCTGTAATTCTTCTGTTTCTTCAATCTCTTCGAAGTGTGCCTCCAATCCTAGTTTACCTAGTAATTCCAACATCCTATCTTCCATTCTGGCACTATCCCCCATGGTAAGGTGCTTGATACCTTGCAAGGCCTTATCAACTGATGGTTTGGTACTCCGATACTCAAAGGCTTGAATAAGATCAGCCGCAAGCTCTTGCCAATTCCTTGTCTGGTGGCGTGTCTCTGAATGAATGTACCATGCGCGCGCACAACCCTACAATGTAGAATAAAACTTTTGCACCCAAAGTGATGGTGGCAAGGCTTCCATGCCTTCTCTCCAGACCCATTCACACTCTTGGATATGGAAAGAGGTGGGCTCCTTCCCATGGTACTCCCTGATGATGGTGGGTATATTACTTCTAGAAAATCTGACAGAGAGAGAAATTCTTACCTCGTGCCACTCTAAAAGGCTCTCCTGATGTGCATGGCCCACCAATGAGCTATTGTGCCAAGAAGACGTAACTCAACATCTCCCTTCATTCCTTCTCATTCTTCCACTGAGCCTCTATCTCCTACAGAAAGATCTCAGGGAAGGCTCCTCTGGAGTACTTGGGCAGATTTTTTCCTCCAAGGCACCGAACCGTGCGCGCCTTTGTTACCTTGGTCACCAATCCTCTCAACTGCCATCCCATTAATTCGTAAGTCCCATGTGCCCAATTGTCACATGCTAGGCTGGTGGTATCACTCACTGACTGAGCATCTTCAAACTGGATAACCCCGTTAATAGGGTGTACCATCTCAGGGTCTCTGATTAAGCACACATAAATATTGTCCAGAACCTCTTCTCGCAACGGTTCAATGTAGGGCACCGATTCCCATCAACTAAGGGTATAATGACCCGCTCCTCCTTGTTCTTGAAATTGATGTACCCTTTGTTGAACCGAAGGTCCACATTGTTCTTGTAACACCAAGGGTGCCCAAGTAATGCTGGGAAATTGTCTACCTCGGCGAGTGCCAAGACTTTGAAGTCCCTAGTAAACTTGGCTCCCTGAATAGTAATAGCCGCATCCTTCAAGACACCGATGGGCATTGCCTTAGTCTTGTTTTCCATATATAACACATTTGAAGATGGCTGTAATGTAGGTCTCCCCATCTGATGCCATGCATCCAAAGTCAAAACATTAACTTTTGTTCCAGTGTCAATGAGTATATTGCTAAGGAGCCATCCATCTATAAACTACATTCAATGTAATCTCCTTGTCATAGTCAAGGCTGTGAGGGGGAAGGTTCACGTGCAAGACCTACCTCTCGTACTCTTCTCCAGCATGGGTACCTTCTCTCTCAACCAGGATCCTAGCAAAGGAATTATGTTCTCCTTGCCTTAGCATTTTACACACCTCTTTGACCTCATCCAGGTCATCCTTTTGCGCCTTGAATCTCCTTCCTTATTCCTCCTTTCTAGATTGCTCCTTTAGACACTGGATCTCCCCTTGCAAGCTTCGAATACCATCCATGGTGTCCTAATATATCTCCTTCTGATATGCGGGGTCTGGATACTTTCCATGAATGACCTCTTCCCTTGAAACCATATTCTTCTGTCTTGGTACTTCCCTTGCGCACATGGCTTCTACCCTTGTTGTTACCAAGACAGGCTCCAAACCTTCATCCCATGTTACCCAAGGCATCCATTGTATGTCTACCTTCTTGATGCTGACCATCACAATGCCTTTGCCCTTCTAGTGCTGCTGATTCACATGCTCATATAACTCTGGGCACTCCTCATACTTATGCTTCTTTCTGCACCATGAGCACTACAACAAGTCCAGGCACTCACGCTTGTAATGTTCTGTAGATCCACAGTTGAAACATGTTCCACATGGGAACTCACTTCTTCCTCCACGGTTACCTCATCCATGGAATCCTCCTCGAAAACCCCTTCCACGTGTGCCCCCATCGACGTGCTCCTCATAACGGTGATCATCATTTTTTGAACCACTGCAAATGCTTGGTTTGCGCACCCCATGATCAATGGCCTCATGTATCTGATCAATGAGCCTACAGTATTTAGTATCATGGGTTGTGGAGGTGCAAATCTTGTAATAACAAGATACATTCTTCCTGATCATGTGCTGCAATAAGGGACATCTACTTGCATCATGGTCCCCATGAAAAATCTCACAATCTACTATCACAGTGTGTACCATCCTCTGAGGGTAAATTATCCTTAACGTGCCCCTCTATTTTACAATCCATGCACCATAAACCACTTCGAGTCTCAAGGACCAAGTTAACAGATAGATTTTCCAACTGCTTAGCCATAACAACAATCTGAGCCTCCAAGAATGGGCTAACACTAGTATCAATACTACCAACAGCTTCGACGTGCAAGGCAGCCTCCAATGCTTCACGTGGATCTATAAAAGATTTATGAGACAAGGCCCTTCTAAAAGGGGTGATCAATCCTCCAAAAAACCACTATGCATGTTGAGAAGGATGTATATCATATGACAACTTGGACAAGAGAGTTTTAAAGCACGCATCATACTCCCTCACACTCTCTACCATTCCTTGCATCTCCTTCAAAGTGCTAATGATTTTTTGCTAGAACTCAGGAATGTGGAACTCTACCAGGAATGCATTCTTTAAGGTAGTGTAATCCACCACCATTTGATGAGGGTCATACTTTCTATACCAGCTATGCGCGCGCCCTTGCAACATGGTTATAAATTGACTAGCCTTTCATTCTGGGGTTGTGATACCTTTCATGTGCCATAGCAGTTCACACTTGTGAACATGTTCCATACATCCTCAATGCCCCTGTAATCTGGTAAATGTAGAGACATTTCAAAGAAAACTTGAGGTGGTGGTTGGGGTCCTTGTCCTGAACCAGAGCCTTGGTTCCCTCCGGTGTTTCCTCCACCACCTAATCCACTAGGTCCACTGGGTCATGTACCTCTAGAGCCACTAGATCCACCAGAACCACTGGGTCTAATAGGGCCTGTAGGAGCTGTGCCAAGCACCCCCACAGTCCCACTGAACTGTGCGCCGAAGGTCTGTGATAGCACCCCACTACCGCTACTTTGTCCCGCGCCACTCCCTGATGTAAGACCAAAAGCTTGTACACTTTCCCCTTGTCCAAAAACTCCTTTGAATACTGGAATATGTGCAGCCATAGAAGAAGGGAATGTAAAATTGTATCTCCTAGGCATGGATCTATCTCTTCCACTAGTTTCAACTGGATCAATACTTCTTCCTGGTTCAAGAAAACCAAGCACTAGGGCTCGGTCACTAGGTGGATTTAGATATGTGCCAATGACTCTCCTTTCTCCATGTGACAAGCTCTCACCAGAAGCTGAAGGGGT